>VXAC01000019.1:35526-172252 GCA_013399225.1 Rhipidura dahli
AAAAAAAAAAAATTCAAGACAGTGTAATCACAACTCTGAGTTTTTAACTCTCCACGAATATTATTTTCTTTAAATCCCTCTATGTAAAGTTGAAAAGCAACTAGCAAAATAGTATAGATGCTAAAACCAAGATCTGTGTAGAGATCTATGCAGAGCATATATAAACAGCTGAGAGCAAGATTTATATTTGGAGCTTACAGGAATAAAGTTGGTGCTGAAATCTTTATCCTGAGCTACAGCAGTAGCTATAGCAGTTCTCAGTTCTGGGAGGCTTCTATTCTCCTACATGCACAACTTCTTCATGGGGTTAAGCACAGCTTTAAACACGAGCATGCAATAGCAGGATCACAGAGCAGGAAACAATCTCTGAGCCATTTCACACTCTTGTGTACTAAGTCCCTTGCAAGCTTCCCCCCCACCCTGTTTTATGACTTACGTACTTTGCTTGACCATACAACTGACTATTCACCACAATAACCTCCTTCCCATTCCCAGTCTAATTACACACATAAATCTGTATTTCTAGATGGAGTAATTGCAATAAACCTTTATAGCCTTAAAAGCAATTGCCTCAAGAAATTTTACACAATGTACTTAAAATTCCTTTTCTGTATGTTTGTTTATGTATATACACACACTCAGGAGAAGTAACCACGTAATCTACAGATGCTCATGAGCTAATATTTCTATTTGTTTTTATTATATGAGTAGGCCATTTCTCAATTCCTGTCCTGTTTGGTAGTGAGTTCTGAACAAAAAGATCCCATCAGCATTTATTAGCAGTACCCACTGTGCCATGGACATGCTGTACTTGTGATTACACAAATAAATTCCCGAACTGAGGAACAATAAATCAGTCTGATAGTTCACAGGCTTTGTACAGGCCTTCTATTTAAAACCATGTCTCAGCTCAATAATCACAGAAAACCTTAGGTTCTTCAAGCTTCCCAGTGGGAACTTCTTACTTGCGTGTCCAGGCACACTGTCAAAATTCAAGAGTCTCTAAGACGGATCCACACAGACAGGAACAGTTGGAAAGGGTATTTTGATTTGAGTTCATCACCTGCAGCATAACTAAACTCACTACCAAAACCATTTAATTTCTTACCTGAGTAACACAGATAAGCCCAAGAAAAAAGAGCAGTGTACACAGACCCAGGGTTACAGGCATTCTTAATTTTTTCATCACTTTGGGATATATATCTTGAATGGTGGTTGTAAGTGTTTCTGTAAAGGAAAAATAGGGAGTTTGAGCAGCACAATTAAGAAAGGCAATGGTCATTTGAAAAGCCATGAGTCACATAAAGCCCCACTCACCTATGGTGGCAAACTGGGAGTCAAGGCCCAGGAGCAGAAGCATGAAGAAAAATAAGAAGGACCACAGAGGAGAAACTGGTAACTCAGAGAGAGCCTCTGGGTAGGCGACAAAGGCCAGATCAAACCCTGAAAAGCAGTGGAAAGAAGGATGTTGTTGTCATGCCTTGGTCAATGTAAATCCCAATACCAATGTAAATCCCAATACTGAGCGTAACCATCAGCCTACCTGAGTCCACAACCTCTGAGACAGGTCTCTCAGACACAAATGCCATATGTCCCAGGATGGAGAATATTGCAAACCCAGCAAATATGCTGGTGACACAGTTGATCACACAAACTAGAATGGCATCTGAGTAGCAGTTGTTGTGGAACCTGTTGTACGAAGACAAAGCAACAAGCCCTCCCCATGCCACAGACAGGGAGTAAAATATCTGGGTGGCTGCATCTTTCCAAACCTACCAAAAATAAGAACATGAGAATTACTGTATTACTTACAGTACTTACCATAAACAGTAAAGTCTGCCCTCCATTGAAGCTTAAGGGTATTTTTTTTCCATTCAGCCTGAATATCTAATTCTATTTCATATATATTTTAGGGAAGACAGAATATAGCACGCTGGTGACCTTGCAGTCTCAATCACAAATAATATCTCTATGATCTCCAAAGGTCACATCCCAAGCATGTCGACGAATACTTAAATCTTATTGGGCTAACCCTGAAGAAGAGATTCAATTTGTTCACATAGGTGGGTTGTTGAGATATGAATCTTGGCACAGAGCCAACAAATAAGGACAACCAGGACTGTCTGCAGGAGTGAGAACTTCCATATAACCCTCCCACTTGTGTGACCCAGACAAACCACTTCTGCCTCTGATGCAGCCCCTCAGTTAATGCTAAGCACTCACATAAGTACCACAAATAAATATCACAATTAACACTTGCTTTTGATAAAACTGAAATTATATTGGCATAATCCAGAACAAAGTAAGTCCCAGCTTTCTTTGCACAAGATACCCTTCCTGGTCCACCTAATTACCCAAGCTAATTTCCCAAGCAAGGCACAGCCTGAATTTCAAACTCAGGGATCCCTTCAGCCATCTGATAAAGTCCCTTAAAATTATCAGCAAGAACTTTCTCAGGAGATGAAATTCCAGCATGACCCCCAAGAACTGTTTAGAAGCAACAGCACAGTTGTCATCACTGGTGTGACAGGGAAGGGGGAAGAAGGTGACTACCTTTCAATTTGAGAGTAGCTGGAATAGGGTCTTGGACTTTTTACACAACCAGCTGCTGACACAAAATACAGGGCAGGACATGAAGCACCTCACCAGATAAAAAAGAAGCAAGACCACAGAACCACGGAAGTGTGTCACACTTCTTGGGCTGATGCTACTTCTCACCTCTGCCTCCATCAGCTTTGTGATGTTGGACTGTCTCCCAATGTAGTATTCGATGCCATCCAAAGCACCTTCCAGGGTGGCACCTCGCACCAGCAAGATGAGCAGGATGACATATGGGAAGAGTGCAGTGAAGTAGACGACCTGCAGAAAGATGGTCAGGGACACACATTAGACTTGAGGGGCTCCATAGACCTCCATGCAGGAGGACTGGACAGACTTTAGGCTAAGATCTGCTGATACAAAAGAAAAACAGGCAACCAGGGATGTGAACACATGCCAACCACCAAACCATCTGGCTTAGCCGGTTCTGGAGCTGCATTCCAAAAGAAGCAGAAGGCCCAAGCCACATATCCACATCTCAGATAGCACTTGACCAGTTTCAGAAACGCATTTTTCTGACATGATCTACTGCTGTAGCGAGGTTGGGACTCAACTGCCCCAGACATCTCTTCCTAGGTAGTGCTTCTAGCAAGTGCAAACTGAAAGCCAGGGTGGAATTATCTCCTGATGAGCTCCCTGCTACTCGCTCCCCACAAAAAAAGCCAAAACAAAACAAAATAAAATTTTAAAAGTCACTGTTCTGGAAGCTTTCTTTACTGGGTACAAGTACTTTTAGGTTCTCTCAGACACAGATCTATTCTGCTGTTGTTTGATCTAGAGCAATGGGACCGAAGCCAGGAGTTGAGTTATTGTCACACCAGCTACATTCAACAATACTCTGGTTTCTTGAGTCTTAGCTTCAGTGTTATGCAGACAGGTAATTGACCCGGTACTGCTGGTTCCACCAAGCCTGAGCACTCCACCATCATGTGGTGAGTCTGACATTTCTGAAGATCTCCTTCATGCTTGCCTAGAATAGACAATTCTTTTTGCTTTTCATCTGTCTTGTTCCTGCCCGGCTAGATTCTTCCAAGTCTTACCTAACTCTCCAAAGAGAATTGTCTTTGTGTGAGAAAAGAAGTGACAACAGGAAGAGACAACTGCCAGGAACCCAAAGAGCATGAGATTAAGAGGAGCCATGCAGCCAAATAACTGAGGCTGGGAAAGCACAGGTACTCCACCCTAAAGCACTGAAACAAGGGCAGAAAGCTCCAAATAGAAAGCCAAACAGAAGGAGGCGTCACACTGAGCAGAGGAAGGCAGGCAGCAAGGAACCACAGAAAGGCACAATGACAGAAGGAAAGGGGGGGAAAATATCTGTGCAGAAAAGGTGAAAGAAAGAACAAAGGCAACTGAGGCTGAAGAAGTAAATGATGGAGATGCAACATGAAGGTGAGAAAAGAGTATGAGGAGGAAGGAACAAAACCAAGAAAAGGGTCTCAGGTGAGGAAGGATGAAATTCAGCCTGCCTGAAGTCAGCCTAGCCCACGAAAAACTCCAGAAAACCATGCTGCAGCATGTGGAAATGGGAGCTCAGCAAAGACAGATTCTGAAAACAAGCATCTAAGTACCTTGTCCCTAAAAATCGTTTCAGCTCTTGGGACCAAACAACATTTTACAATCTGGCAAGAACCTGCACACACACATCTGTTCACAGGACCTGACCTGTATTGTCCAAACATCTCAACCAGACTGGAAGTGCAAAATAATCACTAGGTGTTCCTAGGGCGTGTGCCCACGTATGCCGTCACATGCACGCTTCCATCACACAGCCCAGGTTAACTGCCAAAACTCAGCTGGAATCACTGTCACAACAGTAACATCCCGAAATACAGGGTAGCCTGGTGGAGTTGAGGCCTAGGTGTTACATAATGGCTGTGTTATCAGCACCTTACTCATATTTTATGTAATAGTTATGAAGCCAAGGAGCAGGAGGGAAGCCAAATGCTGAGCCCAGCAGAGGGGGGTGTGTTAGGACTGGATCCTACCTTGTGCTAAACTTCTCTGGGTCCAACTGACATTGGAAGGGCAGAATCAGGCCAAAAGCCATCTTCTTGCTCTTCCTAACATACCTTTCCAGAAGATTTTATTCCTTTAAACAGTGCAGCTCCAACAATCATCCAGGACAAGAGGAGGCAGAGAGCCAGGTACCACACAATCCTGCCGGTCTCATCCAGCCCACTCGACCGCTGAAGAGCCACTTTGCTGAAAGCACACAATGCTCCCATGAGGGGGGTGACAGCAGCACACACACACCTCCTCTTCAGCTGTTTCTCAGGAAAAAGTGAGCTGGTGTATGCTGCTATTACAAAACTCTGCAGCCTCTTCCAAGAATATGCAGTTAGAACTGCATGACTGGCATTGAAAAGCTGTGTATTTAACTGCATTTTACCCCTCTTTTTGAAGACTACCAGCTCTCATCTCTCCATACATCTCCCATAAGGCCCACTTCAGATATTCTGTATTAATCATGAAATTCTGACAGCAAGAGAAGAACCCATAAGAATCAGTTTCCAGGAACCCAGAGAACATAATGCAAATTGAGACCATGGGGCTATAAAGAAACAGCAATTTCACAACAGGCCCAGATTCAGAATAAGGTGAATATATTTTACACAGTAACTCCTGAGAAAAATAAAAGTATATGCTATATGTAAGGATGCTAAGTAGTGCCTACCAGGACACCAGAGAAGAGGAGTTCTTTAAATTGGAGTATTTTTCAGTTGGTTAAAGGTTGACTCACTTCTCTTTCTATACATAATTTTCTTTTTAAAAGGCCAAACTTATCAATTAAAGTCTAAGTCCCCTCTCTAGTGATTTGAATCCCACGTCCCTTGACTACATTTTTTCTGGACTGCAAGATAAGACAGAAATAAAAGGTACATCCAAAACCACAATGCATTAAAAGGTTATTTTTAGTCATTTCTTTAAAGTATTTACTTACTTCCAGTATTGTTCACTGGGAAATTGCACTGGTTTGTAGTTTATGGTGCCATTTATACATGTGAGATTGTTGCTTGTGATGAACGAGTAGTTTGCATGAATGATTTCTCCATGAAAAGTTGCATTGCAGGTGCTTACTGAAATCAAGAAAAAGGAATCATTAACACTGGGATGACTATTATAAAACAAAAAATCCACCAGACTATTATAGCAAATGTGTTTCCTAAGCACTTACAGCTTCAGTTTGCCTGCTAACAATATTTAGAAACAAACCTGAAATGTCGCTTGCAGCTGTGACTTCACTACTTGACTGTAAATCAACAAGAATCAAGAATCACCAAGAATCTGGTGTGCTCACCACATGTTACTTATCCTCAAGGATACTTGTAAAAATCAGAACTGAGCATAGTTAAAATTCTAGCCTTGGTTACTTCATGAAAACCTTTGTCCGAAACCAAGGTGACACATGGATCATCTGGTATGTGGTATTCATCTTATTGTGGCAAAGGGGTTATTAGAGTGCTTTAAATATTTTCCTTCGAGCAGGGTTGGAGAAATGGAAACTGGGGTTGGTAATTTTTTGCCTGAACATAGAATAAAGAACACTTTATCAGCATATATATCAGCATTTACTGGAAAATCTTGTTGAAGCCTATTTCAGGACAGCTTCTTCAGTTCAGTTTTGTATTCCCTGAGCACTTACAAATTTTCTACTGAAATATTTTTTGTTTTGCCAATAAGTAATCATCAACCTTTTGTTACATAAGGCATCTTAGAAGAGATTTTCAGATATATGGTTGATATACATTTACATTAATACTGTAAACAATGTAATCCATCCTGATCTTGTCCTCGTTATTTTAATAATCACCGGTTACCAGGCAAGACATTTCCATCTGCTAACTGGCAATTACCTCACCAACCTCACCTTTTGCCTTAAACTGGTCTGATATGGAAACTGGTGAGATAACAAGTGTTTGGCCCTACATCTGCTGCCAAACACAAGAACAATAACGTGGAGGTATGTTCTAAAGTTAATGAAGTGTGAAACCAGTGCTCAGTGGTGCTCAGGATTACCATAGCCAAAGGGAAGGCAAGGGGTAATGAAAAAACCTCGACAGAAACTGCAGTAGTTTGTCTCATGAAAGGAAGGCATTTTTTTGCCACAAAGCCTGATGAAACGGGAATGCAGTATTTTCAGGGACTGTATGTACTAGAAAAAAACTGAGGTTTTAAAGGAGAAAAAAAGGATCCAATCAGGTAATTTCAGCCCAGGTCTCTATAGATTTCCCAAGCACCCAGAACTGGTGGCAGGGAAGTGGATAAGCATCACTCCTGTGTGTGCAGGTGCAAAACTGAAGGAAGGACTTTCAAAGACACGGGTAGCTGTCTTGCTTCTAAACTTTCATCCAGAAAACAGTACAATTACCAAAAACAGTTATATTAAACTCTATCTGGTAAATATGGTACCTATTCGTGCCTTGCTGCAGAATTCATCTGCCCAGGAAAAGCAGTCGGACCACGGCAGCACTTTTTGAAATGAGGCAAATAAGTAGTAGAGTGCATAAGCAATGATAACGTTGTAGTAGATAGTCACAAATGTTGATATGATGACCATTGTGATGCCCACTCCTAGGAAAATAAAAACCACAATGTCTTAACCATCCCAAACTCAAAAAAACCCACCCAACAAAAACAAAAACCCCACCAAAACAAATAGCCTTCACTTGATTTTTAAAAGCTACTTGGGAAGAAGTTGGTTTTTGTTTGGTTTTATAATATTTTTTAACAGCAAACAGTGAAATCTTAAACCCACATGATGATGGATGTGATTCAAACTGACCCTCTCAAACATGGTTTTGAAACAGAATTTTAATCAGGCCCACAGAAAAACTGGACTATTTGCAAAGTCTAAAGGAGAAATTCAGTATTTTGTTCTCTCCCAGTTCAGAGGGAAACTTAGTAGAGTAAAACAAACTGTACTAGAACTGCCCAAGCCATTTTAAAGATTCCACTGTAATGAATGCTTTTAACTACAGTAAATCTGTACTTTACAATATTACTGTTCTCCCCTTTATTAAAATGAGTTTTGTTCTGTGAGTTTGGGAAAGCCTGACAAACTGTACCAATCATTAGAAACTATATTTAAGTTTCTGTCTTCACAGACACATAAAAGATATGCTGTGCTTAAAAACTTTTGCTCTAAAAATAAACACACTGCTTTCGTGAAAGGTTTTTGTGCTGCAGAACAAAGACTGGCAAAAAGAGTAAATGTTGGGGCAACCAGGTTCTGTAGGTGACAAGCAAAATTCTTTTTGCATCAGAAAGAAAATCCCTTGTTCCTACATTAACTCCTGTGATAGATTAGGACAACCAAACCATTGCATAGTCCTTTACACCCAAGGCACAGGACCAGGATGTACAGGAGTGAGTAAAGCACACGGTTAATTGTTTCCAAACAAATCTCCCTATGAAATGCAAACCCTCACAAACTACCACTACGGAGTGCAACTATTTCTCTTATCTCAAGAGGCACCTCACTTTACAAAGCCAGAGTCTAGGCTATTTTATCACACCAGCAGATGACTCTCATGGCAGCTGCTGGATGATTCTGTACAGTACACCCAGACCTGTGTGTCTGTGCCAGCACTGGCAGCCAAATACAGAATTAGTCCATCCAACACAGAACTGCCTTGCAAGCTACACTGGATGTGAAGCAGAAAGGAGCAGTGATAAAGTCAACTTCTAGAATTTATTTTCAATCTGTTGCACACAGAACACCAGTTGTTTTACTGAGGTTTTCCCTCACACAGCAAAACAGAGTTATTTCCTTCCACCTGGACAGTTAGAGTGCGGGTGATGTGCTGCTTAACACTGGGAGAATCATTGATAAAACCTTTCATAACCAAGAACCTTTTTGGGGAAATCTTTAATGAACATCTGTTTATTAACTGAATAATGAAGAAGTATGTACCTGGAAGCGTAACACTGACCCTGTAAAATTTGGAACAGTTGCTACACGGATATCAGTGTCTCAGAATTAGTAGCTTCATTAAGAAATCACTAATTCACAACAGTTTATTACTGGAATAAAAAAGATCTAAGGAAACATAACAAAACCAACCTTGAAACAATGGCAGTATTCTCCAGATGGAAACTGGCCCTAGACTGGCAAACTGCCCAAGGGAACATTCCATGAAAAACAAGGGCAAGCCAGCTAACGCCAACATCAGGGTGTAGGGGATTAGAAAAGCACCTGAGAAAAGGAGGTAAAAAATGGGGGGAAAAAACACAGTCATGCACACAGAGAAAACAATGCATCGTTCAGCATTCATCACAGTTTTATCACATTTTATACTCCCCCTTTCTCTCCTGGTCAAATACCCCACTGTAAGGGTTTGGTTTTTTTCAAAATGGAGAGATTTGTTTCTAAATTCTGTTTTCTGTAAGACTAAATAGTACCTGTAATGACACAGACTGTCAGAACTGCTGATTTAAAACTAATGGCTTATCTTATAGAAAGTAAATGATTTCTACAAAAACTATTGAAGATGTGCTCTAATACAAGCAGGAACACTGCACAGCTGTAGGCACCACCAGCCTTGTCCACTTTCTATTAAATCTTCCAGCTTTTAATTTAAAGAGGAGCAGAACCATTCCTTTGTGTATTTAGCTGTGTTTTGCAACTGCCGTGATAAGCAGCTACTGAACATCAAAGCATGAAGATTATTTTCTATGGCTGACCAAGTCCTGTGTCAAAAAACATCTCAGGATGGCTCTTGTTCAAGTCCATTTAAAAGTGCATGTTAACCTGGTATCAATGAGCGCCCTGTTCTGTGAAAGGACTGGCACTTCTTTGTGTGTGCACAGAAGACAGGAAAAGTGAGAGCACGTTTCATAAACACAACTCAATATCCCTGCAGGAATCTGTCCTCATCACTCTCAGTGAATTTCAGGCAACCAAGGACCCAGTTCTGCAAGGAACTGCAAATACCTGATGTAATTTCAGGAAGCAAATTGTCCCAGAGAATTAACTGGATTACTCCTGTGTTTCAAAACAAGGAAGTAACAGTTGTCTTTATCAATTACAGGCAAGGGGCTGCACAGATATGCTTTAAATGCAAAGTTTCTGCTGCAGCAGATAAGAAAAAAGATCTAGTCCAAGGGCCAACATCACAACTTATTTTGTTTTCACAATTTTCTTCAACAAAACTGTAAGTAATGCAAACCAACCAAGCTCACTCCAATAAAACTTCTGTATTGAGAATGTCTCTTTATGTTCCATGTGCAGCTGTGTGGGCTGTGCTGCATTTACAGTCCAGAATTTGACTTCAAAGACTCTTAGGCAGAGAAAATGGGTAGATATAAGTAAGTTCTCTGCAGTTACTATTTACACTCTCTTTAATTACCAGTGGTAACCTGGCAAGTAGATAAAGCTCTGGAATACAAGCCAGGGAAGCCAGTTCCTCCACTTGGCTTTGCCACTAGTTGATTGTGTGAGCAGGTAGAGGCTTTCTCTGTCTCACACTTCCCAAGTGTCTGATCTGGGTAATTATTGAGCTGTGATAATTATTCCAGCTTAGATTGTTTGCGTGGAAAAACAAAGGTGCAGAAGGGATTCAATTGTTCTCTATAAACATACCGGGTATGGTATATAACATAACCTTACCAGGAGGTAAGCACTGGGGAGGAAGAATAGCTATTTAGACAAGTAGAGGATATTGGCACATGGACAAAAAGGTGCATTTTGGTTGTAAATAAGAAGAGTTCTGGAATTCTCAGGTAAAAGTTTGCAATTAAAACTAAATACAATTTCTCCTTTCAGGTGGTACCCAGAAAATACAGATGCCTCTTACTCCCCTTTCCCATAAACGGGCTTTAGCCCAGTTCCCAGGGTGATGCTCTCATCCAGCTTTGACAGAACATGCCCAGCCTCAGAGCTGGCCCTTGGAGCTTGTCTTCTCCTCTCCTCAGGATAGCAAGGTGTGCCCACCCGACCCTGCCATTCAGCACAGGTACCTCCTCCATTCTGGTAGGTGAGGTAGGGAAAGCGCCAGACGTTGCCCAGGCCCACAGCATAGCCCACCATGGACAGCAGGTAATCGCCTTTGTTTGACCAGTTGCCACGTTCTGAGTTCTCATCACTGTCACTGGATTGGGCATCTTTTTCATTTGTCAAATTGAAGTCCTTGGAAGAGAAGAAGGAAGGGCTGTGATCACCCACCAGGCAAGCAATGCAGTCATATCCTCATTTCTCTGTCCAGAGACGCACCTTGACATGGCTGGGCAGCTGGACAGGGTGGGCATCACCAGCTGGGCTGCCAGTCCAGCTGATCCCTGGCAGGACAGCATAGATTTGTGAGAGAGGGTCCCACCAGCGAGCCCAAACACCTCCATGGACAGTTTTGCTCTACTCCTGCCTTAGTCCTTTGTGCTGTCAGCTCTTGGGGGCAGCTCCAGAACACTCCCCTACTCTGCCCCTGCACATGCCCAGATGCCCCCATACTTGTTCAGATGTTTACATCAGCACATACCTGTATGCCCACTTTAAAAAGCACCTGTCCTACTGCCTTTCACACATGCCCAGGTGCTCATCCCACTATACCTACCACTAGCTGTTTGGATCTCACCTGCCCAGACAACTTCATACCTGCCCACAGCTGCCGACATACCTGCACCCTGCTTGCCCGAGTGCCTCTACGCCCACACGGGCACCTCCACAACCCACCTGCTTAGGTGCACCCACACTTGCCTACATTCTCGCACACCTGCCCGGGTGCCTCTGGCCATCCTCCCCCCGCCGCCTCACCTTCTTCTTCCCGCAGGACAGAAAACCGGGCAGGCTGAGCATCCCCATCTCTGCCGCCGCAGTCGCTCCACTCTGCCCGGGCCAGCCGCCGCCCGGCCCTTTATCGGACCGGCTGCCGCCCGCCCCTCGCCGCCCTGCCGGGAACCGCGGCCCCTGGGCGGCCCCACGGCGCTGGTGGGGCCGCCTCCCGCCCCCGGGGCAGCCCCTCGCAGCCCGCCCCACGTCAGCCCCGTGCACGCTTCCCCGCCGCACCCCGCCCGCTGACCCTCCTCCGGCCCCGCGCCCGCTTCCTCGGGAACACCCACCTACCTAACCCTGCCCGGACACCTGCCCACTTCCCCTCCTAAACACCCCCTGCTCTCCACACGCCTTCGCTACTCGCCTTACCCCGACCCACTTCCCCTGCCACGAACCCGCCTGGGCTCGCTCTCTCAGTCCGGGCTCTTCAGCTCTCGTTGCACCCCTGCCTGGCCGTCTCCGTCACTCGCCTTCCCTTCTAGTATGTGGCCCCAATCCTTCCCCTCTCCCTCCTCTTCAGTACCTACTAACACACTCTCTTCCTTGTCTTCTACCTCCAAACTGACAGCTCCCCATCAAACACCGACCCTCATCCCTGTGCCTCCCCACAGAGCCACCGCCTGTCTGCCTCACCTATGTTCACTGGCCAGAGACCCTGCTCCACCCCCACCTGCTCCACTCTCATTCTTTCTTAACCTGCTCCATGCTGGAGTCCAGGCTCAGGAGGCACAGGAAAACAAAGGGCATAAGGGGATTAAACGCCATGGAAATTTCATCTTCTGAAAGCATCTTTCAGATACATACACAGAAAGGGCAGGTCATAAAAGTAAAGTCATCTCCAGAGGAGGAATTTGAGTAGAAGGACTTAAGGATTTTTCTAAAGTACTTCCCCACTTCACCCACCAACATGGCTGTGACATCCCACCCTTTAGGGGAAGGGATGTCACAGTGACCTTCCCCAGGCATTCCGTAAGGTCACACAGGAGGACACTGGTCAAAGCACACTCCGAGTACGGACATAAGGAGACATAGATTGACGGGTCGCTTCATTGCTCTCCCCCCTTTATAAATGGTCTTTTCCATGGCTCTTTCAGATCCAAAGCTTGACAAATACCCTTTCTGTCCTCAATTAGTGGGACTTTTCGTTTAGCAAAGTGCTACCCAGTGTGTCTCAATGTAGCCACAACTAAGAGGTACTCTGGGAGTGAGAAGTGTGTGGGACAGCATCTGAAGGATGGAAAGGTAAAATCAGATTGTCTTTTATCACCCCGTGCAGCAGGTTCTCTAGGAGATTTCTATTTTAGATACTTGAAAGATGCCAGAATACTCTTGTCTTTGGACAAAAATCAAGTACAGGTGCAGTGTTCCGATAGGACACAGGCTTTGGAGAAAATAATAAATAAAAATTAAAGAAAACACTCCTTTACAGGCTGCCTGCAAATTTGGAATTAAAGGGGTGAAGCTACGACACCAAACACCTTCAGGCTGGTTCTCTATGGAACATTACAAAACTCACTCAGACCAAGGACACACTGAGAAATTAGTCCTTATTCTTCCATCTGTCTGAACTATACATAAACTAAAGGAGCCTTTTTGACAATTCTGATCTGAGTTAATAATTTGAAATAAATGAAAGAATTTGATTTTACTTTCAGTTCTGAGTAACTTCAGTATGCGTGGGTCACTATCTGCCCAGGGGGAAACAAATTTTCTGATAAACAATTTTGGGCCTAACAAAAGCTCTAAGTTCTCTTCCAAACTTGTAGCAGTGCCAGCAACACAAACTCATGATTCAGAACTGATTAGCAGCTTGTTTAGAAATGAAATTACATTAAAAACAACCTGTTAGCCACAGCCTCTCCTTCCATACTAGGATTAAGCAAATGGTAATGCTTCAGAATCACTGCCAGTGTCATTCCCTCTGTGTAAATGAAGATGACTAAAACTATACTGGAGGTAGCACTTCTCAGATGTGTTTTGTTTCTGACCATGTGAAAGTTTAGTTTGAAATGCATTTTCTGTATCTAAAGGAGAAAAGTAAAAATCACAGGACAGGGATAAACCCAGGGTTGAGCAGTGGAGAGATGAGTGTCTCCAGAGAGGACTGAAGCAGGGCTGTATTTCTCCTGTTAGTTATGCAGTTGAACAGCATAGCAGCTCCACTTGCATTCACTAAGGGCTGAGTCCACCAGGCTGATCCCTGAAGGCTTGCTCCTCACATCTGGGATAGCCACTCACCAACCAAACACCATGCCAGCCAGTTACACCTGGAATGTCTCAGCTAGGAATACAGAATTATCAGCCAGCAAACCAGAGCCAGTTTGGCTCTACCATAGATGAGATATCCCATCTCCTGACCAGAAGCGTAACTGACGTCATCTTTCTAATTTGGAAAGCACCTCTGGGTTCCTATCAATTCCACTTAATGTATCTTCTGTTAATCCAATGGGGAGAAAAAAGACATTTAAAAAATAATTAATTATAATCTTAATGTGCTGAGAATACAGCAAACAATTCTGACATTTCCTAGGAGCACCAAGATACCCATGTTTTCCATTTGGTTGCACCAGTGCTATTATCAGATGTTGGGTATTGCCCTTGGCTAACACAAACAGCTCTGGTGATACAGCAGATTGTGTTTGATGTGCTTATTTAAGAATACGATGAGTAAATTTTGTTCTTAACATATATCTTCTGCGATAGCAGTGCTTACTAATATTGGCACCTGGCACACACATCCAAAACTGATTCAGCAGACAAAACTGGGGCTCATTTACCTCTCCCCTTCCCAACTGGCATGAGCTAAAGACCAGAAAACCCAGTTTGCAAATGACTTTAAAATTCACTAAATCCTGGCAGACCAACCAACCAATCAAAGACCACAAAAAAACCCTATGCTGGCCTTCAGGATCTCAGGAAGATGACCTAAATCATTTAACCGTCTATCAACAGCATGTAATTACTTTCATCCAGAACTCATAAGCAATGTTGCACTCTTTAGAAGAGAGGAACAGAAAAGACAGACAGGACTGCTATCAACTGACAGGTGAAGCAAGGCAGAAACTTAGAATGATGGCACCTGCAGCTGCAGGAATTATCCTCTCCTCTACAGGTGAACAGAATCAAGCCCTACAGTTCACATTTAAATTAATGCTTTCTGCCTAAGAAATCATCAACCTTGATTTAAAGACAAAGTGATAACAAGTAAGGCAATTTCCTTGGTATTGAACTGATCTACAGGCAACTTAGATGAAAACTTTACCACTAACTTAAAGAAAAAATAATCATTGGTCTAGTAAACCCTGAAAGCAAGGCAGCATTCTCCCTCTGGTGAGAACTGTCTTATTTCACTGTGAGCCTGCTGTAAGCAAGGTGGAAGTGTATCTACAAGGGGAGCATGTCAAGAAGTGGCCTTTCTGCTTAGAAGACAGAATGGAGAGGCGATGATGGTATTGCCAAGGACACAGGCAAATTACAAAGGCAACAGTTTCTGAAATGGCCATCTGTGACTTGAGAGAGGTCCCTGTGGAAGCAGACAGGATTTATAGCAAAACACAATGTGGGAATTACTTACTGAAGAGGCCTCGTGCCAATACTGGCTTGCCTGGTTCTAATGGCCCCTATCCAACAGTTTGTGCAACCAAGGTATGAAGCAAATTTTGCTTTCAACTCTGCCTTCAGGGTGATGAGGTTTTGCTGATGGGAAAAGGAGTTGATATATTATATATCCTTCCTGGATCTGTTTTTCTTTATCAGTTTTGTGCTTTTCTGAACAACTGGGATGTTCATTGCTGCTGCTCAACAGGCCACCAGGACACACACATCTAATCAATATGGATCTCTACAAATTTGTTTTCATTAAATGGAAATCCTGAAAAAAATTGATTCAGATTCTTTAAAAGAATACATTGAATGTTTTTAGTAATATGTGATGAGTTTGGTTCACTAACATAATAGTAAATAATACACTCTATTATGAGTTATATAATCATATTAAAGACCTGTATTGGCAAAACCTCAATGATTGGTGCTTAATCCAATTTTCCCCCAACTTCAGGACTTTTGGATTCATCTCTAAGGCCATCTCAAAGGTGAGAAATGCAGCAAGGTCACTCCTACTTGCCTCTATGGACAGTCTGCTGTCATAACCCAGAAGAAGCTGAAACCTCACTCAAATGTCTCCTCACAATGGAACAGTTGCAAAAGTGCTATAGATGCAAAATGCTTAAGCTTTCAAAGTCATGCTCCCAGGATGGGTGCAGACTTGAAACTATATGGAGAGCAAATTTGCCTTCAGGCATTTTCAACAGGTTGCAGCCTGCTAATTCTTAATATTATATGCACTAATCAAGTTAGTGATGGGAAGTTTTACGCATGCGAGTAGGAAAAACTTATAAGGCAGAAATAAATTTAAATATACCAATAACACTGAAAGGTGCTGCAGAACTACTCTTCTGCTACACTGAGCCTGGAAGATTTTGCTGTCCCAGCCACTCAAGAGGAAGCCACAGGTCTCCATGCACAAAATTAATCAAGGTGTTTTCATGACTCTTGGCAACACTGTCAGTTCTGTATCTACGGTACATTAATCTCCACTTTAGATGATTTTATTCAAGAGTTGGAATGTGCTCCTCAAACACTTCACTCTCTGAACGAAACTCTTTCCAGGATGGTCTTTCTTGTAGCACTGTCTCTCTCCAGTCCTTGAGAGCTCATCAATTTGTGAGAGATTACAGAAGTTGCCATACAGGAAAATACGGTTGTTCTCAAAAACAGAGCTCCATATAGAATAAGGAGAAAAGCAACCAAAAAAGGACTAAATGTTGAAAAAGGTCTTAGATGTTCAAATCACACAACCATCTGAATATCTCTGCTGAAATCCAGACTTGCATTAGAGTTACCAAAGCACAGCGAACAACAGCATTTGTGGCCCAGGGCTCCTAATGCCCCCAGTTCTGCTTCTGCTTTTGGTACAGAGCATCTCAGTTTTCCATGAATCATGCAGCCTTGTGCCAAACAAACATCCAAGCATTTCCAAGATGCATCAAGCAGGTGTCACTCCATGTGCCCCCTCCCTGACCATCCTAGAGGCAGGTTCCAAACACGTTCAACTTGTCTTTGAGCAACTGAAACACTCTGTAAGTGCAAAACCTCAGATATCACATGATGGAAGACGTAACAACAGATACAATAAAGAAAAGGGAAGAGATAAAGTATGGGAAAATGAAAAACTGGGAGTGTGCAATTACCAAAACTTAATGATCAGGGAGCACATAGGTGTCAAAATATAATGACTTTCCTATTAGGAAATATTTCACAGGTGGGGCCAGTAGAAACTAAGGAGTCATTTTTAATTGAGTAAAATAAAGCCTAGGAGTGAGTACAGTAGTAATTTTCAAATATGCTGTACTAAGTTCATCAATCTCATTAACAGTTTCATTTTTAAATTCTTCCCCAGCACCAAGTGCCAATAGTTCTGGAGTTCAGCATCACCAAGAGATGCTGCTAGGTAGTTTTCCTTCCCCAACCCCCAGTTCTATACTTTCTTGCTAGTTGCCAAAAAAAAAAAAAAAAAAAAAAAANAAAAAAAAAGAAAAAAAGCTTTTCACAGCAGATAACATAAATGCATATTCTTGAGAAGCTTTTGACTAACACTAAGGCTTTGAAATACAGGCATTGGCTATCACATAGCAAAAGAAGACCTTTCAGCTCAGTCCTTTCCTTGAGGTAATTTTACATATTGACATGCAGTCTTGCTATGTGATAGCCAAGAGAATTATCTTTGTGATTGTCCTCCTTCACAAAAGGACAAAAGCCAGACTGTTAGTCCTGCCTGATATCTTTGGAATGGAAATACCTCCATCACCACTTTCTTTTGTGTGATAGCTGTTTCTGTCGGTTAGCAATTACTCTCAGAAAGAGCTCATCCAAGTCAGGGGAGCTTCTCACGTAAGAAAATCAACCTCATACCAAGTAATAATGCCATAAAATCACCTGTTGCAATAACATGATTCTGAGTCCAAAACAAAAAAGCAAGATTTGCAGGGACACTAGAACAATTACTTAGCCAAACATTGACAAAACTTGGGGGAAAAAAAAGCATTTTAAAGAATTTAAATTCTAGAGGTATTAACATTCTTCCTTCTACTATCTTGATCTCCTACAACTCTTTTCATCATTAGACTTAGAAATCCTTTCTAAAAGAAACTGGTCTTTTTACCTTGTTACAAGGATGATAGCAGAGGTAGGGCTCAAGTATTTAATATAGCGCAAGTTTAGCAGAGAGCATGTGGACTGCAGTGAACACAAGCACCAGACCCCATAATTTCTTTAGCTTCACCACAGGACCTCCTCCCCTCTAAAATCAGGGAGTGCATTTGTATTCCCCTCAAGCAGGGAAAAAAGCTGACCACACCAAGATAATCCATAACTGAAAAAAAAGCTTTAACAAGAAACACCGTAAGTTATTTTACTACCCACAGCACTCACCCTGACTGCCATAAACCTGGTCACTCCCCTGACATTCCTTTCCAGGCCCTCAGGCTCTCTCCCTCTGGCTCAGGCTCTCCTGAGCCTCACATCCTCACAGCCCAGACCATCCTTTCCTCTTGCAGTATCAAGAACAGCCATACCTGACCCCAAAAGCCCAGAGAATCGCCTGGGGATATGAAGACAACTCCCTGCTTCCCATGGTCCCGCCATTAGCAAGGCTACATGGCAACATCTGCTTGGAGGTGGATCCTCTCAGCACACTCTCACCTGGCCCAACAGCCAAAGAGATGTTATTTTCTAATGAAACACTGATTTTAACCAAGCCACTCAGAACTCTCAACAGTGAAGATTTTCCAGACTTTGCCTGACTTCCTGTCCCTAAACTCAGGGCCCATAGATTTTAAACATGTTCTGCAGTATCTCAGCATGAAGATTCTAGGATTACAGTTTTGGATTAGTATTCCACCTAATTGCCACTTGGTAATTTATTTGGGGGAAGGGCTGAAGTCCCTATCAGATTTCAAGGAGTCTCGGTACAGAAAGGTAAGGGACTGAGTACTGTCCTGATGTGAGGTCTCAGTGCAGATGTACCTCTTAAAGGTGAATTGCTAAAATTGTTATTATACCCAGTGGCAACACCTTGCTTCCACCAAGTCACAGCTGCACTATAGTGCAAAGGGTTCCCACTTCTACAAATGTTTTACTCTAGAGGATAAAAAAATATATACTCCACTTTCCTGAAAGCTGAAGAATAGTGTATGAAGTTTTATTTTTTTTATTCTTGAAAGACCTGCATTTTCTGTGGCTGGTTTTAATGTTCAAGTGAAAAAAGTATTATGAAGATGTGGTTTTTTTCCTTAAAGCTAGGGCAATTATATAAAGGCTGATATCTGGTATATCAACATTCGGCAGTCATCCGGACACCTCTGGATTGTGAAGCTTTGCAAACTTTTATACAGTCAGGAGTTTCTTTGTATAATCTTGGTCTGGTAATCCTATAATCTCCTGCACTCCTCATTACAAACTTCTCCTTGACTGGCGAACAAGGGAGTAAAGTTGAACTTGAGTAAAGGAATGCAAAGTAAGGAAGTGTGCTGATGTCCTTCCCATGACATGAAGCAAGACACAAGAACCTGTGTTTATGCACTTGGCAGGGAACACCAGGACAAGTCAGAGACTACTAAAAACAGTGGATTGAGCAGTCTCTGGAAAGTTACCATGTAAACTGTGATGGACAGCAAATACTGATCCGTAGGGGACTAGCTTTGAGAAATGCTCTGGTTTATAGTGACAGTCTGGATGGGATGGCTATACAATGTTCAGTTTCTTATCCCCAAAGGCTCACCTTCTCTCTGTTGCTTTGGTTTTGGTTTTTTATGAATAGTTGCAAAAGCCAAGGGAGAGAACCAGATTTTCTGTCTGTTATGGGAATCTCCAGGACTGTTGCACACAGCACAGAGCATATGCAACTGCTTTTAGGACCACGTAAAGATGCCCTACAGATTTATTGCTGAGTCATGCTAGCCAGTAGGAAGTTAAATATAGTAGCAAGCCCAGAGTTTACACAAAACAGCTACTTCAAATCCAAGAAATGTGCACAGAGACTGTATTTGTTTGCATATCTGGATACATGCTTTGCAGCCATACCTCCCATGCCTGAAGTCTGCAGTTAAAACACATTGCATTTTCAGGTTATTGAATAGAGAGGACCCGCCTTGATTAAAGAATTTAATCAAGTAATGTGATTACATGATTTAATCAAAGCAGATTCTGTCCTACTGACATCATGTAACATAATAATTTTCCCAGTTGCATAGTGCAGTACCTGGAAAAAGTCCCAGGAAACTTCCCTCCATTATTCTACCCAATCCCATGCACTTCTGACCTGATATTTCAAGGCTTAGTACAATCACTCCAGAGCCATTGCAGTATGGACAAAATTTGAAACAGTAATTTTTGAGTGGTAATTTTCATTTAAAAATTGATAATTTATGTCCAAATCATAAGATTCTATGTTTATTGATCTTCACAGAATTTCATTAACTAAGCACGTATCACTTCTTTTACAGACCTTTCAAGGTAGTATTTCATTTAGGACATTCTGGTGGTAGATATTAACCAAAAGGTCAACTTATAGTATTGTTTCCAGTGGTGCTTGTGGTGCCAGAAAGTGTCCATTTTTTGGAAGAAATGCCAGTCTTGCTTATAGAAGATTCTGTGGTTACAAAACAGTCCTGTGAGGCAGGGCTTTGTTAGTTCCATGAAAATTTATTTTCACTTTGGAGGGGTTCCTTTGGTGTTGTTGTTTCTTTATTTGCTCCCTGGAAAGTGAACTTTAATGTTGGAATATATTTCCTTTTAGAAGGAATTGTTCAGCACATAACTTGGTCACCTTTATTCTGATATATGTGCATGGAAATAGAAAAAAATGCTGCCCGAATCTGAATCTTCCTAGGGTATAAGTCATGGTTGCCTTCTTTACTGGGACACTGAGGTCCCAGGTATGTCTGCAGCATTAAGATGACACTGATAGTAAATTAGGCACCGGTAGTAAAAGGGGCAACACATGAACAGGAGTCCTTCCAGCACGGGGTTAATACTGGCTGCTTTCTTTTTCCAGTGTTCAATGCTTCCCATGTCTTGGCTTTTGCCCATATACAGTGTGGCTTTACAGGCTAAATTACACAGCTTTGTGTCCTTCCTTTTAGTGTCCTTCCTAGCTAAGTGAATGTTGAAGTGGGGGAGGAAACATTGTGGTAGAAAATATAGCCGGACAAGAGGGCTACATTTACTCACCTGCTTAACTAAGAACACAATCGCGTTTTTTCCATTGTATTCCAATTACATGCACTTGGGACTTACTCTGAGTGCATATATCTGAAATACTAAATAAATAGATGTTTTCATTTGTTAACCTCAGCAAGATTACAAGGAAGTTGATGGTGCAGTACAAGAAACATGTTCCTATCAAAGCCTAGAAGACTACTGGTGATACAAATTCAATCAGAAATCCTGATAGATTTATCTTGACTGTTTCCTAAGGCTTTCACTTGACAATGAATATGCTTTCTCCATGGGCATGCATTGGCTGATGAAGTGGATGTGGATGGTGGAGAGGAAACTGAACCCTAGAGAAGAGTTCAATCTGACATGCTGGCTAACAGATTTGCTGCTATGCTGCTGGCTGTTTGTATAAATATTGAGGTCAGGTCCTTCCTTATTTGCCTAGATCAAGGCCAGATAACATCCCCACTAGTTTGAATATTTCAAGCACAATATTCAATGACATGGACACTTGTTTTAGGCCTTTCATTTAGAAAGATAATTATTGCAAACACAAGATTACAATCACCACATGGCACTCTGAGCAAGGTCAGGAGATTCACAGGCACACTAAGGTCACAAATGATAAAACAGACTGCAAATGGCTAACTTGCTAGCTTTGCTCCAAAATAGAAAGGATATTTGCCAACTTTGCACCTGGATCTTTACCAAAAGGAGGTATCAAGCATTCCTATTACAGGGTCAGGAAAAAAGAAGTATTTCTATATTTTTTTTTAGAATGGATGATCTGCAAGCGTTTATCCTTGTCAGCTTCTTTACTAGGAAGGGTCATGGTGACGTCAGAAGGCACAAAGCAGGAGTTAGAAGACAGGCAGATCTAGGTTGTATAATCCAATCTTCTGTGGACAGTGGCATCATTCCATTCCTCTCAAAATGATAAAACCACAATTTAACCTGTTACGGTTTTTCACCTGCTACTCCAAATTGAGCATGTCCACAATCTGACACCTCTGAAGCTGAAATGTACCTTTAACAACTGTACTTGTGCTTAATTAACTTTCTTTTCCTCCTTTGCTTTTGCCCCCTTCTCCTCTATCCTCCTGTCTTTCCTTTTGCCCTTTTCTATTGAGACCTGTCACATCTTTCTCACTCTGGTATTTCTAAGGTAAATAAACCATATTCCTGTAGTAATACCTCAGTTCCCCTGGTCATTCTGACATCCCTTCTCTGCACATCTTCCAGTCTGGATTAAGCTCCTTTGAACATGGGTAACCACAGGCAAGGACAAAGAGAAGGGAGGGTAAGGATGCAAACTTTGAAGACAACCTAAGCATCCTGTTTACATGAGAACCCAAACAGAAGAGGCACATTCTCGAGCTATTTGAAAAGCTGTTGATCCTAACAGCTAAACTAGATAAACTAGAACCAGTAAGGCTAAACTCTTTATCAGCTTAATACATTTATTTATTAAGGTGTTTCTTTGGTTCCTGTTTGAAGGTAGTTTCCCACTGGAA
The DNA here is from genome assembly GCA_013399225.1 of Rhipidura dahli. Taxonomy (NCBI): domain Eukaryota; kingdom Metazoa; phylum Chordata; class Aves; order Passeriformes; family Rhipiduridae; genus Rhipidura; species Rhipidura dahli. The sequence continues at coordinate 57,685 of VXAC01000019.1, forward strand.
ACAAAACAAACTTAACTATATTTGCAGAGGATTAGATCATATTAATCTGTTTTATAAAAAGTATCTAGGAGGAAGTCACTGGAGGTGAGATGTCTTTTTTAAATGGCAAACTCAGTAGAACTGAATTTCCAAAGAACTAACTCAATCTCAACTTCAACAAAAAGCTCAGACATTGAAAAAAATTAAAAGGGAAAAATACTGTAACATAATTTTTAAACTTTTATTTGCAAAATATCTCTTAAGTTTTGTTGTAATTTCCTTTATTTTATATTTCTTTCAACTTAACCTGAGCATTTATATGGCAACAGGTTTAGAAACAGAACAACTCAGGCAGGAAAGTACCTCTAGTCCAGACTCCTGTCTATCAGGTGAACAGGTTTTTGCCTTTTTTATATAAAATTAAGTAATGACGATGGAAATCCAGGCTGAAGCAAGACGTTAGATTTTGCTTTATACTGAAACTATTTTTACCTTCAGAAGATAGCCAGGAGAAACAGCTTATCCTCATCTCAGAGCGAACAGAGGCAATCAGAGGTGGCCTATTTTAATGTTGTCACAACAAACATTTCTGCTAAAAGTCCTGAGATCTATTTTAATAACCCTATAGTAATGTAAATGAAATTCCCAAAACAGAGAAACTGAGAAAAATTTCCATACTTAAAAAGTCAGTACCAAATCAAAAGCCTGCTGGAGATGAGAGAAAGAAAAAATAGTGAAATAGAACAGCTAAAAGCTTTTAACACCCTAAAATCATTTAAATTTATGGGAAAAAAAAATTAAAAGAGGTCTTTGGCAGTCACAGAGAAGCAGTTCAACTAGAAAAGGCAGAAAAAAGTCATTAATCTTTCTGAAGCCCAGAGATTCAGTTTGGATATATTATAACTTCTCAGGCTCAGCAGGCAGAAAGCAGTATAGGTCATCTCCTCATGCCCCATGAAACAGAATTTATTCCCAGACTAATGCCAGGGAAAGAGAAGATACTTTTCTTAGAAAAAAACCCAAACCCAGTAAAGGCCTGAAGTGTTTCCCTCTGCCTCAGCTCTTCTGCTGAGATGACATTTGTGATGACATGGGAAACCAAAGACACGAGAGCAGGCATTAGAACAAGAAATCACAGCTGCTATTGCGCCAGAGTGACTCTTGTGTAGGCTTAAACATTATGGTAGATTCTTCACATACACAAATGTTGTGATTGCAATGAAACCTTACAATAATGAAATAATAGCACTGTGATGTCATCCAAACCCTTCAGTTGTCTTTCTGCAACTCTTTCTTTGCATCAGTTGGCTGTATCTATCCTCATTGGATTTAAATATATTTCAAAGTCCGGTTTATTGGGTCACAATACCTGATTTCTCACTGTTATTAAAATCTGCTGGGCTCTAAGGTTTTTAGCCACCCTTATTTTGTGTTGTGAATGAAGAAGAATTTGCAAATGAAGTAGATAAAGTGTGAGGGAGATATGTGTTGGCTATTTCCTTTTCTCTTCAAGAAATGCCTTTGCATCTGCTCTTGTTTTCTCCAGTTTGGACCAACTGATACATAACCCAGACACACTTTAACCAACATACACAAAACCTAAGCCACATGCAATCACAACAGAAATTCCAATTTCACAGCAGGATGGTGAGAAAGAGACAAAGTTCAAGCTTGATTGTGGGAGAAGGACAGCAAGCACAACTTGTTTGTTTACTATCTCCATTCCTCACCCCTCTGATGAGATGCCAAGCTTAGCCTGTGTGCAAGCAAAGTTGAGATGAGCCTTGGAGCCTGTGTTGGCCACATTGGTCAAAGACACTCAGATGACCTCCAAGCTTTTTCTAAAAATACCTACTTCTTCCTCTTCCAGAAGCTCCATGACAGCTGTTTTCTATAGGAGGCTCACTCATGTTTACAGTTGCTGAAGAAACCAAGATGTGGTAAGAGGACTGAAACCCACAGGACTGGTTTTCCTGATGACAAGACCAGTTTCCTTCTCCTTCTCCTTGGCCAAGTTTTCAAACCCCAGCAATGATCTGGGACCTTCTTGGACAGGCAATTTGAAACACCTTGCAATGAAGCCTGATGAATACGCTGTCTGTCAAGACAGCACCTGCACACAGGCAGCCCTTCAGTGCTGGGAACAAAGGCTCTTGGCTCCACCAAGGGGCAATTTCAGAGCCAGTTGAGAATAAAGCTGTTTGTTCAATAGCAACATTTGAACAAGCTCCTATGTACACCAGTTTAGTTGTGTCTCTTGAACAAAGCCAGTATCTGGATAAAATGCCAGTACAGCCTAATAATCATGTGGAGCAATCCACAGCAAAGCATCTCTCTGTATATTTTATTCTTCCTGTCCCCCTTTGGCTCTTTTTATGACAAAACACTTGGATACCATCAGAGGTACAGTCTCAGTGAAGAAAACTTCCTTTTTATATAAACTTTTCCCTCTTGTTTTTAGAGGTAAGATAGAAGTTGGATAGCAATGGACTCATAGTTTGCTTAAGCTAATAGTCAAAGGGTGTTTACAGCTTTTGTAAAAGAATATGATTATTTTATTCTTGTATTTATTCAAAATGAGAAATTATCATCAATCTCCTTCTATTAGCATTTCATTTCCTTCCACTCAATTCTATTCCCTAGATTCTGTTTTGAAAAACTCAAATAATGTAGTGTTTCTGTGCCTACTGTATTGTCTCTGGATTAGACTATTTAGACCACAAAGGAAATGTCTGGCTTGTTCTAATTCTTTGTTAAACTACACCATCATCTGTCAGGGGGATGCATAACAGATGTAACAGCCATTTTCTTTTTTATTTGCAGTATATTCAGATCACAGGACTTCTGTATAAGCAGAGAGTAATTGTAGAGCAGGTGGAAAACTGGATTCCAAAAGGCTACATAAAATTCCTTTATTTCCCAAATGGGACACATTAGGTCCCCATGGAAGTTGCCAGATTAGCTTAGATTCCATGTAATTGTATCTACTTTCACAAAACCTATTAAATGGACCCAGTGAATATATGCTAATTGCTTTAAATATTGCAGTAACCTCCTGCCAAGCTAAGCCAAATCTTATCAGTTGTCATGTCTTCTCCTTGTTCTTTCAAACTCTGTCAGCAAGTCCTGAACAGAGGAAAACTTAAAAGCCTCCTGTGTTGCAAGTCCATGCTGAGCTAAAGGAATCATATAATTATAGAATATCTCAAGTTGGAAGGGACCCATAAAGATCAAGTCCCTGCTCCTCACAGGACTATCTAAAGCTATCCCATATGACCAAGAATGTTCTCCAGACACTCCTTGAACTCTGACAGGCTTGGTGCCATGATCACATCCCACTGTGGAGTCTGTTCCAATGACTGACCACTCTTCCGGTGAAGAACCTTCTCTTAATGTCTAGTCTGAACTTCCCCTGACACTGCTTCAACCCATTTCCTCATATTTTGCTGGTCACCAGAGAGAGGAGATCACCAGCTCCTCCTCCACTGCCCTCCCTGAAGAACCGGTAGACTGTGGTGAGATCCCCCTCAGCCTTCTCTTCTTCAAGCTGAACAAACCAAGTGACCTCAGACACTCCTCCAAGTCTTCCCCTTGAAACTTTTCACCATCTTTGTTGCCCTCCTTTGGACATGCTCTATAATTTGATGTTTTTCTTACAAAGAAACATCAAAACTGCACACGAGACTTGAGGTGGGGCTGCACCAGCACAGAGCAGAGCAGGACAATCCCCTCCCTTAAATGGCTGCTGATGCTGGGGTTGATGCACCACAGGACATGGTTGATATATTCAGCTTGCCATCAACCCAAACCCCCAGTACAGTTCTCACAAGTTAAAATACTCAGAAAGGTCTGAGGAGCAGGGATGCCTGGTTAGAGTTGTCCATTTCAAGATGCCGCAAGGTCTATTTTGTTGTGCTCACCATCCCATGAAACAAGAGGGACCACCAACAGGCAGGTGATAAATGCAGCAACCCGACTTCATGCACAGAGTCCCAGAAACACACACATGCTCTGAAGCCCTGCTAGGTGTAAAGGTAGGAGGCTGTAAGAGCTGTCATGGAGCTGTGTAAAGAGGCAACTCCCAGATACTATCAATTGTCTGGCTCTGTTTCTGTTTTCTGGCTGGTGTGTTTCGAAGGTGTGAGGTTTATTTTTTTTAACTTTCCTTAAAGTTACTTTGTCTGGCATTGAGGAAGGTAATTTATTTATGTAGAAGGGGCTGGAGTTTAGACACAAAGATGACCCAAGATAACCTTTCCTTCTCTGTTTTACCCCAAAGGAATTTACTGAAAGCCTTTATCGAACCCTCTCCTCCCACAGACTTGGGAGCAAGAAGAGGCATAAATGGATTAGTGTATGTTCCACCTGCAGCAGTCACAGAGTAAAGGCCAAACAGTGAAAAGTTCAAGAAAGTAGGTAACATTGTCACTTCACAAAGGTCTGGGGACCAGGTCAGTTGTGAAACACTCACAGCACAGGGCTGGCCCAGCCTTTGAAACAAAAAGCTGAAAACAAGATTTAGTCTGATACCATGAGGAAAGGAAGCACTTGAGCTCAATCAGGAGGCATGTGCTGTGTTGCAAACTGCAGGGAATTATTGCAATTCCCACTTACAGTAAAATCACAGGTGGGGCTCAGGGGGGGCTGGATCTCTCCCCATCCTTGGCACAAGAGGCAGCTCTTGGCTCTTCAGTTTTGTCTGCTTAAACCTCTCCTGTAGCTCTGGGTGTGTTGTGGTTTAACTCCAGCCAGCAGAAGTACCACAGGCCACTCAGGTCACTCCCTCACCAGCAGGATCAGGGAGAGAAATTGGAAGGGTAAAAGGTAGAAAACTCATGGGTTGAGAAAAAGACAGTTTAATAGGGAAAACAAAAACCATGCACACAAGCAAAGCAAAACAACAAATTAATTCACTGTTTCCCATAGGCAGGCAAGAGTTCAGCCATGTCCATCAGAGCAGGGCCCCATCACACATAAAGGTGACTTGAGAAGACAAACGTCATCATGCCAAACGTCCTCCCCTTCCTCTTTCTTTCTTTCCCCTGCTTTATATACTGAGCATGATGTCATGGAGCATCTTTCTGCAATATAGAACAGTGTCATAACAACAACTACAATTACTGCAGAAGGTCATTATTTCATCTGTTCAGAGACATAACCTCATCAGGGCAAGGATAAAGTAGTAATGACGGTGGAAGTGTAAATATCCCTCATAGCTCATTTTGTGTGTATTTAGCACTCCAACACAAACTTGCTGCTAGTTCTCTGTAGCTCAGTTGTATTCACTGTTTGCTGAACTTTTCTTCAAAAATGGGCAAAAAGCTCATAGCTAAATGTGGGTCAAAAGAGATTACAGTGCTGAGATTTAGACTGAACTTTGTTTATGTAATTGGAAGCTCATGTCAGCATTCCAAGTCTGAAAGCAAGACTCAAAATCAGTCAGTTTTCAGTTTGGATTCTGCTCAGAAGAACCTAGACAGACAATCCCACAAATAAATAAAATTTTAACAACATTAAGAGCATCATTAACAACCTGATTATTTTTCTACAGCTGTCTCTCTGCCAACTGCCTGAAGTTAAGTGTCCAGAGTCAACAGGAAAATGCTGAAAGAGCTGTAAAAAATAGCAACTTTGTTATTTTAAACAGCATCTGATTGTTATTTTCTGAAGACTGATGATAAAGAAATGCCAAACTCCCTAACTTTCCATCAGCCTAGAAAATCCTGTGCATTTAAGGAAACCACACACATACAGGGTAGGATTCTGTTGACTTAGGCAACCTGGAACTTCACCTGTTTCTTGGGTATATCTTTCTTGCAATTTCCTTCTCTTCAGATAAGAGGAATGTCCTGTATTGCTTAATACAAGGATTTATGTCTTACGGCTTGTGCTCCCTCCAGCAGCCTCCTCTTCCCACCCAGCAGAGCCTTTAAGACATGCAGTTTTCTTCCATAAGTGCCAGCAGCAGGGTTCAATAATTTTTGACTTTTTTTTTGGTCTCTCCTTCACTTACTGCCCTTGCCATGACCTGATCTATCCCTAGGATTTACCACAGTTAAAACATAGTTGGTTTTGTAAGTAACGGGCCTACAATATTAGTTTAACTACTGATGCTAGAAAAAGGCTCTGTATTAAAAACAGCATGCCTAAAATCATACTGAACACAAAGGAACTTGGAAGTCACATGGTTTGGAATAAACACACCACAGAGCTACCACTTCTCATTTTCAGGTGCCTGGATTTGGCTGCTTTAACAGTGAGTGCCCAGCAGCTGCTGCCTCTGAGTGCTGAGGAGTTGGCACCTGTTAGAGGAAATTCAGCACTGAACACTCCATTATCTTGCCCATGAAGCAGTCACCCCTTTCCCATTATTTGCATAGATAAAAACTTTCCATGCATATATTTCTACATTGTCCTAAACACTGACCTACAAACCTCAACCATATCACGGTGGCAAACAGAGCATGTGAACGTGTAGCAAAATGCTGCTTACACCAGACAGAGCTCATGGCCATGGCAGGGATCCCTGGAAGGAAAGGGACCACAAGGCTATGACTAACAGAGAAGCAAGAATTGAACGTCAATCATCATCTTCCAAAGTATCAAAATCAAAACAATGTTAGGTAACAGATATACACACTGAGACAGACAAGCCGCGGGCTTCCCTTGCCAGAGCAACACAAAATTCACTTATTATTCTTTCATAAGCAACCAACACTGTAATTCCTGGTGAAAAGTACACACAGGACCCTCTCCTACAGGAGCTCCCTCCCTGTGACAACCCTCCCCATCCTACTCGTCACGTATGATACTCCTGCTCATCATAATGCCTCTGTGCTTATCCTGCTGAAGAAGTATGGGCAGCAGGAGCAGATTCACTGTAGAAACACAGAGCCTGTAGAGCTGTCTGGCAGAGTTCAGAGTCAGCTCATGTGGGAGGGGCACCCATTCTTGTTCCATCTGTCATCACCATCACCATGGCATTCAGGTCTTGATCTTGTCTTACTAAATGTAACCATATCAGCTGCAGGAGTTTGTTTGGGTTTTAAGCTCCATTTCTGCTTCTGATATTGATTTTGTTGGTGTTGTACATGCATATAAGAGGGATAACATTACATAAACTCAAATGGCAATGGCAATCCAAAGACAGTTTGTTTGAAGCACTATAAAAACCTTATGACATCACAGACACAGATACACACTGTTGAGAGAATGTGTAAACAAAAAGAATTGTCTTGTATAAGCTGCTACAAGCATTCTTAATCAGGAAGCTTTCATTGCTGTGAATCTTAGTTAGTCATTAACTTCATTGTTAATTACAACCCTCCCAAATTTTATTCCATATGATTCTTAAGTTCTAGGCTTTCTGACTGAGACAGTTTTTGAGGGCAACACCATAATACAGAAACCTGTGAGACAGAAGTGCCTGTCTATAAAAAAGGTACATGGAGGTCAGCCCAATTAGCCAGGTAAAACTCCCTGTGCATTGTGATGGACTTAATGGGTAAAGGCTCCATATGCTCCTAGTAACTTCAGTTTTAATATTTTGTTCTAATACAAAGTTACTGCTTCATATTATTTGTAAAACTTATAAAGTGTAAGACAGATGAAAATTCTAAAGATTTAATAAAACTTCAGAATGATATTTTGCTTTGCCTGAAGTCACAGGGATTTAAAGTAGGAAATGGGACTGGACCTTGACATTAGACAATGAACAATTTGTTCAAGCAAGGATTTACAATTTGTGAAAACTCTTACAAATTATGCAAAACACTAATAAAAACCCTTCATCCTATGATGCAATATCCATGCTTCTGCCTAGGTCTTACATGCATATAGATCTTTTGGTTGCTGATTACAGTGACCTCTGCCCATACATCAACTCTCAGACTGAAGTGTACTTTGCCACTGAGTATTTGCTCTTTACATAAAGATAGTGTAATTATTTGTATGTTGTGAAGACATTTTGTACTCATTATTAATACAGCTGTATTTCTGTACTTTGAACACATTCTGAAAGACCATTTGTATCGTTTTCAGAATTAAATAATGTGCAAAAAATAAATCCATTGATGTTCTGAAGTTTACTGAGAACAGAATTTATGATTGCTTATGTACAGTGCTCCCTTTTCAACTTGAGAGCACTCCAACAAATACCTAGATTCATTAAGATGGCTGCCAGGATTTCAGAAACTCTTCTTGGGACTGGACATAGAGGAAACATTATAAGGTTCCTCATTCTCTAAAGAGATGAAAGGCTGGTCTATCTGAACAACAACTAGGAAACAAGGTCAAGCTCAGAAGTGGAGCCACCAGACAAATTCAGAACCAGAGCTCTGAACTGCAACCCAGATCTCATGACTGAATTTCATTCTGCCTTAGGTAAAATGCCATGTCCTTCCACAGAACTGGTAAATTAGATTAGAAATCTGGTAGGGTTTGATGAATATTTGATGAAGAATTTTGTATGAAGCCATGCACACAGTCTTAAGCAGAAAGCAGCTTAAACAAAACCAAAGACCACTACTGACTACTTACAGTGCTGCATTGATATTAACTCGTGGGGAGATTTTCTTTGGCTTTTGGCAAGGAAATACTTCTAAAGGTTATCACAGACTATCACAGACTGATTGTGAAGGTTGGGGAGTGAGCAAGGGGAGGGATTCTGGGAAAGGAAGAAGGAAAAGACTAGAAATAACTGTCAGGTCAGAACCCACTTATTCGCTTGAGAATTGGATTTCCCCAGTGTAATATTAATCTGACCTGATTCAGTGGAAATTATTTTAAGGACAGGGAAAGGCAAACAAAAGCACACATCAGAAAGCTTCAAACAGAACTGGTAGTGTAGGATCAGGATTTCATCACCTCTAGGAAAAGACAGTCTGAGCATTTCCCACAGGGAATACCAAAACAATCTGCCTCTCCCTACAGGCACATGACTGGATCCAAGGCAGTTGCAGAGGAGAAACCAATCATCTTCCTTTCCAGTAAGGGACATAGACAGCACTCAGTAATGCCATGCCCAACAGTAGTTTCAAGGATGAACTCAGAAACTATTCTAAAAATAATTGACAGTTGCCAAACTAAATACTCTGAATGTTCTACTTGTTTCATAACTTTGTTTCTACCATATTGCTATGAAAAGCTGTGGCACTTCTTATTAACAGGTGCCTCTAACTCTAAGTGCTTATAAAAATTACTTGCCACAAAGACTTAGAAATTATGGAAAAAGCCCACCAGTCTCATTCTTTCAATTGCTGTTAGATCTAGATGGAAATTCACCCACAGAACAATTCTCCAAAAGAGCAGTAACTTGGTAGTGTTGTGTAAGGGGTCTACAGCAACATTAATTTTTTATCTGTTCTCTACAGAAATATTTCGTTTTGACTTCAAAGAATTCAGTGTTAATGTTTCTTTTAGTCCAATAGAATTAAAAATCTTGGGGTTAACACTGCTGAAAAAGTAATGAAATACCTTGATATAGTAAAAAAAAAAATCTTTACATTGATCATTTAGAAGTAAAACGTATCAGAAAAAATTAGTTGTTGTAAATAAAAAGTCAGGTTTTCATAATGACTCCAAAGAAAATAATTCTTAGAACTTCTAGTCAGAAAAGTTTTCATTTTTTTATTACACTCTAAAAGTGGGTGAGATTGATGGAATTACTGGCATCATTTTACTCTCTCATGACTCAGAGTACATTCTTACAAATTTTAAATCAGAGACCATGTAGCATGCCAGGCACAACAGGGAACTAGAAACTGCAAACATCCATCCTGAGTCTGACTCAGACTCACTGCTGCCCAACTCCCACCTTCTTTCTCACCCACAGCTCACAGGGAGCCTGTGGGAGGCTGGGACATGCCTGGAATGCAGACACGTGGCTCAAGAGGGCAATTTCATCTTTCTGTTTCCTTCTATATGGGAACTGGGAGAACTACTAAGCTACAAGTCTAACCTAAGATTATCCTTGTGCAGCATTTTGTAATGCGGAGCAACTCAAGACTTTTTACCTGTTTGATTTATCGGTTGGACTGGTACAGGATTAAAGATTATGTCTAATTATTCAAAAAAGCTGTATATAGATGTGTTACTCGGTACTGACAGTTGATGTGCCTCAACAGAGGCAGAGCCCAGAGCCTTGCTGCTACATCCCTTCAAGAAGCTGCGTGCCACAAAGAAAGAGGTTCATCATATGACCGAAAGCTCCAGCTCCTTAACCTTCCTTCTTCCTCATCCACCAGCCAATCTGTCCTGGAATTTGAGGGCAGATACCAAATCACCTGTGGGATGCTGGCATATGTTGGCAGAACACTGTCTGAAAGCAAAGCTTAACCAGTTGCCAGCTTGTTCCCTGATGGCTGTTTGAGGATCACACCAGTAGTAAAAATACCAAGACCACATACTAGGGGAATGACTATGGACTCTACAGCCCTTGAAGACAACAGAGCTGAACTTCTGGCAGCCTCTCAGAAGCTGACAGCAGACACAGACAGACTGGAGAAGAGTACCAACAACAGAAAAAACTGCTTAATCTTTTGTTAAATTATCAGGATACCACAGGGTATAATTAAGTCTTAGGACAGTGTAGACTCTAAGGGCTATATTTGGGTGTGGGAGAGGGGTGAATTTCTCCCTCCCAAAATTCATGTACACATTCCTCAGCTCCACTGACCTCACTGAAAGAGTGAAGAAAAGTGAGGAGGATTTCACCAAAAGATGAAAGTAAGGGTAAGACTGAGACTTCCACCTTCTTCCAGGCCCCTATCCCACCATATTTGCCCACTGTTAGGATTCCCCTATGGCCCTGCATTTCAGGAAAGTTAAAACCCCACAGTCTGCCTCCACCAGACTGGAGCCCACTCACACAGACTACATTTGATGTCTTATGCCTGTGGTACAGTTTGGCACAGTGAGTTCCCAGAGTGCCAAGGCAGTCACCTCCCCGCTGCAGTGCTGCAGTGAGAAGAACACAGACAACTTTCCTCCTGTGTAGGAAAGTCCTTCCCTCAAAGGCTTCTCCCCTTAAACTGATCAGCTGATAAACACCCCTGAGAGCTGCTTTGACTCATACATGGATGTAGTTGGGGAAGAAATGTTCCCACTCATCTGAGGCTGGCCTAGGAATCACAATCTGACTAGAATGTTGCCTCATTTCCCAACACCAGTTCTCAAGTGGTGCTGGAGACCTGCCAGCTGAGCACAATGTCACAGCCTGGCACAGAGTGCAGAGGGTCACCCTCTCCAGCACTGAACAGCCCATGGCAGATGTTTGATTTGCAATTCCTTTCCTTGTGGTTACTCTGTGCTCCAGTTGAACCTCCCCAAGGTAGTCCTGCTCCAGAGAAGGAACAAGACTGTTTCTCAATAGGGAGAGCTTTGCAAGCGTATGAGACAAATCTTCCAAGAAATTGGAAGGAAACCAGGAATGCTTTGGTTGCCAGATTAAAAAAAAACACTCAGTGGCCCCTCTCCCTCCTTTCATTCAAAGGTAAATACGACAGCACCCTTCCCCACCACCCCTCAGATGCTACCAGCAAGTTTCTGTCCCATCCGAAAAACAAGTAACAGTAAAACTTCTGACCTGCTGCCTGGCAGGAGAAAGAAGAGGAAGCAATGGCACTGACTTTGCTGAATAGTGTCCCAAGGCACATTACTGAGAATTAGAGAAATACCTGTTTGGAGGATTAAGACCTGCAGCAAAAAGGTTAGAGGATTACTGTGAAATAATGTCTGACCAGTTCTTCAGGAATTACTACACAGGTTTTTTCATGGCATAATTTTTGAGGGTAGTTTTCTGTGCAGTCTGTGCAGAGACCCAGAGGAACATTCACAGTTACACCTACACAAATAATTGTTTTTTATGGCTCACAGAAGAGTGGACCCATACAAAGCTATTAGATCAGAAATCTTGGACAAACACCGCTATGTTTCCTACATCAGGCAGTGATCATAAAAACCCCCAAAACACAGAAAGACAAATAGGATGAACTAAAGAAAGATCCTCTGGGGAGGTGTCTTCTTCTCCAGTACAGAGCCTGGGACAAATTTAGAAGGAGGCATAACTACTGCATGGTTGATTTAGTGTTTTCCTTGGATTTCTCTCAGTGCAGTAAAGAAATGTATTTGCTAAAGAGTAAGAAAATTCTAACTGCAAGTATTTTGTCTTAAAAGCCTTTTCTCTACATGTTGGAAGATGGAGAAAGAGGAATTGATGCTGGAGGTCAGAGGTGCCTTGACAGCCCACCATACCCTTTCTTCTCAAAGAAGATTTATGGGCTTTACTGGGATTACCAAGCATTCCAACTGCAAGAAACTTCAGTTTCTGAAGCTGAAACGGAGGAAGAAGCTGAAGGAAAGAAAGAAGCCATAGCTTCCCACTTTGTAAATCCAGCAGCAAGGAGGTGATGTGGTTGTTTATTTAAAGGAGTATAAGGCAGGACTCCTGTATGATACTCTGTAACAGTTACATATGCCAGGAGCATCCCAGCACTACTCTCATAATTTCTGTGGTAGGGTTTGAGGGAAGGAAGAGGACGAGGTTAGCAAATTTGGAAGAAACCCACTGTACACAACCAACTCTCAGGTCTGACCATATGCAATTTGCTGCATTGAATGTTAAAATCACGCAGCAAAATATGCTTTTTATCAGAAGGAAAACAAAAATAAAAATTACTGATTCTACTGAAACCAAAGCCAGTAAAAAGAAAGTAACTGTGGCACAGGAGACATGACAAGTAAAATCAGATAGAAAATCTAACTTGAGGTCTGAGGAATGCAGCACTAAAGCTCTGTAATTGCTGTGAACCAAACAGGAAGATGCACGAGTAGAGATAGCCAGAGATTTGCAAAACAGAAAAGGTAAACTTAAAAAATAAGGAGTAGAACCAACAAGGACAAACAGGTTCAGATCTGAAATGCTGACCTGACAGCTTTAGTAAGCTGCACAAAAGCAAAAGGGAGGAAAGGGAATGCAAAGAAGATTTTGCTGCTTCTGTTTTCCATCAGGAGTTATTGCAGTGTATGACACTAATGGGCAGCATCAGATTTCCCAATATTAACTCTACTTTTTGTTGGAAATGGCAAAAAACCCCACAATAGTATGGTCTTAAACAGAATTTGACAGAAGAATGTTCTCTCTTGGCTGAAACATGCCATTTTTGTCTGTGTTTCTTCTACGTGCAATTTTTATCTGTATTATTTCTTCAGTTTTGGAAAGTTAAAACATTAGTACCAGGGATTTTTGAAGCTTATCAGAAAAGCTCTAGAGCATTCCTTCAGTTCTTGTATCTTAAGGGTTTATGAACATTTCCTCAATTGCACAAGACAGAAAAGATGGGAGGATTCTGCAGGCAGAAATTCGAGCTGCTGATAAATCTACCAAGTGGTATTTATTTACTCAAGTAATTACTTTGTTTCAGATAGAAAGGAGAACAGCTTTTGTAAAGGTACCAGGAAAAGACATGGCAAATTTGCTTCTTATGACTGTATGTCTAGAAAAGAGAACACCGCTGTTCAGTTGCAGTCCAGAAGGTCCCCAGAGGAAGGACTGCTCATTGCGGTGTCAAACCCACCATTTGTAGATTCTGATTATAGTACATTATTCCTGGACTCTGCTTTGGCAGGTGACATGAAGATAAAGTCTGCTGCTCCCTTTGGAGTTGACAAACCTCCAACAAGATTTCCTAACAGATAAAGATCATAATCAGCAAACAATTTATTTACCTGAAGTATATTGACCTTCATGTGGCGAATATTTTTCTTCTCCATGATCAACCTAACTGGTTTGTAAATCATACTGATATCAGTGGCTCATGGGTGGAGGCACTGCTGTGTGGACATAGAAGGATCAGCAGTGGTGCCTATGACACCTTTTGATTTAAGAGTGTGTGAGTTTGCGTGTGCAGACCTCGTCACATGCACTTTTGTTTTCAGCATATTCAAACCACGTTCCACCACACACATTGTGGTTTTCCAATCTGATGGAGAACACAGCTCTTGGTTTGGCATCTCTTTCCCATGATCCCTGCAGACCAGCGGACTCCTTCTACAAAGAATAATTATAAAAAAACAGCCTAGTAGTACTCTCTTGGTCTTTCACTTTCATAGGATTTTTTTTTAGGATTCCTATATCCAAACAATTAAAAAAACACAACCTGGCTGAAGTAGGACTGTGCAGGAGATAAGAGTAGTCAATTATAAACATTCTAAACATCCCTCTTGTCTTAAAATCTTGGAATTTCAGATATTAGGCAGACATAGTGAAACACTTAAACTCCCACTAGCCTGTGTGAACTGTCCTCTTCAAGAGTAGAGCACATATCCAAAAGCACACCTGGCATAGACTTGATATTATGGGCCAGATAACTGGGAGACATTAAAACCCAGCTCTGAGGACATCTGTCCCTATTAACTTTTGACTAACTTTGTTTTTTATTTGCTGTAATCTAACTGTTTTGCTCTGGAATTTATTTATTACCCACACAGACGCCAGACTGAGTTAGAGCTTCTACTGAAATACGTAAAAGAGCTGGAATTGCCACATGAAAAGAAACTGCCACACTTTCCAAACATAATAAATAATTCACTTAGGAATAAAGACGTATTTATATTTGTGGATTTTGATCTCTAAATATAGTTTTTTTCTCTGAAGTTATGCAACTTAAAAAAGTATTACTATTTTCGCTATTATATTGCTATCCCCATCTAATCCGGTACACAACAATTTATGCCTGCAGCACAATGCCTCAAACACAGAACAAAGCTGATTTCATGAAAATGTAATCTTACATGGAATCTTACCTTATCTTGTGTCTTTACTTCTATGTAATTTTTTTTTTGAGAAGCCTTGTACACCAGAACCCCATTCTTATTATAGCTATGCAACAAATTAAACTGAGCTACTGGAATTCCATGTCACCAGGGCATGCACTGACTTGTGCAGTCCCATCATGCCATTTCCTGTGCTTGCAGAAATTACTACAGTATTGATATGCATATTTGTAGGGAATATGCATATACATATGAATATTTGTAGGGAAGAGGTATTTTCATGATACTGCTTGAATAAACTGATATGGGCAAAAGTGCACAGAGACATTTCTGGATGTTTCAAAGAAGGTACTTAGGGTCTAATCTGGAAAGTACTGAACTTACAGAAGGTTCCAGCTGTCAGTGACTGATGAATGAAACTAAGCACCAAACTATGACGTATCTAAAATTTAAGAACTTTATTTCAGCCATCTTTTTGGACAACACCTTTGCTCAGAAGGGGACATGGAAAAGTGCTTTTTCTTCTCTCAAGAAAATTGTTTCATGTTGTGTAGATGACTCATTCCAGATAAAACCAGGCATTTACGTGTACGTATTCAAATTCCCTGATCAAACACTAGAGCATGCAGTACCTGATACATGCCTTGGGAGATTATTCATTACATCTACCTTAGTTATCCAAGCATGATTAAGCAGAGTCACCTTTGGAGAACATTTCCTCCTGAAGACAATGCATGAAAAGTCAAGTATCTCCAGAAGACAACAAAAAGACCTTTGGTCAAAACCCCATTATTTTAGACCTCCTCCAAACATACCAGTACCCCCATGCTCTCATAAAAGTCAGTGCAGAAAGAGGAGCAATGCCAGCAAGTAATTCACATTTATAACAAACTGTGGGGGTACCTTTTTCAACAGTGAACATAAAGAGAGCCAGAGATCCTGCAGTGCCAGTGGTATCTCTGCAGCCCACAGGGGTGCCCCAGCAGCTGGTCTGGCACCAGCAGTTAACTTTCATGAACATTTGTTTCATTGCCCTTCATCCCTCACTCAGCTGTGACAGTGTTCTGTGGGGCAGTGGAGTGTTCACAAATATGTCAGTTTAATTACCAGAGTAGGACTGTTTTCTGAGTGCTACACTAAAGATTGCCACATTTCACTCAGTTTTTATGACAAGCAGTGGATCCACCTATAAAACAAACACATTGAATTTTTAAAGTATGGCTAATTGAGATCTGATTTTTAATATCTAACACTCTTGGTTTTTTAAAAAAAACCTTACACAAATAGTATTAGCATTGTATCAAAGTTGTTTTCATACCTTCCAAGCAGACAGTTTTCTACAGCAGCCCTTAATTTAGCACTAGGTGGCCTCTTTCTTCTTTCAGAGAAGGTCTGATACATCATTATATCAACTAAGGACTTAACCAAAAGGCTTGCCTTAACCTTAGGCAAATTTAAACAACTTTGTTCAGTAGGATTTTAAGATAAATATTGCAAAACTGCTCATTGTTTTCTAACTGGAATGCATTCACTGTAGCTCAGAATACAGAACTGATTATCTGTAACTTGGCTTGCAGCCTCAGCCTTGAGCAATGTTTTATCCACACAACTTCCAAGGAGGTACACATAGTATTTTATTCCTGAAAAAAAAGCCCAAAACCACAATGTGCCTTCCTCCAATTCATAGATGCAAGAGCATACAGAGGGGAAGAGCATGTGAAGATAAAATAATTACTCCTTTCCACTCAGCTTAGGTTTTCCCAGGTGAGATCCAAAATAACAGAGCTTCACCTCCCCTGCTCTGAACAAAGCTCATACACTCCAACAGTGTGTGCTCTTTCTGCCAAATGGTCTGCAAAAGCAGAAAACTGATGAATCACAGAGCATTTAAGAGACTTTCCTGGATGGTAAAAAAATCTAATGGAACTGAGGTTTCTAGTGCAGAGACTAGTGTCACAGTTTAATTGGAGCACTTAGCTTTCTTCAAGAGGCTAACACGGAAATGAGCATTGAGTACAGCAAAATAGCACTCTGGCAAAATGGCCTCAGGAAAGGGGTTCTTAATTTGCCTTTCAGAATTTTCCCAACCCCCAAAAGCACAATCACTTCATTGCAACATCACTGTGCTTCTGCAGGAAGCTTTGTGCTAAACAAATGCTTGTAGCAGTGCGATTAGGTGAGATCATATGACAAAATACAACATGTTTTGCCATGGTGTGGCTGAACAGCAACTTCCTCCATCAGTTGAAATGGGATAATTTGTGTACAGAGCAGGTAAATGCTTCTTGCTAAGCAAAGAACGACGACTGGATCCTGTAGAGCTAGTAAATGAAGAGTCAGGAAAAGGGTGATTTATGAAAGGCTGCGTCTTTGGGGAGTTCTATGGACATCCCTATGAAAAGGAAAGCAGTGAATTTTTTGGTCGCCACATGAAAGAGAACCCGTGGCTGTCTGTTCCTTAGTCCTGTCGTGCTGCTGTGCCTCTGACTTAACTCCTCTGCACCTTCGGAGTATTTTTCTTCTCAAACAGGTAACAGGAAGGGTTTAAAACCCCAGTGAAGTTGAAGAGAGGTTTCCTCTACATACTGTCATTTAATATCAGGTCTGAGACAAAAAGGCCAAAGGAAATGCTCTATATGACAGCTTTAGGTGTCAACTGCCAGCACTGCCCTACTTTATTATGAGTTTAGCTGGTCTGAACACTACTGCATACTGCAGTAATGTTATAACAAATACTATGGGACAGGCACAGGTGGCATCATGAACACATCAAAGACTTATGACAGGATCCACAGCAGGAGGGAGTTCTGGGATTGACCTCTCAATTTTTCATGTGTCTCCTACTGCATCTAACTTGGGTCACCTGGCCTCAACACTGTTGCAACAAGTCCTCAGCACTGTCACCTGCCCTGCGACCGAAAGAAAACCTGAGAACATTCCTCAGTAATTATTCAGAAGCTTTCAACAGACCCTCGTGCTGAATCCACCCTGTTCATTCCACATAACATTTTTTAAATGGTGCATTTTTTTGATGGCATGCCTTACAAGAGTCTTGCTTAACCCAAGTGCTGTCTTTGCAATCAACAAGTACATAATTTCCCATCCATTTGGGTATGGCTATAATCTGCTCCCACCTTCAGCATGAAGACTACTCTCAGTACTGTTGCAGTTGAATTAGCTACAGGGTAGCCCAACATTAACAACTTTTTGTTTTTATTACCTGTTTGTGTTCCTCATTCGTTCTAAAGTTACCTGCAAAGTATCAAACCTCATAATAAAAATAGCTAGAAAAGCAGCTTGTTGTCTCATAGTTCAGATTCATGTTTGACTCAGAGCTGAAGGAATAAACATTCCTGACTCCTATTGGTAATTTCTTTTTCAGGTGTTCTAGTGGATGAAAGAAACATCTCGTTGCATTTCTGCAGGGGATGAAGATCAAAATAAAATCAGATGAAAGACTGTCAGATCCCAGGCTGAGAGCCAGTGATGTCCACAGGACTATACCCAGTTAATACAGCATATTTAGTGTCATACTGTTATATGTGAGATTTGGACTCCACGACTTTTTGCATGTCACAGCCCATCTATCAGTTAATTGCTGTCTTGAAGTTACTTAAAGCCAGTTAGAATTAAAGTTTTAATGTTACAAGTTATTGTTAATATAAGGACATTATTAAGTTGAAATTGTAATTAAGAATTGTTAAAGTTTAATCAAGTTTAAATGTTAAGAAGTTAGAGGATAAATAAAAAGGTGTTCAAGAGTTACAAAACCGAGTTAGAAGTTAAGAGGAGTTAAGAAATAAAGAGTTATTGCTAAAGAAATACGTTTTTAAAGGATAATCTTTAAAGTGGAAAGTTGTGGATGTTTCCAAGGCACTTTACCCACTGTTTCCCCTTGTATACTGTAAAATCATTCTAACTTTGTAATTTTAGGTTGAAATGTATGTATTTGATGTTTTATTTAATGTATTAATTTCTGTGTAAACCCAGCACCCAGCTCCTTAACAGAGCTTCCTAATCCACCATTTCTAAATTAAGAAAGAGACCCTTAGCCCTGTAACTTGCCTCCATGGCAACTATGAATTTCAATGAGGGTCCTTCCCGCCTTTCCAGCTGAAGTTACATCATTGGCAAACCAGCCCTAGAAACACGAGCCTAATTGGTGGGAAGGCTCCCCTCATTAAACATCACCAATCAAGTAAGGCCATGGAGGTGGGTCAGGGGAAGTCCAGGGCGGTGCTAGAACACCATAAAAGTAGCAGCACGCCCCGAAAAATCAGCATTTCTGCCCCAACCAGTGGTGGTGGAGCTCCGGAGCTGGGTGACTGGCCTCATCCCATTTTGGAACTTTTTGGGAATTAATTTTGATTTAGATCTTAAATCAAAATTGATCCAGCGCCATAGGACTGCCTCTGCCTATTGGCTACCATCCAGTAGCCAAGGCATCCAATTGCTGCCCGGGATTTTGTCTTTTTAGTTTTATCCTAAATTTTTCTTTTCTCCCTTGGGATTCCTGGACCTTGCGGTCCAAAATAAAACATCTTTTTTCCTTAAACCACAAGGCGAAATTGTCTCGTTTTTTGACAATACTATAAAATCTTTTTCTCTTAGACTTGTCCTTGAAAACAACTCCCTTGGGTTGTATAATTTCCCTAGTAAAAGCCCATATATACTGAACTACAGCAGTCTATTAGCACAGATTTGAAAGAAAATGTATCTTTTCACTATTAAACACATTGATTACATTACAAAGTCTATCTTAGTCTACGAGTACATTCTTAAGCAGACCTTTGTCAAACATTTTTGCTGCACACTGAATGCACATGGAGGAATCCTCTTGCAAAGATGCACCAGCACTTTGAAGAACAAATTCTGCACACTACTTATCTAACAGCAGACAGCTAATACAGTAAAACAAGGACACTCAGCATTTTATGATAAAAAAGATTCATAATGCTCTATAACCCTGGAGATCACAACAGTAGAGATTTGAATCGAGATACAAATTGCAAAGTCATTCCCTCGGAAGAAACCTGGCTGTGATCAGTGGATGTGTTTGTAGGGTGAGATGGAGCATGAGTACCCTAAGATCTATTTCACTATGTGTAAAACGCCTCAAAGCACTCACCAGAGCAAGTCAAAAACCACAAAGTAATGCTGCTCAGCATCTACTGAGAAAACTTACCATGCTCCCCTGCAAGTGAAGGCCCTAAAGAGTTGTATGTCACATAAACATCTCCTCTTGGAGTGCTTCATTTTCTCCAGAGCCAAGGTACTTGCTACATATTTTCCACCCTGCCATGATACAGCTGCATGCCTAGCACACACACTGTATCCATCATTTTCACTTTCCTGTCATTGTGAAAGAGCTCATGTTTGGATGCTGTCCTGACTGTTTCTGCAGATGTTTTGCTGTGCTTGTTAAAGGAGGCTGTGCTTTGGGTATGACACTGCACCCTGGCTAGTGGGGCATTCCAGAGTGCCTGAGGCTGGGATGGTTGACAGCAAAAAGGAGCAAGTTTAGGGCACAGACAAGTTACTTCAGAGTTCAGTCCCAGGCCTCCGGAACAGCAAACACCTCTACATGCATGTACTTCCTCCACTATGAATGAACTGCAATATGTGTGGGCAGACAGATTCAGAGCACAATCTCAGAGGCATCACCAGGGAATGCAGAAGACAGAGTAAAACCCAAGTTGAAACAGTAATAATTAAATGCTGTTTTTTTCTCCTCATGGATATATTATATGAAGGTGTCAGCTTTTTATTTCATTGCATTAAGTCTCTACAAGCTCTCCCACACATCATTCAAGAGTAATTGTCTCATATATCCAATACATCTCTGTCTAAATGCATTTAATGATTACACCATTTCCCTTCCTGACAGAAATGCTTCTTACACTTGTTGCAAGGTGAGTGTGATTTCTAGAGACAGTTTTGTCTGTTCCAGTTTAGCTGTCTGTCATGTAGACTTGACAGCTGTGTCAGGTAAGTCACATTTGTGCTGTTGCAGTTGTTGATTTTGTTATTTAAATTTACAACTCTAGAAGCCAAAAACTACACTGAATCCTGGCTTCCCATAACTGCTTGTCTTACAGGAATGAAGCAGAGCTTTGTGATTTTATGTTTGCTTACTTTGAAGAGCAACTGGTTGTCAGAAGGGGATAAGGAGGCAAGTTTGGATGTACCTCATGGCAGGGAAATTAATGTCATGACCCTTATCCACTTCCACATCCCTCTGCTTTGTCCCTGTGAAGTGCTTTGAGGATTAACAGAGTTCTACCCGGAGCTCACAGTGTCAAATCCAGGCTCTGCCTCAGCTGAAGAGGAAGTGGAAAGTAAACATCTGAAAGAGGCAATGAGAGAGGTTGGCTTGCTCCCTATCCCAGGACTCTCCATTTCAGGACCCCACTGTTTTCAATAGATAAATCTCTTTTTTTTACCCCTTTTTATTATTTTTTTTTCTTTCCCATTTTGGTTCTAATGAAAGCTGGCAAACAGGAGGGAGCATCCTCTCTCAGACAGATACTTCACCTGGATGCTCTGCCAGAAGCATGGCAATGGATTGATCACTGTACCCAAACCAGAAGAAATGGGATGTTGAAGACAGCAGCCTGGGCTCCTTCTGTAGACAGGTATCTGGTAGGACAAAGCCTTGGGAGACTCAAAACCCTTTCTGACAGAGCCTATGGATCACAGGAACAAGCCCCTCTCTGTTGCACCCAGCTGGATCCTGCAGCAGGCAGATGTGAGGAAAGAACCTTGCCGAAAGGAGCAGCCCTTCCCAACAACAGCAGTCACTTTCCTCCATGGGGAGGAGACTTCAGATGAGATCAGCAAGGCTGCCAGCATGGAGCAAAGACTACCAGGCCACCTCAGTTCCTGCACTTCAGCTGCATTCCTGCCAGGACCACTCAGATTATCCAAAAGGCCTCATTTTCATAGGGAAACATGAGTGGTTCACTTGCTCCATAGCACCTCCTCACCCTTCAGCCAGGACAAGAGGACGCGTTGTGAGGGGAAGCCGAGTTATGGAAGTCGGCTGCAGAGTGGCAAGATGATATTCCTGCTCAGAATCTGGCAGGAAGAGGGACAAGTGTGCTGAGTGGGTGCCAGCACAAGAGTCAGGCCATGTTGACTTCTCAGGGAGAACATGCTGTACCAAACATTTTTTATTGTATATCTTACATAAACAAAACATTTAGCTCACTACCCAGCACTAGCTCATAATAAAAAATGCCAGTGGCTTTCTCTGCTGTGTATATTAAGCTGTGTAGTCAAGTCAGCTCAGGGACATGCACAGGATGCTCAAAGTGGTCTAAGCAATCATTTAAACTGAGAGCAATCAACTAGAGCTAAAAAAGGAAACCATAAACAGGTTTTGCTGAGCAAATACAGCACAGACTGACCCTTGCTGGAAACCATCCCTTCCATCTCTCTTTGGGGAAAGACCATCTGACAGGTCCAGAAGTGCTCCAGGACATTCCCCTCCCCAAACCCATCAGAATTTCCACATGGTACATCACAAAACACCCCTTCCACAGTGGGCTTTACTCTCCACTGATGCTGCTCCACCACAGCAGAGCCAAAACCCAGTTGTTGCTCATAAATTCATCTTTCTGCAGTTGCAGAATGGGCAATCCTAAGTGACAACACACACTCCCAAAATCCCTGCCAAAACTGTGTGAATGACTCTAGAGTCCCAAAGTCTGCTGTGGGATGGCCAGGCTGACCTGAGCAGGGTGCCTAGGCTTGCACACCCCACGAAAGGGCTGCAGGACTCCTGCCTTGGAGAGGGGTCTGCATTTTTTAAGAGATCCTAAGGCAACACAGGACTTGCAAAGGACTAGGGTGGGATGTATATTTGACTCTGACTGACAGAGGTTGCAGCCCCGCACAACTATCCGAATCATTTTGAAATATCAGCTAAACTTTCTCCTGAAAGGAAAAAAGAAGCTTCTAAATTGCAAGGAAAAAAACTACTGAAATTTCAGTCCGCATTCTTTTGCTGAAAATAATGAAAAAATAAACACAACATGTGGAAACTGTGAAACCCCTCCCCCCACACACATTTTCCCTTAAAAGTCCCTCAAAAATCTCATGAGAAACTTGAGTATGATGGAAGAATTTCTTAGAGCTCAATGTAAATCAGTTTGCTCTAAAAATAAAGCAAAACCCTTGATACAGCACCTCCCCTGTTCCCCCCCTCTTGAGACAGAGTTTTTGGGATGTTTGTTTAACCACACTGCTCAAATTCATGACCTATTAGAGGTACAAGGCAGATCTAGCAAACAAAAAACTCACACTGGGGTCACTCAATTTGTCACTCTTGCAGAATATGACCTTCGGAGTAAACTTCTTTTAAAACTGCATTTTGAAAGAAAGAATTTTCCTTTCCTTTCAGTTCATCTCACATTTAATACTCTTTTTTTGTTTCCCTGTTTCTAGGAAAGTGACACTGGGTGCAGCTGCCTCAGCCCCAGCAAGTGGTTATTAATCTCTGCCCTCCAGCAACCAAACATGAGTTTGTTCCACAACAGTGGGAGATGCTGCATTGCTGCTCTCTCCTTGGGAAAGCTTAATCCTCATTTTCTCCAGCCTCTCACAGCTGTAAATGCAACTGGATTTCAGATTCCTGTAGTATTTCCCTAACAGCATAAGTCTGCACGCCAGGCAAAAGGCATGATCCTTGCTAAACACTGTTGGTTTTTAGCAGGTCCAACCTGACATGTAGAGAATGTCAGCCTGTGCTTCCTCTCGAGACAGGTACAGCTGAAGCACAGGTACCACGGATGGTGCAGGTTAGCTTTTGTTTTGAGACTCTGAAGCCATCAATTAAAGTCCCACTTGTGTTCATTACTGACCTGTATTGCAGCAACGGTAAAAAGCTTCCACAGCCTCTTATTACCCCTCTAAGTCTGTGTTGCGATTTGAAAGTTTTCCTTTTCTGTTGTTTTCTTTTCCCTTGAGGAATTTTTTCCCTCCTGCGGCTCCGGNCCTTGAACACCTGATGTTTTTTTTAGTTTGCTGGTTTGTTTTACTGTAGTACAACTGCCTTGCTATCCTCATTGCTAAGTAATTAACAGTTTGTCCTTCTAGAAATAACCAACACCCCAGACACTATTAGCTCCTCAGAACATTTTCAACAAAAATATTCCAGGGGAGCTGCTTTAGTAGCTCTTCCACTTTCAGGGATAAGCATCTCTCCAGCCACATACCCCACTACAGAATACTGGAGTAGGACAGGGAGAGAGGGTTACTTACGGTCAGGCCCTGTTTTGCTGAGTTCTGCACAAACTTTTCATCTCACATCACTCTGAGACTGGCACATTTCTTGTGTAATCCAGTGAAGAAACTTACCCTTACCCTACCAGTGAAGAAACTTACCCTCCCCCAGAATACTCTAGTCTGTCATTGCACCAGGTTCCCGTGGCTTCCAGGCAGTTGGAACTTCCAGAGAGGCCAGATTGACCCATGGATCAAAACTGTGAATGCAAGCCTCAAGAGTAACTTATCAGAGACAATTCCCTGAAACTAATGGTCTTTTGGTCACTCAGCCTGCAGAAAATCTGCATGCAATGGAAAAAGGTGCTAACAGACCCCTCTTTTAGACTGAGCTTATTAAAGGGTCGAAGAGACCAGTATCTCTCCAGCAAAATAAAATTTCAAATAAACAACAAAGCAACCTCAAAATAGAACAGTATTTCCCAAATACGTTCTTCCCTCACTCATTCTTTTAGTTAAAATGAGTACACTCACACCATGGTTTTGCTTCTGGGTGACAAGACAGAGTCACTCAGGATTTCTGTATGCAGTACTCCAAATTTACAGTAGGCTGCCAGCATGGAGCAATTGACATTTAAAATGCAAAAGGTCCACACAATCAGCAAGTCCTTGCCACAAAGACTGCTGGACAGTGTGTGAGGCTCAGCATGCCCATGCAGAAATGGGACACTGCAAGCTCACTTCCTGCAGTATTTTTGTGACAAAGTGACCACATTGAATCAAAGAAAGGACCATCTGGCCTATGGACATGTTACCTGCTGTGAAAAAGGTATAAAAATGTGCACTTTGTGGTTTTACTTTCCCACAATAATACCCTCCCACCTTCAGCAGTCTGCAGAACCGTGTCTCCACACATTCTCAGGATCCCAGGCTGAAGCAAGCTGGAAATATATTTGATGCAT
Organism: Rhipidura dahli; assembly: GCA_013399225.1. NCBI lineage: Eukaryota > Metazoa > Chordata > Aves > Passeriformes > Rhipiduridae > Rhipidura > Rhipidura dahli. The sequence continues at coordinate 82,623 of VXAC01000019.1, forward strand.
TTTACATACATCTCTAGCCATATTTTTATAAATTAAATTATACAAAATAAATGTCAAAATATATTCTTACAGACAGGTACAGAAATATCTGCACTGCTTTATTTACATTCTCTAGTGAGAATCTCTTTTAGAAAATCAGATTAGGGTATAATACTCAGCACCTACACAATTGTAGCTATGGTGTAATGGTCCTTCAGTATATTTAGACTTCTTGTATTACACTTAACACTTGTCTGACCTCAGTCATACAAAAACCTGATCTTTAAAATGCCATCAATATAGTTATATGTTGGACCCTTCCCTCTGTGTAAAACTTGAGTTCTTCTTGTGGAAAGGAAGGAGGAATAAATCCCCACATATGACAAAAACACATTCTCCTTCAAACAACTGGTGAATAAATTAATGTGCACAAAACAAAGGGAAGAGGAGAGAAGAATATCACCACTTCAGGGGACATCCAGCTGCACTGACATCACCCCACATCATGCCCCAGTGCCTGTAGGAAAGACTCAGGTTCTCCTTCTTTGCCCATGGAGGTTTTGGCATCTCTGAGGCAGCTGCCGTTCCTCACAGAGGAGCTTTCCCGATGACTGTTGAACTGATAAACTTGTCTCTTGAACAAGTGATGGAGCTTCTCCCGGAACTGGTTGCCAATGAAGCAGTACAGCAGGGGGTTGATGCAGCTGTTGGCGAAGGCCATGCAGATGCCGAATGGCAGTGCCATGTCAATGACCCCCATCACCTCACAGCTGTTAATGATGTTCATGTGAGCAAAAGCATTCAAAAAAGTTAAAACGTGGAATGGCAGCCAGGAAATCAAGAAGGCCATGACAACAGCAGCCACCAGCTTTAGGACTTTGTCCCTCTTCTGCCTGCTTTTCCCAAACTCCTGTGCTTTAAGCAAGTGCTTCCTGATGCAGATGTAGCAGGTGGTGATCACTGCCAACGGGATGAAGAAGCCAAGGGCGTTTTTAAGGAAGGCGGTTGCCACAGACCATTTTGCATAGTCCTCATAAGGAAAAGCCATAATGCAAGCATTGACCTCCAAGCTTTCAATGTAGTAAATGTCTCGGAAATAAAAAGTTGGGAGGGAGGACAAACAGGCGAGACCCCACACAACCAATGCTACAAAATAAGCTTGTTGTGGAGTTCTCCTTTGGGAGTGAATAGGATGGACAATGGTGTGATACCGGTCCACGCTCATGCACGTAATGAAAAAAATACTTGCAAACATGTTCAGACATAGGACAGAACTGGAGATCTTGCACATGAGAGACCCGAAGAGCCAGTTGTATCCTTGCGCGTAGTAGGTGGCCCAGAAGGGGAGGGTGGCCAGGCACAGCAGATCTGCCATGGCCAGGTTGAAAATGTAGATATTAGCAACTGTCTTGGGTCCAGTGTGACAACAGAGCACCACAACCACCACACTGTTGCCAACCAAGCCCAGAATAAAAACCACATAGAAGAGAGCTGGAATTAGAGAAAGCTGATAATCTGAAGAGGTAAGGGGGCATGGAGGGGATGAGTAAAACACAGCTGATGAGTTTGTCAGTGCTGTAGACAGGGCTTGGAAACTTTCCGTGGTGGTGACAACTGGGGAGTAGTTGCTCTGCATGTTGGTGCTGGTGGAAAGAGAGTTTCTTCAGGAATTCATGGGCTGGCAGCACTTTCCTATCACATAGCTCACCTGCAGATCAGAAACCATGTGTTAGATGTGCATTCTGCAGCTGTCTTAGCTCTGAAATCACACAGTCACAATAAAATAAAAACCATTTGAAGTTATGTCAGTAAGCTGAGTGCTGAAATAGCAGGCAGCCCTGCTGAACTACTTACCTCCATCCCACTGACAGGATCCAATTAGTCCTAGGAAGGTCACAGCACTTTTTAATTAGCCTGGGTGAGAAGAGAGCAGCTGAGGTTTATCTGTGATTACAGATGGTGCTTTCTGTGGCCAGCAGAGCAGAAAGATTATGGACTCAGGAGCTGGAGACACTTTGGGAACTTCTCTGACCCAAAGGCCACACTGAAGCTCTTAATGATCCTTTTCTCAGTTTTCTCATGCTATTTCCACCACTCAGAGCAGTTAAAATAATATAAAAATGCAGCAGTCGCCAGTGGAGATCAGGTATGTCACACCTGAGGGTCTTCTGGGACTCCACAGTCATGAAAGCAGCCTTTTAATAAGACTATTAGGAAACCAAGCTGTGATTTTTTTTTCTTCCAGTTCACAGGGCTGGATACAAAGACGCTGAAGGGTCTTTGCAAAATGTCATTCACTGACTGTCTGTGTCCTTCTCAAACATATCTGCATCTCCTTCCCTCATGACAGCTTTAATCAGAACAGTAAAAGAGATCATTTCAATGTAGACACAAGCAATTAACAGTCCTTGCTGGCACTGGATTTAACAGTACTGTGTGCTGTTCATTTAGAAATATCAGGACTGGATTTCAGTATGGGAAAATGTAGCTATAAAACAGCTAAAATAAGAGAGTTAATTTACAGGTCCGTCTTTGTTGCATTTCAACAGCTTGTGTCTGCACTCTGAGCAGGACATTTTGCAAACTTTAAGACTTTCTAAGTCAATAAAGAAGATATCATACCCAAGTATTTTATTTTACATACGAGAAAGAGGCAACTCATTTTTAGTTAAGTTTTTGTTGAACCAGTCAGGCATTTAAGAATTCCCAAGGAGCCCTAAAAATAACAGAAATTTTCACCAAGACACCAGATTTGGGTATCTCTCATTTAACAGAAGGCAACTGATCATTTCAAACATATTTTTCTTTATCAACAGTTTAATCTACAGTAGCTTATCATTTGCTCAATGCAAAATATGCAATATACTACCTTGGATATACTGACAAAAATTTAATTTTAAATATATTGTCTCAAATGAAAATTCAGCAGTGGGATTTCTGCAGAGTGCCAGTATTTAAAGTCACAAATAGTTGATCATAAGCCTATATTCTGTATTCTAACAGGTCTTAAACCCACTGAAAGCTTTTTTGTTTGGTAATACAAATATTCAGAGAGGGTCTGGAGTCCCATTTCACCCTTAACTCTTATATGCTGAGCCCTTCACTTTAACATATAGAAGCTGAAATCACAGTACAAGTCACAAAGCATTAAATACCTCACTGACTCCTAGTAGAGGGACCACACCATAATTACTTGTAATTAATTACATTACAGAGAACAAGGTTTCATTGGCAAACACATAGACCCCCCTCTGGTCATGAACAACTGGTGCCTTAGGATCTGCTCTGAGCTAGTCATTCCTGCTCTTACTGCAGACATGAGACACTCCAGCACAAATCAATGGAAATTATGTTCTAAGAGCAGATAGAAAACCTACCTCTCAAACTCCACATTCGTCTGGAAGCAGCTCTAGAATTCCATGCTCCTTTTTTCCATTTTCCTTCTGGTGAATATTGCCACTAGCAATCTGCTCTCTCATATCTTCCCTTTTCCTGCTGGGAGACTTTAACCTACATAACTTGAGAAATGAAATATTAATGCCTGCCAACTACTTTTCCTTTTGGAAGCAAAATAGTTTGAGAACCCTCCTTTCCAAGGTCACGTGAGCATATGCAGTAAATCAGGAGAGAGCAACAAGACAGCCAGAAAAAAAGAAAAAAAATAAATGAAGCAAGCAAGAAAATGGAAATTTACAAAAATATCCCTGTGCTTTTCTACTGCAGCTCTTGGGCCAGGAGGATACACCCACACACAGCCCCTTTCTGCCCTCCACGTGCACACAAAACGTGGGAGCCTCCATGAAAGGATTAGTGCATCTCTGAGGGCAGGGGGGTTCCCATGCAGTCCATGGAGTCCCAGCAGTGGCTAACACATTTGAGACTGAAATAACATTTGAGAATTAAATTAACTGGCTGTTAGTCCTGGCAGAATTGACCATAATGTGAACACAGAGACAGAAAGTGGAGGAACATCACTGCATTCACAACAGCATTGCCTGTGTAAGGGGCCTGATCGCATCTCCCAGTTAGTTAGGATGGGAAAGCCACTGATCTATTCCTTGCAAAGATATGCACGCTGCTGGGACTAAGGAGGGCACAGGAGAAATCCACATGGCTGAGAGCAGGCTTGGTTCTGAGGCTGAACAGGGGTAGAACATCACCAAAACAAGCTCATGCCAACTCCCATTCACATAACACAGAATTTTTACATCTGCTCCTTCCTTGCATCACATGCACTGCCTGGCACTGCCTGGCCCCAGAACCCTCTCCCTGGAAGGAGCTCCATGGGGGCTCCTGGAGAATAAGAACAGGGGCAAAGGAAGCACCTGTAGGCTTAAACATTTTGCCCTGATGCCTGAGTGTGATCTCTGCAACAACCGCCCATCCACCGGGGACATGTGTGTTGTGCTCCCCAGCAAGGCTTCATGTGCCAGACAGAATCAATCACTGGAGTCCCTGTAGCCAGTGACGTGTCCCTTTGCCCCAGCCAGGTGCTGCAGGCTGGCTCTCAATCACTAGCCAGCACTGGACCCAAGCACATCCCATCCTTTGAACACTATCATAGCCTTGGAGTGAGGTGGCTTGGGGAAACCCCAGTGCCTGCCCCTGCTTCAGGACTGTGCAGCACACCAGAGACAACAGGTGTCACCAGTGACCCAGAGGAGAGACGGGACAGGAAAAAGAGAAAACAGCCTTTTACCAGCATCTTCAGGGGAACCAAGGGCTGAGCAGACTGTGGAGAAGAGTCACACCAGTTTCACCACAGCCCAGCTATGTCTTTGACCAGAAAAAGCTTATCAGAAACTCACACAGATTCTTCTCCTGGAGGTGAGTACTACATTCAAGACAGAGAGAAGAGTCCTTGGCAGCTTTTGACTTTATCTGCCTCATAATTCAAAGTCCAGTTCTTAGCATTTTCTATGCTAAAAAGTAGATTGAGTTATTTACGAAAGGGAATTCCACACAGCATTTCTATTTACCACAGCACAGCAATTTACTGTTTCAAGGACACGATGACAAAGCAGTCAGCAGTCAGAACCACAAGCAGACAGTGCCTGTACTTGGAACGAGCATTGGAAAAAAGAGAAAAATCATGAATCCCACTGCAAAGAAAACAGATGCACCTTTTTATGGGGGCCAGTAGGCCTGCTGGACAAGGAACAGGGGGAATCCTATAGTAGGACAAGTCCCAGGTTCTTCTCCAGCTTAGGGTGACTGAAAAAGCTTCCCCCAGAATACTCTAGTCTGTCATGTTAATGTACCCCAGTTCTGCTTCCCTGGTTGGCTCCTTTGGCCGCTATACCCCTTGTTACCTTATACGCCCTCAGTGTTTCCCTGTTGGTTCCCTTACCCTGGCCCCACCTTTGTACCACCCCCATACCCTCAGTTCATTGGTGTCTGACACTCTCTCCACTCCCTTACATAACCCTGGTCTCCCCGTTGTTCTGCCCACTGGTTCTCTGGAGCCTTGCATGAGCGTGCCTGGGATGAATCCCTCCTGTAGAACCCCATGCGAGGACCCTTCCTGCTCATGCACCATCAGACTGGTTTTGCCAGCTATCTGGTGTGTGTGTGCACGTGTGTGTGCAAGTGTGTGTGCAAGTGTGTGTGCACGTGTGTGTGCACATGTGTGTGCAAGTGTGTGTGCAAGTGTGTGTGCAAGTGTGGTGGCTGCACCGAGCGGCTTCCTCCTTGGAGGCACTTTTGGGAAGGTCATAACACTTTACCATCTAACACCTCTGCGACACCAGTTTCCCCTGTACACATCCTGCCTGGAGTCTGCAGGACTGCTGACTCACAGGTGAGTGACCTGAGATGTCAGCACTCACTCCCAACCATATTTATTAACTTTTTTGGTAACAGGATGTGCCAGGACACCCTCAGCCAGCAGTCCTTGCTGCTAGTTGCACACAAGCAATCGGTGAAAGCTTTTGCTGCACTCCTCAGCAAATACCCAGTGAAGGAAAAATGCATGAGAATGTTTATTTTCCAAAAATAACAAACACTAGTTGTTTAGACTTAAAGTTTTCCTTTCCACACAACTTTTGATCCTTACAGATACGGAGTTGTTTATTCTGTTTTGCCTACAAAACTGAGATTTTAGCAGACAAGAAATGGCCCTGATGCACCCAGTGCAATGGGGGTCATACCTCTGGCTGCCCTTTGACAAATCCTGCTCCCATTCTTTTTCCTGCCAATGCTCAGTGCATCTGATTCCTTATCTGATACCAAGTTCTCACTGCAATGAGAGCTCTCTTCCTCTCACTAATGTACAAATCCCTCTCTCTTTTATTTCCCCCACCATTTCTTTCTTCCTCTCACTTTTTCTGAGCATTCTTGTACAACTGTGAAAGGGATGCCCAAGTTGTCCATACAAAATACAATCTCATGCCATGTAGTGTTGCAGTTGAGCTTATGCCCCCCGAGCTTGTGGGATGTGTTTTCCACAGGCAGGCTAGTAAAGCCAGCACATGGATTTGCTCCAGCAGAACCCAGGGCAGAGCACAGGGCAGAGCCTTTTTACTGCTCATCTGGCTGCAAAGTTACAAAAGTTGGGAGTTTTCAACACAAGACTGGTTTGATTTTAAATGAGTAGAAGCTTGAGCTTTCTGGGGGTTGGATTTGGGGAAGGATTTTAAGTATGTCTTTTACACCAACTAAAATTCACAGTTCAATAGGAGCAAGAAGTTTGCTGCAGGCTCACATACAGCACTTAGGTTTATCTTTCTATCCTCAAGCCTATGGACCTAAAGAGGTCGAAACATCACCAGAAGTGTTTTAAAAAAATCAAACTCAAAAAACCCCAAACCACCACCACACACAATTCAAATAGCAACTTCTGATCAACTGTACAAGTAAAAAGAAAAGGATCCATGCACTCCAAGTCCTAGGTCTTGGATTTTGCAGGGAATGCTGTCAGGGATGGAGTATTCCAAACAGGCAGCCTATCTGACTGTGCCAGCAGGCTGTCAGAACCACCTCTTGAGGCTAAACCTTGCCAGCCTGCAAAAGGCTCAAAGTAATATGAGATCCAGAGGCAAACTGTATTCATGAGCTTGATTTGTTCCTTTTGGAGAAAGCAAGAGGGGAAAAAAATCTCTTATAAATGTGCTCCCCAGGATGCATAACCCAACATAGGTCACATTGGCTCTGTTTGGTGTTGATTTACAGCAGGATCCCTAACTCCCTGGTCCTGGGGCTGGCAGCAGGAGTTGCAGATCCAGCATGCACTGCCAGGGCAATGATTTTCATCATGCCAGACCCTGGGATTAGCTCAGTTGGATGGATGCCAAGATTGCAGGTTTGATCCCTGCATGGGCCATTCACTTAAGAGCTGGACTTGATGATCCTTGTGGGTCCCTTCCAACTCAGAATATTCTGTGATTCTGGGGTGTGTTGTGCCAAACAACAGGACTTCTGCACACACTCCCCAAAACCATCCTGCCTGCAGCTGGGTTCCCCACTTTCCATAAACTTTTCTAAGCATTCCTCCTTCCAGCATTTGTTTCTTAAGGGTTTCTTAAGGGATTCATTGCTCAGTCCTGCAAGTAAGATTGGAGAACCTACCTCACCCTTCCCCAGCCACAGAGCACTCCTGTAGAGAAAGCTGATTGCTTGCATCCTTTCTGGGGACTCAGGGAGTGACCTCAAAGGTTAGTGACCTCAAAGGTTAGTGAGTGGTATTCCCATCCAGCATCCATGGCTCTTGCTGGGTCAGTTCTGGGTCTTAGCACTGTCTCATCTACCTCTAAAGCATGATCAGTTCTGGCAGTGGGTGACTGCAAATCCAGTGTTTTGGCCAAGAGGGAGAACTACCAGCATTCTCAAAAGCAAGATCTTCATCAGTGTTTCAGTCTCCGTCCTGAAGCCATGATTTCATGTGGAAGGACTAAGTAGGCCTGGGGAAAGTGAAGCTTTTTCACTTCACAGCATCACAGCAGGGAACACAAGGGCCACCCAGACAGGGCCCATCAGATATGGGGTCAGAGAGCTCTTGTCCCATTGAACAGACCTTCTGTGCTGGAAGAGGTCTGTTTTGGAGCAGTTAAGTGAGTGTGACAGAGGCATTCTGGAGGGAAGAGGGATGCCCTTTCCACCTCCAGCAGGCAGAAAACTTACCCAAAGCATTTATTTTATGAGAGATGTTTGTGTCCAGCCAATAGCACTGCCAAGAGTGAGGTTATCCTCCATGACATTGTTTGTTCAAATTATTGGCTGTAAGCATTTAACAAGTTACTAAAAGTAGTAAAGAAAACAAGCACATAAGTGATTTTGGAAACAAGTTGCACCCATGGCTATTAAAGGCAGGGAGTGCACACACACCCTAGCACTGCTGCCTGTTCTTGGGGCATGCCTGCTCTTGCTGAAGGCAGCAGGACTTAGTCAAAACTGCATTCCTGAGTGCTGCACAGCTGCCAGCCATGCCCCTAACATAAACCACCAGACTCCAGGGCTTGCCAACAATAGGCACAGAGCCTAAATGTCCATAGCAGCATCAGTGGCAAAGCACAGCATTTCAGCAACTGAGATGACAGCAGGAACCCACAGTCAGCTTTCATAATTTATCATCACAGGTAATTTTCTCCTACTCACTTCTCTCAAACCAGTTGCTGTGATGAGCAGCAGAAGTCAAGACACTGATGCCCATAGCTTGTGGGAGAGAGCTCCCTCCTGTCTACCTTCTGCTTTATTAGTACTAGTATAGTTGTATATTCCCTGGCATTTAAAGGACGTGGGAGAATGATTCATGTTTCTTTTTAGGCTCTCAGGGTGATATTTAGGAAGAGTTAGGACTCTGGGGAAAATTTTATAGAGTTACAGAGCACCCAAAGGGTCTTTTTCCAGAGATCTTTTAAAAACAAAAATCTTCCTTTGGTGTTTTGAACTATAACCACTGCAAACAGCTTGCCCACTTTTTAAGTGTTTTTACTAGAAATTTCTCTTATGTTCCAAGAATATTGAGATACACACAAGAGTTTACCAGCTAGATAAAGCTTTGGGGGTGTCAGATTACTCCTGACATTTGTGTGTTCCACCTTATTTAGTCAATCTTTTAACAAACAAAGCTATTAAGTGATTCTGCTCATTCCATCTTTTCCCCACAAAAAGTTTAAAGAAAGAAAACCTTGCTCTTTTAACTTATTAGAACAGCAAGACCATCCCAACGTAGATGTTTTGACTCCTGCCTCCATCTTGTAAAGAGAATTCATCTCCTTAAAATCTACAGTATTAGGCAATGCTCTTGACATCAGCTACAAACAATTTCTGAAGGGGACGTGCTAGGCTATAAATCCCAGATGTCAGATAAATCAGTGACTGAAAAAAGACAAAAACACAACACTGGTCATGTGGCGGGTGGAATACATTTTAACAGAAGACCTGCAGTGGTTCAGCTTTTCCATTAAAGCCAGATGGATGAGCCACCTCAGCCAAAACACATGATGCACTCCAGAAACCCTCCCAGCAGATGGAGTGAGACAATCAAACTCCCTGCACGTGGAGCACAAAGAGCTGAGCTTGGAAAGGAGAACCCAAGAGCAGGATGCTAATATTTGAATGGACTATAAAGAGAAAGTTTGTTAAAAAGGTAGCTAGAGAAAAAACTCATATGTCAGTTCTTCTCAAGCAGCATGTCCTTACCTTGTCTCTACAGCACTTGGCATGGCAATGACTGCAGTAGAAATGCTCAGGAAGCTGGAGCTGGGCAGGCAATGCTGAGCACTTCTTGCACAGGAGCACTGAGCACTGCAGCACGCACGGGACATTCCTGTGGCCACTCTCTTGGAGCAATGCTCAGCCTGCAGCAAAGGTTTAGGTCTCCACAGTGCTGAGTGCTGGCACACCACTGCTCTGCTTCCACTGCAAGGGCAGCTGCAACCAGGGCTGCCATCGGTAAGTTCCAGCAGCCACTGCCAAGATGCTGGCAAGGCAGCTGCCACCCCACATCCATGCTTTGTGGAATCTTTACAGGGAACAACTGGACTTGCCAATCCTGTGACAAAGTGTAAAAATCTAGTCACTTTGATACTTACGGGTTTCCTTGTTCCTACAGGCTCTAAAGCAAGGAAGGATTCTGCAGCTGTATGGTCCTGTTCCACCACAGTGTTTTAGTCCAGTTAAGCAACATCTGGCAGCAATGAGCTCCAAGAGCTGCATGCTTTTGCTTTGAAAATTTCCAATATGAAATCAAGGAGAGTTACAGAGAGCACTGGGCTTAACTAACAGCTAGAATGTGGTAACACTGCTAGAATTACAACCAGAAATAAAGCCTGTGTAGAATAAAAGGGACACCAGAGGAAGAGATCCATCTTCTTCAGCCTGAGCTACAAACTTCAGCTAAAGGCAAGACCATCTCCAAGCACACAGTGCAGCTCACTTGTCCTGCACAAAGATCAGCAGAAACCTGTCTCCTTCATAGGGTTGCACAAAGTTATGGAGTGATGGATATTCCTAGCTATTCAGGAGGCAAGAGAAGCCATGGAGATTCCAGCAGCAGGACACCCCTCCAAGGTGATGTCCTTGAAGGAGCAATCCCAGCTGAGCCAGGAACACAGAAAATGAAGATTCACCCATCAAAACCTTTGGCCTGACCCCAGACATGATCAGCTGGATGGGGTGAGCAGTGTACATTTCCACCTTCCTCGGGGGCTCCCAGGACCAGCCCCTGGGCACGGTGCCATCACTGCTGCTCTTGGTGGAAACCAGATTTTGGCCCAGTAACACTGCACCAAAGCCTGTCTAACTAAATAAATTATGTTGTTTACATCTGGAAGATGGTCTCCATTACACAACATGATCATCCTGGCCAAGCTTCCAGTGAGAAGCTGTCCTTTAGGGGATTGTTGCTTGAAAAAATGAAGAAGAAAACAGAACTAGCTGAAGCCAACACAGCGATTTAACAGCACAGGAAACCTAATCTGCTTCTGCTGAGAAAACAAACAGAGCTGCAAAATTGTCTAGTTCACACTCACTGTTGGGCATACTATATATTTTGGGGGTTTAGCCACTGTATGGACAGAGCTGGCAGAACAGGGGAGAGAAAGAAAATTCAATCTGTAAAACATGAAAGAAAAAAGCTGAGACATACCAAGAAATTCAGAGCAAGGAAGTGCACTGGAAGGCAGGGGGCTGACAAAAGGTGCTTCAAGCACATCAGAACCCCAGAACTCCAGGAGAGAGAAGTGGAAAAGACAAATTTAAAAAGTGACAAAAAACAAGAGCAGCAACTGTGTCCCTGGCTGCCCTGACACATCGGCTGCAAGCCCTGGGTCTAGTCTTCCTGTCGTCATAAGCAGAATGATCAGCCTGGAGATGCTGATCCCTGGCTGTTGAGTGTATACAATCAGGCCCCCAAATGCACTTTCCCTTTACACTGTGGATATAGGACAACAAACAGGACAGGGGCAAGGACAGAGATTTTTAAGGACCCAAGCCCAGCTCCAACTGCTCAGTGGCATATTCCAACCTGCTGGACACAGGCAGTGCCCTGGGAAGAACAGTGTGCCCTTGGGGTGCTCCATGTTTCAACCACGGGGTTCATCTTTCACCACTCATAGATGGCTCAGGGCTTATCCCAAGAAGAGGCACTGCCAGGACACAGCATTTTCCCAGCTGTCAGAGAACACAAGGCTTGCACAGCTCTGGGCAGTCTCTCATTTTACTGCAGAGGAGTCACAGCCATCACCAAGGCTGTGCTCAGGGCTTGGTCACAGCTGCATTTCCCTGAGTCTCAGCCTGGGCCATCTGTCAGTATGTGCAGCCACGCTGGGGTGAGAGCCCTCACCTCACACCTGGATGGCAGAGCCACCTTCCACTGCCTCTGCTGAAGCTCTAGCTGGAGAAAAGCATAAAAACTCCTCCCAGAACAGTTGAGCCAGCTGCCAAACAGACTGAGAATGGTGATAACCCATGAGCAGGAGCTTCTCCTAGACAGCTGCCAGGGGAAGTCTGTCACCTGTTGCTGTTTGCAAAGGGCAGGAGGTAGGAAAAACCACTATCAGAGCATGATGCTGGGCTGAGAAATCTCTGTGCCTCTCAGGGCAGCACTTAATCAGCTCTGACGTACCTAAACACTTAATCACCATGGGGCTGCAGCAGGAAGAACCAACTGATTTAATTTCACTGTGCACAGTCCAACCGACCCTGCCATACCCACGGTTCACCTGCCCAAAAGGTACATGCTCTTTTTCTTGCCTCCTTGTCTGCTATCCATCAGGTATTAGCTGCTGTGGCTGATGTGTGGCTGGTCATGTTCTTTCTTGTTGTATTTATATTTACTTGTGCAGCAAAGGCTGGGCTGAGTCTGAATGTCTCCAGTTCATGCCCAAGCATGTGCAAATGTACACCTGAAGAGACCATCCTCTGTAACAGAGCTGGACTGAAAACCCTACCTAGAGAAATAGCAGCATCCACCATCTCTCTAAACCTCTCCAACAATTATTTGCGGATTCTCAACACCAACACCTTCAGAAATCTGACTTTCCTTCACAGCCTCTGGCTAGATGGGAACAATCTGACTTTCCTGACCCCAGGAACTTTCCATGCTCTCAGCAGGCTGCAAGAGCTGCACCTCAGCAGGAACTCACGCCTCACCTACCTGCATGCAAACACTTTCAGAGGACTATTAAACCTCATCAGCCTGGATTTGTCCCACTGCAATATCTTTGAAATCCACCCACTTTTATTTTCACACTTGCCTTCTTTAGAAAGGCTTGATTTAGCCTCCAATAACATGCGGTATGTCCCACAAGCCTTTAGGAACCTCTCCAGCCTCACAAGGCTGTCCCTGGAGGGCAATCACATAGAAGCCATCGGCAGAGATTCCCTGAAGGACCTGGAAACACTGTGCGATCTGAATCTCAGGAAGAATCGGATATGGATCATTCAAAATGGAGCCTTCACAAAGCTTCTCAGACTGAGCATTTTAAATTTAGGACACAACTTCATCACTGATTTGCCTAATCAGCTTTTCAATGGGTTGATCCAGCTCAAGACCATGCACCTTGAAGCCAACAGAATCACTGCTGTTGACTGCACCTTCAGACACCTGCTCAACTTGAGAAACTTGTACTTGAACAACAACCAGATCTCCTCGATCTCAGACTCTGCTTTTTTATACTTAAACAAGCTTCACTTCCTTCACCTGAGCAAAAACAACCTTAGCTCCCTGCCCACGGGCTTGTTTGCCAAACTGACCAAACTGAAGTATGTGTTCCTATCCAACAACCCCTGGAGGTGTGACTGCAGCACGCTCTGGCTCTGGCGCTGGATGGCCACGCGCAGGGCTATCATGGAGGGGCTGGACTGCACCTTCCTGGGCCTTCCCAACACAACAGCACCTGAGGACCCCAGCTCTGGGGCCCTGGGGGACTGCACAGTGCCACTGGAGCTGGCCAGTGAAGACAAGTGCAGGGTGGCCAGTACCAGTGTGGCTCCCGGGCCCCCTGCTCTGCCAGGCCAGCTCATCCTGCTGGCACTTGCCTGCCACATGTGGTACAATGAGAGGGGATGGGGCACCGTGGTGGCCATGTTTTAATGGTGTTTCAATTATAAAGTGAAGGCTACTTATTTATTTTCTTGAAATTTGTTTATCAACAATGGTTTTCATGACAGGTGGATTTTATATGGAAAAAAGGGATTTTATTATATAGGAATAAATTATTTCCTTCATGGGCAATACTCTAATCTGAAATGCTAACATCAAAATTCAATGCAAATGCTCACATTGACAAGTTCAGGGCTGGGGCTTTTGCTGGTGATGTGGGGCTGGGAAGCACATTCCCCTCTGTCCTCTCCATTTGCCAACTGACCACAGCCAGGTGTGACCTTTGTGGGAGGGGCTGCCTTCCATATTGGGCATATTTTGGGTATTGCTGAAAGAGCAATAAATTGCACATGCTCCAATACATCAGGAGTCCTTAGAAAAGGCCCAGTCCACCAGCATCACTGTGAGCACATGGTACCTTCCCACGGCGGGCGCACAGGGATCTCTGCTGTTAGAGTGTAAGACAGTGTTGGAGGTGTGGGCAAAAACATCACCATGTAAAACATTTTATTGCTCAGCTGCTCCTCACAGCACTGAACTTCAGCTAATGTGGCTCTGCCTTTACCCCTGCACAGAGGTCATTTATCTCAGTGATGTCTGTATGAGTTATGTCTCCCTGCATGCTGTCAAGGAGTTCTGTCACAGCACCACCCCAGTGCCATGCCATCAATCTGCCCCCCTCCAGATGCTGGGAGACACAGATCAGCCTTCTCCATCCTCCTAAATGGAATTTTCCATTTCTGCAGGAATATTAAAAACTGTTATCCAATGTTTACAAAGTGCTCACAGAAGGAAGCAACAGAATGTGTGCCAGACACACCACATTTGTCCCTGTCCTTAGAGGAATTATCCCAAGCTAATAAGAGGCAAGAGAGAAATAAACCCTTGTTTAGGGCTGAAAACACACAAACCAGCACAATTTGACTGGGGAAACCTGCCATGGAGTACAGAGTAGGACCAACCTTTGTTGTTGCACCAGGGAACGGAGGAACTGGGGCTTCACAGCAAAACCACACATGCTGCATCCTCGTTATATTCATTATTAGGTTTGTGCAAAGTATTTAACAGTCAATGCAATAAACTTTTGCTTACATTGTTGGTGCTGTTTCACCACACTCACTTTCCTCAGCTTCACATACTTTGAGAAGTAGTGGAAAAAAACTCCAATTGGTTTCTTGCTTTTGCATTCCTCTCTATATTCCTCTGAAGCTGAAATAGAAAAAGGCAGAAGCAAAAAAGCGACCAAAGTCCACTTCAGCAATTGTTTAAGTCCTTAAAATACTAGATTTTTTTCCATTGAATAATATAAATCAGAAAAAATTTATATGGACAAGAGCCTTGCCTTCTCTGAATGCTTTGAGAAAATATTCCTTCCACTTTTACACCACCACCTCATTAAACAGTAACAGGAGCGCAAGTAAGTTGCTTCCTCTGTGCTATGATAAAAAGTGGTAGAAATATTTAAGAAGTTATACACAGTATGCTCAGGGAGAACATGTTGGCTACATTTTTAATCCACAAAAAATGAAACTTGCAAGAAATACAAGAAAAAGGCCAGAAAAAACAGGCCCTGAGGAGGCAGTCTGGGTTTGAAAAGTCTTTTGAAGGAGGATGTTGAGATTAAGGACAAGGACAACATGCACACACAAGGGCAGCAGCAAGTTAAGCTATTTAAAAAAAAATTCACTATGAACAAAGCTGACATTGCTAAGAAAACCTTGGAAACAAAAAGCATGTAATTGAAGAAGCAAAACCAAGTAGAAATACCAACAAATAATTTAATATGAAAGAGGAAAAAGTTGCAGGAAGAAGGAAATGTGCTAAAGTTTACAACTCCTGTTGGAAATTTTAGGTGTGTTTGACAAACTATTTGAAAACCTGCTTGTTAAGAGTGTTTACTGGAAAGAAAGCACTGGGTTTGTCCTGACTGCCCTGTACTTGACCTTCAGTGTGAGAGATCTGCTTTGCTTGGACCCCAAACTTTTCTTTCTTAAATACACCCAGCACAAGGAGATGATTTCCCATTCTGTAATTGTCAAAGTATCCATTTCTCCCCCTTCAACCTGGTACCGAGAGGCAGAAGAGGCAAGACAGGACAGATGCACGTGGCCACTTCCAAAGTCCAAGAATTTTGACCTTAGTGACACCACACCCCCAGCCAGTGCCATAAATTACCAGACAGACCACTGTTTCAGTGGAATGGCTGTGACTCTCCTTACGGTATATCACTCCATCTTGAGTGAAAACATGCAATTTCCTGTGGGAAGCTTTGTTAACATACTTTTCTTACAGAAAAATTGTACCAGTGGAAAGTTTCCAGCCAGCTTTGCACAAGGCTTCATGAAGAGAATCACTGGGGTGGTTTGCTGATACTCCACACTCAGAGCAGAGAGCACTCCCAGCCAGTGCCACCACAGCCCAGGCCCTCACCCCTGCAGCAGGCAGGGCACCTGCCCATCTCCTCCCCAGGTGCACCAGCCCCTCTTCATCTCCCTGTCAAATTCCTCCTTTTCATCTCCCCTTTTTTCATCTCCTACACGTAGAAAAATTAACTCCCTTTCACTCAATTAGCCCTCATACAAATGTTAATCTCTGAAGCCCCCAAGGCACAACAATACAGAAGCTGCTGCTTCAAACAAACATCTCCTGCCTTTGCTTTTAATGGACCTTTCCCTGCTGTGCTCCCAGCAGCACCAACCTCTCAACGTGCTCTGAAGGACCAGTACCTAGTATCAGATTTACATCAGGCCATTAAAGATGAAGCAAGACAGTGTGTGGCACTGCAGCCCAGAAGCACCAGCTGCAACTGAAGAAAGGCTGTCCTGCTGGGTCAATGCAAATAAGGAGAGAAGCAGGTATTTAAATGTTTTATTTCAACTAATGCTTTGCCACCATATTACATCACTTTGAATAGCTTGGAATAGCAATATGATCTCGAAATATAGCAAACAGCTTGCCAAAGCAAGAGAATATTAAATCCTATGGATACGGTATCTTCCTTCTTTGGTGACAATGCTTCCATTTATCTGTAAAAATAATTTTATGTTCCAGCACATTTGCTGTTCACTTTATTGAACTCTGCTGTTTATAGCATTTGCCTCTTCCCTGCACAAAACCTCTCCACAATGTAGTATGGGTTTGTATCTAACAGCATTTTAAATAAAAAAGTTATCGTTTTCATGCAGATTTTTGTAAAAAATATTTTCTAGGTGCACAGAACTGAACCAAGATGCATACAAAAATGCATTCACTTCCATTCTCAGGTGTAACTGTGCCATCAGCAACATGGTCATATGTTACTGCAAGAGGTTCAAGGATGGTGGTATTATCATATGTAGTATAACCTTGAAAAACAAACAAAAAAACCCCTTTTTATAAGCAGCAAGAGAAAAAACTGCCATGCTTTATTGGTAAAGTAATCAAAATAGTTAGATGTACAAAAAAAGCACCATGTACAAAGAATACCAGAGGAAGTACATCTTCCTAATTACATATTTCTCATTTAGCATTGCGAGCTGGTCTGCAGGTCCCAACTTGTATTGTAGCTTTATTTGCAAAATTAAGGATGTGGTCAAACCTAGAATATGCTTGGACTGTATGACAGAAATTAAAGTGGACTGCAGATAGAAATTAGATTTGTTTCCATTAAAACTCATACCAACCACCTTATAGCCCTCAGGGGTAAAAAACTACACATCAAATATCTGAGATATAATGGAGTGAAAACAGCTCCAGAGCAATATTGCAAGATGCAGGTCTGCTATGAATGCATTTCTGTGAGCTCTTGATAACAAACTTTCCTTTGGGAAAAGAGCACATCTGTTGGTTAAAACTCCTCCCCCCTGAGAATTTTGGTAAATTTGTCTTGCAAAGCAAAACAAAGTCCTTTGAACTTCAACAGTTCCAAGGCCAACAGCATTTCAACGTGATCACAGCCAATCTGCTACTCATGCACCCACGGTGGCAGGTTGGGTTTTTGTTGTATTTTGGGTGGGTTTTTTTCCTTTACATGGATCATCTCTTTTATACTCGCTTCATTCCTCTGCCCATCAAGCAGGCAAAGACAGTCATGACCATCTTTGGCTTCACTTCCACAAGATCTTCTGGAAGAGCATAAACTCTGGCACCAATTCTTCTTGCCATGGACACAGCATACCTATTCACCATGGAAAGACGAGGTGGTCAGCACCAAGACTGCTACCAGTAAACAACAAGTCAAATCCTGCCCCATCCAACACAATTTCACCTATTCTTTAATAAGATTCAAGATGTGGAACAGTTTAATCCCACCACATCTTTTTGTTTTACAATTTTTTCTCATGTTTTGCTGTTTTCCTTTTCCATAGTAAAGTGTTTTTTGATGTGCAAATTGACCTTTGAATGTCAAGTCCACTTTATTAACAGTTAAAAAAGAATCTTAATTAAAATTTGTTAGGGCTAATAGCATATATAATGAAGGATTAATCATGTAACATTTCCTCTTCTGTTTGCTCCTTATGAATAAAAAAATGAGACAATTATCTGCCAGAAATTTTGCTGTCATTCTGCCACTGCAGAACAGTCACAGAACACACATTTCAAAGGCATGTTTTAATAGGCACACTTTAAACTTGACAATCTATGATGATTCAACAACATGACACTCACAAGGGTTCAATTTCAAAATTATGAGCCACCAGCTGAACACTTCAAATGCCTGAACAAACAGGTGAGAAATGGAGTATCAGTGGTAGGAACTGCCTGAGCTGTTCTGCATTTCGCTCAGCAAGCCACAGTTCGGCCAACTGCTCCCTCCAGTGTCACAGGCAAGGACAGCAACCAGATTTCAGTAAGTGCTGCCTGGGTACAAAGTACTGTGCTAAGAGATGAAAACCACAGCAATAAACTGTGGTCAAAACACCTGCAGCTTGAGGCCACCACACTGAATGTGCACCCTTTCAATGCAAAACAGCTTTTGAGAGAGCAAACTTACTTAGCATTATTTTGCTTGTCATCTTCCGACAGGTGACCAGTCTTTACAAGGTCATAGTTGATACATCCAGGCTGTATAGCATCAATTAGATCCACAACAGCCAAGCTTGTGCTGATAGTCTTGTCCTAGAGAATACAGGGACAGAGGAGTAAAGATGAGTGTCCAATCCTTAAAGCATAAGTCTCACCTCAATTCAGCTGCTCTGCAACATGCAACCAAAGAAGTTTTAAATGAGCTTTTTCAAAGCAGCAGTGTTTGTGGCTATTCCCAGGTGGACCAGAGGGAAAACCAAACTGCTGCCTCGCCTTTGGTGATAATACAATACTATTTCTCCAATTTACTGCAAGTGCCCTGAAAATACAAAGAAGTAATCACTGTGCAGGTCTGACCTGCTGAGCACAGCCCAAGGCACAATGCTCACCTCCAAATGCACATCAGCTCCAGCCCCTTTGCTTGCATCTCAACTCCCACCTCTGCCCCAGATCCTGAGCACCCTCCCCTCCTCTCCCACTACTCCCCACTACAGGCAGTCCTAAACAGTCTCCTCTCTTTAGCTTGAAGCCACTCTGTTCCCAGCACAGACTGAATCCTGTCCTGTTTAAACTCCTTTCTAACATGCCCCTGCTGTTCCTCCAGCCAAGGAAAGAATTTTTGGGCACTCATCTCCTTTTGTATGCAAGAAGGGAACCTGCACCTTGAAGTTCTGGATGGAGGTGGACTTGCCAGCTTCTTTCAGGGTCTGGTTTACCCAGCTCACTATAATGTCATCGTTGGCTTTCTGACCATCACCCAGGTCCTCAAGGACATTCAGCGTGTACCTGAGAACCAGCAGAAGGAACAAGATTAGGGACAGAGCCACAGAAAAGCCATGCAGCCAGGATGCAACATGAGCCATGGCAGCTCGGAAAGTCTTTACACAGTCTCAGCTCTGGGTTTGGAGGGTTTTGTTTAAATTCCTTTAGCAAAAAGGAAAGAACCATCTGAAGTGTGATTTCTGTTAAAGCATTTAGTCTTTCTAGCATTTCATGTCCTTTAATAGGAGCTCACAAAATTGCCTAAGCTCAGGACACTTGCTAAACGGTTTGACCATTGAGCATTTGCTCCATAGGGGTAACACATTACCTAAAGGTGTAGATTTACTCAGTAGTTGGCAATTCAGACCTCTAATGCCAACTTAGGAGCTACCATGCACCTTTTTTCCAGACATATAAGTGCATAATCTTGCAGTTATTCACAATTCTTCAGAACTAGGTAAGAAACAGGAAGATCAACTTTATCTGTTACCAAGTTTCTTCTTTCCCCATTCCAATGCAAAAGAGGGCTACAGAGCAGCCCCAGAATGTTTCCCTGTCAATTTCCAATTAAAAAGTAGAACATAAAAGTTGTGTAACGTTCCTGCTCAGGGTTTCTGCATGTGGACCAGACTTGGGCAGGTGAAAGAGAAGTGATCCTTGTCACAGGATGATCACAGGTCCACCAACAGGGTATCCAGAGGTGTCTGCTCCAGCCTCTCATGTGCAGCTCTGTCACAGTTTTTTCCAAGTGTGTCTCAGACATCCCCCAAAGGACAGAGGTTTTACAATCTTTCTGGGACACCTGTTCTAGGTGCAGCAATGCTCTCATGGAAAAAACTTCCCAAATTCTGTGCTCCATTCACAAGTTTCACATGGTTGAGAGGTATCCTACCTCCTCATCAACTGCCAGACCAAGGCCAGAGTCAGTGTTGGGTTTCCATCATTCAGATCTTGCCCTCCAATGCCAACCAGGGAGAATTTAGCTGGATGCTTTCCCAAGTCTACAGCGTAGTTACAGTTTTCTAGCTACACAGGACAAGAGTGTAAAAAGAAGAAAAATCACTCATAAACACAC
This sequence comes from Rhipidura dahli, assembly GCA_013399225.1. Taxonomy (NCBI): domain Eukaryota; kingdom Metazoa; phylum Chordata; class Aves; order Passeriformes; family Rhipiduridae; genus Rhipidura; species Rhipidura dahli. The sequence continues at coordinate 102,986 of VXAC01000019.1, forward strand.
TCACTTGACTGGAAGCCTCAAATAAGAATTTTTAGTGTCCGTGACTTTGTTCAAAGTCTTTTGACATTTTTACCTTTTTCATATTTGCTCCAAGTTTAGGGTATGGAGGCTTGTTAACCTTATTCCAATCAACTGGAACTTTGATTTTTTCATATAGTTGTAGTATTACCAGTGCATCTTGGAGGTCACTAAAGCAGAAAACATGGATTAAATCTAATGTTTCAAGATTTGAATGCACTCTGTCACATCACGAATAATTACTATTCTTTACAGGTTGTTGCAATTTCAACAACCCTAAAAAGAAAAAAAAAAAAAAGCTGGGTCTCCCAAGAGCCTTAAGTTTACCCGTAGAGGTGATTTACGTGAGGGTTCACACCAAGGGAGTTCATCCAGTTGCGGAAGGTCCGTTCCTCACGTGTCTCTCCTACACGACAGAAAACAGGTTCATTGCAAATTCTCCAAGTTCAAAGCTGAGCAGTGAATTTCCACTTTGCAAGGCAGGGAGCTTTGAGCAGCAGAGCTCACCAGGAGGTTTTAAGCAGAGAAAGAGTATTTTTTTCTACTTTAATTTTTTTCAAAGGAAGAGGGTGACACTGCTATCGAGTCTTAGATATCATTTTGATTTCCTCAGGCCTCAGTAGAGGATACCTTTTGCACTTTTTTCAAGAAAAAGAAGCAGAAAGGTCTTTCACATGGGTATTAGCTAACTGCTGTCACAGCCCCAGTCCCAGCTGGGCCACCAAATTAGCACTCCCATGAACATCTCATTACATTACTGGGGTTTTCTTGCCCATCACAGGAAATGGCAAAACTATATTCCCTGGCATGGTGAGTGACGGGCTGCTGTCAGTGTGCCTAGAGGTTCAGGCTCCACAACAGGATCAGAGCAGCTGAACAGGCTGCCAAGTGCCCTTCTCATCTGCCTCAAATGAGTAAACAACCACTGCAGCACTGAAGCCTCAAATCATAGGTGTTACTTCAATAGAGATACCTCTGTAGGGCACAGCCTCCTGTGACACAACTGTTTACTTTAGATAGTTCTCTCCTGGTAATTTTGTGACTGATATGGCCATTACCTTCCAAAAGGGTCCAGTCGATGTCCTGGTTTTCAGGCTTGGTAAGTGCTGGGTACTTGTTGAACAGGTTGGCAACGAAGGCCAGGTTCAGTTTGGGGTTGCCACTGACCACATCAGCTGGTGTGACAAACTGCCGGCAGCCAAGCTTATCTGCCTGCTGCAGCATGTACTCTGCTCTCCGCAAGTCATCCTTTTCCTGCCAGGGATGCAATGGATAAGAGCTGTCATGAAGGAGACACAGGAGCAGATGGGACTCTCCTGAGCACTACGTGGAGCAATGTCACAAGTCCATGTCTGGCATCAGTCACTAACTGAGCAAAGGGATGAGGCACACTCACCAAACCCTGCTGCTGTGCCATTGTCATGGCTTGTCTTGCTACTTTTCTTAGTGTGCAGCTTTCCAATCTCACATGCTGTCAAATTTTCATGCTTTTGGAACTTGGTGGTTCAAAAGTAATCAATATGCTCCCAAATGGAGCAAGCCCACAAAGGATTGCTCAATCACCTCTGTTAATTGGAGGGTAGTGACCAGGCTGGCAGCAAGCACTCATTGAGCACATACCTGAGGTGTGCACATGGCCACTGACACTATGCACACTCTAGAAATTAAGATACCAGGTTACCCAGATGTCATGGGGCAATGATAGGGTACAGGTAGTTCATGAGTCTACAGGATGAGGACACGACAGCCTGAATACTTACATTGAAACCTGACATGTTAATATCAATCTGAGGCTCTCCTTCTTTCTGCCCTTTAGGTGCAATTTGATTGAGGAGGTGGAAATAGGCTCTGGAATCCTGAAATTAATGAAAAAGGAAATTCAGCTCTCCTGCACAGCAGTGAATACACCATAACAGTTCATTTAAAGGTCATTTTTAACAAGTTACCATGCATAATTGGCTTATGTACCTTTACTGAATTGCCAAAATCTGTAAGCTTAAAAGAGAGCACAATGGTAGAAATCCAGGCAGCAGGAAAGGAAATAAAGGGAAAAGGTTAGTAATATTTAATATGACAATTATGTGGTTTGACTGTTAGAAAGCTGCCTTTGCTGCAAGCTCTGGAGTCAAAACCACCTCTGCAGTGGCTGGAGGAGGCAGTGACCCCATGCTGCTCACACTCATGGCCCCCATATGCCCCAAGGCAGCCCTAACCTCCAAACAAGGCAGCCATTCCTACTTCTACAGCAATAATGAAAATGGCTTAGTGAAGACAAATTCCAAGCAATTCAGACATCTGATTATAAGATGTCTAAATGTTTTCTTCTGTGCCTGTGCATTAGCTAGAACAGCTCAGAGGAGAGAGGCCAGTGATGGCCAAACCAGGAGGAGCCAATAGTAGTGATTATTTATCAACTACATGTCCTTTTAATCCTCAGCACTAAGGAGGACCTCAGCATATCATGGCAGCCTAGGGTATGCACCAGAGAAGCCAACAGCTACCAGCAAAACTGTAATTTTGAAACTGGAAATAAGAGTGACCATGCACACATTGGTCACATCTATGCTCCCCATACACCTCAATTATCAATTTTTTTTCTATCTCAATCTTTCTCCTCCTTGAAACTGCTGTCCATGTGAATAACCTCCAGAAAACTGCTGAGACCAGTGTCCAGATGCCCCACACTGACCTGGAGTCACCATCCTCCATTTCTCACCAGTGCCCCCCTCACATCTGAAAAGCAGCTTTTAGAGTCCCCACTCCCACTCCTACTACACCCAGTGTGAAGAATAAGAGGTCTTGTTTTCCTTTCTCTCTCCAGCCCATGACATTTTACATTAAATGCCATCCCCTGACAAGAGTATGTGGAAGTCTCACTCTCCAGTGAAGCATTTTTCCCCGTTATCTCTATCAAAATATGGATTAAGGACATTTGAAAACATATAAGTAATACCAGTTTCATAGTTGATTAATCAACACACCTCAGCAGCACTGGAGGAAACATTCAGACAGTTTCACACTGGGCTCATCCTTATTGCAAGGGAGAACAGCACTGCAGGACCTCAAATATAACATGCAAACCCCCCTGGTAAGACCACTCAGTGTATTAGGGTCAGGAAAGGTCCTGTCTGAGGATGAAAGGCCCCATTTACACATGCAAACACATCCCTGTCTGGCTCCCAGTCTTTTCCCAGGCATTGCAAATCAAGAGAGCTTTGGTACCTTGATATCTGAGCTGAAGTTACTGATTTTGTGCCAGCCTGCGTTTTCCAGATGGAAATTGGCCCATCTTAGGAGCAGCTCTTCTGGGGATAGTTTCATAAGGTCCTCCAGATTTTCACCATCACGAAGTAAGGCAGCCAGTGCTACAAGAAAAATGCTTGTGAGGAAAGAGTCAAACCTGCATGTCAGAGCTGCAGCAAAATTTCAGGAGGGTACAATACCAATTACTGATTATGTCAAAATATTCTGGGTATTAGCAGAGTTTTCCTGAGTTGGTTGTTACACAGAGAGGAGTATAAATGATCTAGAAAAATATGTGTAAAAAAGTATTTTCCATTTTCTTGTATAACAAAATTCTCTGGACTTTATGTGCAGTCTTTTAAGCTGATGACAGGAAGCTAAATGCAAATGCACTTCTATCTCAATGAAAAATGCTTCAAAGCAGTTTCATAAGCACCATTAAAAAAACCCAGAGGAGCTCTTTCAGCTGGCCAGTGCTTTCCTTGCCATGAATTTTCAATCTAGGCCAAACAATGTCAACACTTCACAATGGGGAAGCTTAAATAAAAGACACTGAAGCCCCTCCATCCATCTGGATGCTCTGATAGCACATCAGGGCTCTTTAGATGATTTGGAAAGTTTAAATTTTGGAGGCTGTCATGCAGGACCAAGTAACCACAGGAGATATCTGCAGCACCAGTCTCTCACCACCAAGGACAAAGCAAGAGCTCAAGCTGCACCACTGACAGTAGGAAGGAGGATTTTAGAACCAAATAGTTACCACAGAGCTGAAGCCCCTCTTTTAAGATTTTTTTGCAAAAGACATGCAGTTGTCCATAATCCTAAAAGGATCCAAGCAGCTTTTGCCACATCCCAACACCATTAGGTACCTGCAGCTGAAGCAGCCTAGGGCATCACCAATCAATGTGGTCCTTCACTGCCAGGCTCAACCCAAGGTGCATCCTGATTTACAGGCTGGTGTTCAGCCAGTTCTCCAAGGCTGATACACATCACCAAGGTGGCACAACCCACCTGCATGAACCTGCTGCACAGCTACCAACAGGCTGGAGAACATTCAGCTTGGCACATAATCCTTCCAGCAGAGAGGAGGGAGGGAAGAGGCAACGGCAGGGCTGGAGCTGACAGCACAAGCAATGCTGTGTTCATGCTTTAGAAGTAACAATTTAGAATTTAAATTACCTTCATTTCTGCTGAGCTCAATGTCGGCAAACAAGCCGATCTTAATGATCTGCCAGAGGAGCCCAAGGACCAGGTGGGGTTTTCCTTCCCTCAAGTCCTCTGCGCCAATATTGACAACATGACAGCCGATAGCGGATGCAGAATTCAAGGCCAGGTTCAGGTTCTCCTGCAAACAGCAAAGCCCAGTCAGACACAGTCCAGGGAGATGCTGCTTTCCCTTTCATCCAGCTCCAGCAAAATGGAGGTTTGCCCCTTGTCCTTGCTCGAACAGCAGTAGCTCAGAGGAAACACTCCTGGCCACTCTCCACTGGAAGTTTTAAGGGAGCTGTGGTGGCAGCAGGCTGAATCAATAAAAACTGAACTAGGCACCAGGGTTTAATTTCACCCTCTGGTATTTAATTTCAGTCTCCAAGTTAGTTGCATCTAGTGGCATCAACAAGAATAAGGCTAGAGAAGTGCTAATTTATACACACATGCAGAGGCATCCTCACAAAAACAACCTGCCCTAGTATGAAATTATTCATAGCCAATACCAATAACCACATTATTTTAAAAAGACAGTGCTGTAAATTATCACCACAGCAATATCATGTGTGCACAGCATTTCAGCCACTTTACCCATTTTGTTATGTATTCAGCATTTTTGAACCATGGCCACAGAACTGTCAATTATGCACGGTACAAAACTGCATTTAATAATTCAATAGAAGCTATGGAACTTGCTCCTTTCCAACATTTCACAATAATGCCTTGAGCCACCATGCTGCATTCACTATCTTAATACGAATTTCAGAAAACAAAATACAGAAATGCATTATACCTGAATTATGAATGGTGTGAGTTTCTTCTTATTAATTGCTCTTTCATCAATTGTGTCAGGAACAGAAAGATTGATCATCTTGCTGTTAAGGGGAAAAACAATTCTATTTGAACAACATTTAGTATTTAATCCAAACAAAACTCAATGTACTGTAACAATACTCACCACAGCACATTTCCTTTAGTCTGCTTGGTTTTGTGAGATTTTTTTTTCATAAAATCAAGGTTGTATAAATCAGAAATTAATATTTACATTATCAAGAAGAATGCATTTATAACTAACAGCTAAGCGTGAAACTTTAAACATGTTCCCAGCCACTGCTGCTCTCAGCTGCTGGAGCAAAAAGAGCATATGAATTATTCACAGTGCAGTCCCTGAACTACTGAAGACTCAATGTTCTGCTGACATCCACTGCACATTCTAGTAAGACAACAAACTTCCTCCTATAGTAAAGGTTTACTATTGCTAGCAAGAAAACCTGCCCCCCAAAAAGAACAAACACTTGGAGAGCTCAGTGGGGAGCATGTGAGCACCATGAATTTTTAATCAACAATAAATACAGCAAATTTAAACTTTATATGATGAACTACTTCTTACTCAGTTCAGTCTTTGCCTAAAGCCATGAATTACTTGGGAAATAAACTTGAAACTTGGGAAATAACCTAAAAATATGTATCACAAGCTAAAGTTAAAAAATTAAAGACAACAGCTAACTCACACTTACTTTGGTATTGATACAGAGTTACTGAAATTCCAGGTTGATCCAGTTCTTCAGTATATTAATTCACTTACAATAAAACAAATGAACCTAACCTATAAAACCAACAAAAACCTCATACACAGAAGGTTGCTGGCATTCAGCAGCCTTACTTAGTGCAGTTATTGAAAAGAACAAGAGGATTCCCAGAAAATCCATTTTTGGGTTAATGTATAATAAGGTCACTATCATTCATGGAGAGGATACTGTCTGTCTAAACATCCAAGAGAATGGGCTATTTATCACATGGGACCTCAAGCAACCTAGCACCAGGCTGTTTGCACCAGGACAACTCCTGCTCCCACAAAGTACCTTCTGCCCCCTCAGCAAACTCAAGTCTCAAGCCTAAACAAAAGCACTGGATAAAAATATCAGCTGGCACCAAATCTGAGGAATCCCAGAATGGCAATGAAAGCCTGGAAGACTGAGCCTCTTTTTATATGTTCAAAACGTTACGCACACACACCAGTCAAAAAACCAGCCTAGAATAGGATGAAAATTCCCCTAACAACAGTTTTGGAATGTTATTTTGCTGATTTTTCTTTCTTTTTTTTTTTTTTTAATTCAAAAGCCATTATGACTTACCATAGCACAATCCCATCTCCCACAGCTTTGAACAGGTCATCTGTATTAGGGTTCATTGGAATAACATGCCGACAGTCGGGATCATTTTCCAGGGCTTTGTTTATCCAGTTTACAAAGGCATATTTCTCTTCCTCTAAGATAACCAATTGTAAATTTAATACAGGTTTTTTTCATAACATAGCAAAGATTTTCCCAAAAGAAACAGAGTACAATAGCCCAAGGAAATAACAGCCCCACTATCATTACCACACAATTAATTAGTCACACAAAGTTTAAAGAAAGAAGACTCTCACTTACAACTACCAGAATATTCTTGTTATTTACTTGTTACTTAACAACTTTATTACACTCAAGTGTGACAAAAGGACTTCATCTGCAAGCACAGTTAATGAAGCAAGTAAGAACACATTTAACTTATACACTGCTGTATTTGCAGCATATAAATTCTGTCCTGCTCTCACCCTGATGTGAGATCATTCAGCTCTCAGAGAACTAGAGCACAGCACAGGGCATGGTGAAGAAATGGGTTTGTTTAGGCACAGGACATCCAAAAACCCAAGAGAAGAGTGGGAAGCAGAGTGGTACCTGAGTAGGAGTGCTGGGTCCCCTCGCTGGAGAGCTCTGAGGTGCCCCCAATGGCACAGATTCCTTCCTTCCTGTTAATGGCTCTTCGGAATGTTTTAGCAATATCACTGCTTTTCACCTCTTGGAAAATCTACAATTTAAAGTGCTCTGTTAGACAAGAAAAAATTGTCTTCATAAAACAAAAAGGACCACAGAAGGAGCTCTTTCTTCTCAGCTTCAAAGCAAACTTCACAGTAAAATGAGTGAATGTGAAGGGCCCAGAAAGGGTATAGTGATATTAAATCTGACATGGATAGTGGGCAGAGTCATCCCACTTTCTCAAACACACACTGCAAGTGCCTATTGAAGCAGAAGCATTAGGCATGAAGTACCTTGTACATATTTACTTTCAGGAGTAGATTTCAAGAGACAACAAGAAAAAAACATGAAACCTTCATAGTCTGGGCTCAGGTTAACACATGCAGCAGTTCCTGCAGGGCCAAACTTGAGAAAGCTGTGGTGCAATTTTAACCTTTCTGCATGAGCCAGATATTGGTTGTGTGTTTAGTTCACACAAAAGACTTTGTCCACAACCCAAGAAACAATTCTCTTTAAGCATATAACAGTCAAATCTGCAGTAAAGTGTAACAATGAGTGCTCCAGGTAAAGATTCCCCCTCCCTCAACAGCAGGCTTGGGCTAACTGGCAAAACACCCTCTTGTTGGAGGGCAGAGGAGATGCTTTAGCACAGGAAGACTGCACATGCCATTTGCACAGGTTGGATGTTACTGTTAGTGGCCCCAAGGCCCTACAGAACTGAGCAGCTATTAATAAAAAACACATTCAGTGGCTGGAAAGCCTACTGTAACTGCCTCAAAAATGAACTAAATTAGTTTCAACGAAGCTGAAAACACAAATGAAATGTATACAGATTCTGTAAACACTATCCAGAAAAAGAAAATGAAACAGCACTGTAAAGAAGGGCAACAATGTGCTTTTGCTAAAAGGAGAGGACACCAGGCTGCAGAGGTGTCACCACAGGGCCAAGCTGCTGGTCATCACACCTTACTGTCCCATCCCTTAAACACAGGGAAGGTGGCAAGGCAAGATGATGACACAGTGCAGTTAAATCATCTCCTGATGACATGTAGAGGTTGATCAGGTAAAGCTGACTGAAGATTTGAGAGCCCAAAAGTTGGGGGATTTCTGGTTGGTTGGCTTTAACCACAAGGATTTTGATGTAGATCTATCTAAGATTTCCTGCATTAACTACTGGTATTGCTTATCTTCTTGAGAATATGTGCTCTAATGCTGAGGAATCACTAAATCACTTGGTCCCAGTGTAAAGTCAGTTCATATCATTCTTTGTACCATAAACTCCAGCAAAAATGCTCAGTTAGAAAACAGCAAGAATTCAGTTTGTAAAAATCATACAGCTAATCATTGCTGCTAATGTACACCTCAGCTGCCCTCAGCTGCCAGTGTGTTTACTCAATCACTGGTACCTTTCAAACACAACAGAAGAGATATTTCTTCCTTCCTAGTGCAAAGTTAAGAGTTACAGACCAGCTCAAACATGCACCCAGCATGCAAGTGTTTACAAACTGCAAACTCCAACTTACTAGTTGACTCCAAACTCAAAAAGTTCAGAGGGTCTGAAAACAATTAAGGAACAATTAAGGTGAAGATAAATTAAGAAATATCAAGAAAGCTAACTGACATTAAAACAGCTCCCTCAATGTACTGCATATACTGTAATTACTCCTTCAGCATTCAGTCATCAGAGTATCAAAATAATGAAGAATGTACATTGAACCATATCTCAGAAGTCTGTTCTTTTCTAAAAAAAAAAAAAAAAATTTAAAATTCTGGCCTATTTCTGCAAAAAAAGACTGATCCTCCAACTTTTCCTATCACCTTACTCCTGTTCTTCCCTTTCGAGGCAAGAGATTTGAATTTTCTTAGATCAGCACCTAACACAAATCCAAGTCTGTCCTGAAATGCCCTTTCAAGTCTTTAGCAAATACTTGTAGTCCCATTAAACAGAGAAAGGAAATTATACTGATACACGGGGAAAACAAGCATTCATCTGTGTGCCTGGAAAAACTGAACAGCTTCCAGTAAATACTGTAAGCTTGGACCATTGCAAGTCTTTTTTTCCAGTAGTCACCTCATGTAGAAACAGTATTTTGGCCTCTAATGAAGCTATCATACAGGAAAACCATATGGATTCTTTTAGGTTTCTCCACTGTCTGAATCTAAAGGCTGTCAATAACAGCACAAGACAGATCATCTACAGATACCTGTACAAAGAACTGATTTTTACAAGGCTAGTCCTCAGAATTGATCAGTTTGTCAAAAGAAAATTAGGATTAGGGTAAGTGGCGGAGAAGTCAGGTTCAACCTCTTCTACAGTCTTCCTTAGTTTGTCTAAAAGGGTCCTCCAGGCTGCTGGCAGTTCAGAAATATCACTTACGTAGACGAATTCTTCAAAACTAATCTTTCCATCTTTATTCTTGTCACCATCAATCATGAGCTTCTGGATGATCTCTCTCACTTTGTACCCAGGGAGAGGCAGGCTGGCCTCCTTGAACAGCTCGTGCAGCTCGTAGTCACAGATGAACCCATTGCTGTTGAGGTCTGAGGAAGAGAAAAGAGGCAGCAGAGGGTTTTAGAAATGTGCCTGTACCTGACAGAACTGACCCCCAACAGAGGGGCAAAAACATGACCCCCATGTCCAAGAGCTTTATGGAGAGCAACCTGCTCACTGGGGACTTGCTGAATCCATGCAGGGCATGGACACACAGCAGGATGGCCACACCAAAAATATCATGGAGTACATGGTTCAAAGGACACACCTAGGAACCAAAGGCATGCAGCAAATACACACAGGATATCCTCAGAGAGGGTCCCAACACAAGCCATGGGAACCCTGCAGCTCTGGGCAACAGCAGCTTCGAAGCAGGAATGACCAGGATGACTCTGGGCACATGTGACAAGTCTGGTGTTAAAGTTTCACAACAGAACATCTGCATTTTTATAAACAATCTCCAGAATGTCTCTTTTTACATCCAACTACCACTGTCTTTGCACATTAAAAATAGATGATAATGAAACACAGCACCTCTTATTTTGTGAACTGAATACAACAAGTCAGCTCTGCAGTTGCCTCTATCACGTTGTCAGTGATGTTCTCCATTTAACACTGACAGCAAATTGCAGCCAGGTATTTTATTGCTGCCCAAGAATGCACCACAAGGACATTTGCTTTTACAGTCTGTCACGAAGCCACAGCAGCACCATGTGTTTAGTGAGATATTGTCACCTTCAAGACTGAGGAAGAAAACAAGAATCTAATGTGACACTGGAGCTTTGCATGCAACAGATCCCAACCTCTTAGGGGACATCATCCCATCTACTGACTGCACATGGTAAATCCAGCAGCCCCAGGCTTTCTTCAGGCAAGTGAGATTTTCCCACCACTATGGACAGGCAGGGATTGGGTGCCTCCTTCCCCAAGCTAACCAGGATGAGCAGCATGTTGCTCACAGGTTTCAGCACAGATGGGTCCACAAGGAGACAGAGCATATGAAGTAGTTGTACAGCCCAGATTCACACCTCAAAACATAAGCATGACCCTCCAGCCCCATCTTTAGAGAGGCAGGAATTCAAGACATGTGCTGTTAGTGGCTCAGTAATAAAATGCTAAAATCCCTTTGCTGTCGGCAGACAGCCCAGGGAAGAGTTGCACCAGCCCCAGAATTTGGTTTTCTTCAAGAGGGAACCTAACCACAGCCACTGGAGTCAGTATTTATGCTTAAAGGGAGATATTTTCAAGAATAAAAGAAAACAATCAGGATAGCTCTAAGGTCCGGGGTTATTTTTTTTAACCAAATTGTGGAGGTCAATTTACTTTTAATAAAGAGTCTGTGGTTTTTAGGTTTTGTTTCACAGCAATGTTCCAGCAAGCAGCATGTTTGCACCACCACTCCAACCATTCTCATTTTCCAGATCCATATGGGAATATGGGATTTTAAAATTGTTTTTATCAGTTAGCAAGAAAGTGAAACTTTGCTCAGTGGCAAACATCCGAAGTAAGCAGAGCAAACCTGTATTCCCTCCCACACCCCAGTCTCTGTCTCTCAGACTAAGGCAGAGCATCAATTCCAGTGGATTAAAAAATACATTAAACTACTTTATGAAAAGTCAGTGTTTACAGTAGCACTGATGAAATAAAGTAGTTTGCAGCAATGATTAATGATACCAATAGGCCGCTGTCTGGCCCTCAGTTTTAGAATTTTATTCCAAAATAATACAAGCTTACAAAGGCAAGCTTTATTAACAGTCCAGCCTGAGATGTCATGAGCAAACTATTTCCCCTCTAGATAAATCACAGCTTCTTTTATTACAGTATTTTTATTACTGAATCTAAATATACAATATACATCTTTTCCCCTCCTTACAGCCAGTGAGGAAAATAAGTCAAGAAGGGATTTCCTAATCTCCAGAGCCTGTGAACCCAAAACAAAACTTTGCTTTCACCCTCAGCCTACAGCCAACTTCCATTGCTTTTGCCTGTCCCTGACTGAACCAACCACAATCCCTCAGCATGCTGCCAAATTAAGCAGGTAAATCCAAAAACATCTGTTCATCACTTCTTCCAATCAATCCACAACCCAAGTTCTACATCTACCCAAAGGTTAGAGTAGATGTAAGTAGCAGGCAAAGGACAGAGAAAAATAAGAATTCAAATATATATTGTATCCTCGATAGGATCAGATTTTGATTCAGATTTGGTGAAGGTTTTCCTCTTGACATGTCTAGGTTAAGCATTCAGAAGTATTTCTGATTCAGGCTTGCATGTGCCACATCTGAGCCTATTCAGATGTGAAAGGAATAAAACCTTATATGGTATTTCAGGAGGCAGAAGCCTGTTAGGTGAGACATCAGGAAACCATGCTCCAAAGTCTGCAACCCCAATAAGGAATGCATGGATAAAAGGATGCTGGAACCTATTTAGATCTTGGTGCTACATATGAAGCCCTGCAGGGCAGGTATCAGGAATTTACTACAAGCTGGGTCAACATCTCCCCAGTTTGATGGTTTCATTCACTGCTGTAATCAGCATCTTCCCAGTTCTCCAGGTGTGCCTAGTTCAAAGAAGATTGACATTTGCCCACTAAAAAAAAAAAATAAAAATAGGAGCTCTGCCACACAAAGAGCCATCTGAAATACACATGGGAGCTCAAATGAGTCAGGAGCATGGCACAAAGAAAGATTTTGCCCATCATGAAATGCTGCATTGGGCTCAGACAAACAGAACAAAAACAAGTGTGAAGGACACACCTTAACTCACTCAAAACCTTTGACTCTCAGGACCTAAGCTCTTGCAATTCTTAACAATATCCCAAATATCCACTTGTAAGAGTTACTCTTCCATAGTATTCTGGGGAAAAAATTAATCACCAATTTAACTTCACAGAGTAAAAGGGCACCTATGTCCCAGACACTTGGGAGTGGGAATTACAAGTAAATCAGGTCTCTTAGTTTAACTGTAAGACTACATACCAAGTTACTGGTTTTGCACTGAAGTTGCTCTAATTTCAAGTTTTAGCTTCTTGACAGATTTGAGCATTAAAGCCTGCTGGTTTTACCATAAAGTGGTGCTGGCCTGTGGTTTTGGCTTGGTAGCAAAGTCAAGTAGTCACTGATTGACTATGTGATGGAAAATGGACCTTTTCTTAACATGTCAAAAAGCCTGACATTACAAATAGGCCTGAGACCCCTATCCCATAGGGCAGCTGCTTCCCTTCCTACTGTCTCTGTTCCCCTTCCAGCATCAAATGTACAAAGAAGCAGCATTTAAAAAAAAAAAAAACAAAACACCTCTGCAGTACCAGCCAGTTCCAAAACTATTTCCAGCATCACTGCAGGCCCACCATATGGTGCCTTGCTGGACATTCTGCAACAGGCCCAGACTTCAGATTGAAGGTGGTCTAAACTCCCTCTCTTAACAAAATCTGAGATGGTATTCAACAGCTGAAGAGGCTGTCAAAATAGAACCTATCTATTCCAAATGAAATTGTTCGGCGGCCTGCCCAGAATTACTAATGGAAGAAAGCAAAATTGTTTTAACAGACAAGCTACAGCCTGGATTCATTATAGTCTGCCTGATGGAAAGGAAACTATAGCACATCTGAAGTTTCCTATTTCTACTGAAAGATGCATGCATGCCCGCATGCTAAACCTGGGAAAGGTCACAGCAGCAACACACGGCACTGGCCTCTCCCATATGCAGGTGGCACAGCAAAGCCGCAATGAATCCCAAAAGCTGCTTCAAGCTCTGGCTCAGCTTCCTCCTGAGGACAAGTACTTAAAATAGCTTAAATAACAGGATGCAAGAGGGGAAAGTAACCCACATGTTTCCTTTTAAGGACATATGCTCAGCAGGACACACTAGCAGGGTCACAGATCCCTGTTTGCCCTAAGCCAACGTTTCAAAGCATTGTTTTACCACCTTGCAGCGCTGAACAAAGTGTTCAGCTAAGTTATGATTTTTGAGTATGTTGTGTTTCCAGAAAAGATGCTTATCTCTGCTTATCTTAGAAGGGGGGAGAAGGAAGACAAATAAACAGAGCAAGTTTGCAGATTTTGTTCTGCCATGCCTCCCCTCTGAAGCACCACTCTTTGGCCAAGTACACACAAGCAGGCACCTGTTCCACAGAACAAATTCAGAGATCCAATGAGATCTGGAGCAACCTGCTCTTCTCCCAATAACCTGTGGGTCACTCAAAACCTACACAGTTCCAATTCCCCACTTAATTACTGTTTTCAGGCATTACAAAGCTTTTTTCTCCCTACTGCTCTTTACCGGTTGGATCAGTTCCAAGACAAATAACTGCCTGTAGGATGGTGGGAGCAGCTTGTCTGTGCTGTAGCTGACTTTAGTGATAACCTTAAACAGTAGTTTCTCACCTGTGGATTGTTTTAATAAGCAGTAGGATGTCTATGGGACTCATGCCTTTTGCTGGCTGTCAGAGAAAAGCACACCAGCTGCATGGGAGAGAGGAAATATCTTCAAGTGGCAGGGAAGGCAAGTGGTGACAGAGTACATAGTAACACACCTCACTGCCTTCCAGCATCCCCAGATGTCTCAATCCAGTCCAGCTGCAGACAGAAAAGCTGGTCAAACACACACCTTTGAAGTCCCATCAACCTACATATCCAGAGCAGCAACTTGCCCCATGCTGGAGTTAAAGCAGGACTCCAGGAAGCCCAACCAGCCGTGCATCGGAGCAGGGTGTATCTTGGTGAGAAGAAATCACCCTATGAAATGTTTCCTTCTCCCCACATCTCCTTCATGACATTCCAGAAGCCAACCAGCTGAGTTTTGCTATAACCATGCTTCTCAGCTGCATTCCAAATCTTCCAAGTAGCTGGAAGATAAAAATCAGGCTTCGTTTTATATAGCAGTTTTAGTCCAGCTTCTGTTCATATTGGCTATAGATGCTATTAGAAGCTCACGGTGAAAGTCAGTCACCCAGCCAGTGACCAGTTCTATAACCCAGGGCAAATATGGCTCCTTTAGGCAAGAATAAAGGGAATGAGAGCATTAAAGACACTCCTGACAGGAGTGCCCCACATGCTTGCAGGCTCTACCATGCCTAAAGCACACAAAAAGGCAGTTGAAAAGAACTAGCAGATCCTATCTCATTTGTGGGTATGTCCAGAATAATTATCTCATTTCTCATTAATATCTAAGTTCTGACACTGCCTTTATAATTTAAAACCAAACAGGGACCCACCTCCTGAGCAGGGTGAGCTGGTTTCCTAAAACAAACCAGGATTTGACTTGCATTTCTCCATGTTTCCAGCACAAAGGCAGCCGGCCAACCTAATCTCAGTAATTTCCCCCACACTAATGACAAAAAGCTACCACATTCCAAAGAGGTTAATAATTTTAAATGCATCCAAGGACAGAACAGGCTGCCTACATCCCAGCCTTATTGAGATCTGCACTCAGAAGCACATTAGACAGAGAGGCACATTAGACAGAGAGAAACACTATGCTTCCTCCCAAGGAACATCTCCCTCTGTGGCAACTCACTTCTAGCTGCTGCAAAAGTCTGGAGAAGAGCGAGAAAGGAGAGGGAACTGTTTAAAATGCAACTTGCTTCAAGTTCCAACAGGGGATACTGCTCAATGAGAATCAGCTACTTCTGAAATTCACATTTCTCTCTGCAGACTGGAAATTCTGAGCAAGTGAGAGTTTGCACAGCCACCCTGCCCTAGAGGGTGGTAACACCCAATACAGATAAGAGGCAACTATGATTTTGTATATATAGCCAGTGCTCAAGTGATGCCCATGTCCAGTTAGGAAAACAAAATGCTGGCTCTCACCACTTGTGCAACTTGATCCTGGCCAGTGCCAGTCCTGGGTGTGGTTCCCCAGCTGCACACACTGACCTCAGTCCCCATGGCTGTGCTCCAGCTCCCGTCCCACCCCTCCCTGGTAGTTCTCTGATCCTTCAGTAAGCCATATCAGGAAACCAAACCAACTGAAAACTATTTTTTCCATTATGTCAGTTTTTTGCCCGTTTCAGCTTCCTGAAGCAGCCTGCCAGAGGCTTCTGCAATGCCAGCACAGGCAGAAATCTGCCAGGGAGGCAGGGGGAGCAGATGGGGCTGTGCAGCCCCTGGAGCACGATAGGCTAAGGGAGGTGAGCAGAGATGGAGCCACCAGAGGGCAATGGAGGTGTGCTGAGCACAACGCATTTATCATCACCACAAGTGGCTCCATGATGGCCAGGTAAACAAATTCAGTTTTGCTTACAAGCCCCAAAATGCACCTGCACAAACCAAAAATGCAGCACCTACAATGACCATCCACATGGCTCAGCCAGTCTGCCAAACCAACACCATCAGAACCAAGCACTGTGCAAGCCCTGAAGTGCTGGCAAGGCCAAAGCAATGCAAAACCTGTTTGAATATTTCTTCTGCCATCAGGAAGCAACAAAGCCCACCCTGGAGCAACAGCACAAGGCTGTCTGCCAGTGCTCCCTGATAGCCAGACTGCCCATACCCCTGCCTGTGTGCTCCTTGGCCACAGTGACAAGCCAGAAGCAACAAGGCTGCCAAGGGACTCCTTGGCACAGAGACAATCACGAGAGAAGCAGAATGCCCACATCCTGCTGGCACTGCTGCTCATCACAGGGGTGGGATAAATCCAATTCAAATGTGCAGCAGACAGGAGCAAGGTGCCCTCCTCACTGTGACTTACCAACTTTAGCAAAAGCCTCCTTGAGTTCCTCCAGCTCATCTTTGGAGATTTGCATAGTGTTGGCCATCTCATGGATTTAGGCAGTACCTAAAGAGAGAAAAAGAACACTGTGTGAAACCAGGCTGCATTCAACAACATGCAATTTCAAACAGTAGCATAGCAACAATCAGTACCAGTGTCACCAGTTACTGGAACCATGTTTATCTTTGCACTAAGAAAACAGATGTGTCAGAGATGGGAAATACAATGCTCTTTAACAAGTCGAAAAGCCTATTAGCCTTGTTAATATTTAGCTTTGTATATTATTTTATGACTATGCTGTTCTGCACATATTAAGGTACCTGCTGTCAGTCTATTCTGTAAGTCAGAAAAGCTCACAGCTCCAGAGGTTTTCCACAACTTTGAACAAAATCAGAATCCAGAGTTAAAATATTAATGCAAGAAATACTGAATGCTCTGCTTGCCTGTCTGTCCCAAGAGCACACAGCTACCAAACCCAAATAAAAAAGATTCTGAACAGTACATTAAGAGGGTCTTTTGGCACAATGAAGTACACCTGGTAGTGTTTGCAAAAAGGAAATAGTTTGCTTTTCTGCAAGAAAGCTGTTTGAATCGATACCTGCTTGTTTCCCCAGAGTCAGACTCCCAGAATACTCCAAGGAACAGGCTGATTGCATGGCCACCGATTCCGTGAATGGCAGGAGCATCATGAGCAAGCACAGAACAGCAGGCATGAGAAACACTAAAACCCTGAGTACGCAGAAACTCCACTTGGATCACATCTGCTTGGTGTTTAAGAAACAGAGTGGATGAAGCACAGAGTTCCTCTACCCATCTGCCATCATCCTCCTTTCCACCCAGGCACCTCCTTAGGTGCCACCCAGCCAGCCTGGACAGGAGGCACCACCAGAGGGATGGAAGAAAGCAAGACACCTACGCACATCCCTTTCCCAGCCATTTGTTATAGGGCATCAGATGCCCTGGTGGCAGTCTGGCTGACCATGAGAGAGCAGCGATTGACACAACACCTCTCACAAGGCAAACCCTGTGCAGAAACCAAAACACAGGTACTGATAAACATTTTCTAACACCACTGCTAGCTGTGGCTCATGGTCTGTAAAACAAGGATTTAGGCAGTCTCAGTGCAACTTCAAATGAAATTTGCATCCCAAGATTTTCCAGCTCCCACTTTGTTCACTACAATCCCTGAAGTTGAGAAAGAAAAGGTTCCCCCTCTGCCTATGGGAACAGACACAGCTGCCTCCTCCTTTGTAAACAAAAGGATGAGGGGTAGATTGAGGTTTACAGACTGTCAGAAGACAGGATCCTGAACGGGCTGTCTCTGGCTGGAGGCTCAAGCAACAAAACTCGGTTTAAGAAATGCCTGTGCTCTGATTAGCAACCCTCTTTTGTCTGAGGCTCCCAGCTGCCTTCACAAGCACTCTTAACTTAAGAACACAAGTTTGCCTGTAGCTGTAAATATTCATTTTCTGTAACACTTCACTCAGTCTGGAAAGAATGAAGTTGTTAGAGATGAGAGCGATGGGCAGGTGTGGCAGCCTGGGAAAGCAGCATAGACAGGTGCTCACAGCAGAGAAAGTCAACAAGAAGCTGCATCACTGCAGAGACATGAAGGAAAGCACTTCAGACCCCACCTCCCAGCATTAGCAGGCACAAGATGTTGAACAGTCAGTAAAAGACAACAACAGCAAGAAACTTCATCACTGGGCTCAAGTTGAAAAAATGGGGCAGGGGGAGGAATCACAGCAAAGGTGCATCAGACTGACAGAAGTAAAAAAATAAATTTTTATAAAAGTAAACTTTTTTATTGTTTCACAGATTACAAGTTAGGCTAGTTGACCAAGGCAATGCTACTGTGCAGGTCCCTGGAAGATGCAGGAATGCTGTGTACAGCACTGACTGTCTTGCTTGACATCCAGTCTGGGACCTATCTCCATTCCTGGAGCAGCCCCTTCCCTGTAGCATTCCCATGGGTGCCTCAGCTGAGCCTCAGTGCCACCAGAACCTGGCTATTTCCAGGGGATAAAGGAGTTGCTTAGCAAGAAAATCAGCTCTGGGCAAGCTTGTTGCATGATACAGGAGATGGATTTCACAACTGGCAAAAACACTTGGGGAACGCTACCAAGAACAGAGCCAGATTTGGCTATGCAGGCAGGAGAGGTTGAGCTACAGACTGAAAATTCAGCCAAAGCTCCTCCACAAGTTCTGCCTTCTTCCTAATTCTCATTTGCACCAATTCATTTTCAAACCATGAGGATTTCCCTTAAAAATGGATTTCCCAAAGCATCATTATCTAACCACTTAATCCGAATTTAATTTGCTGCTGACTATCTCTAACATCTTTAACACCAAAAGAAGCAGCAAACACCAACCATTGGCCAAAAGCTTTTAAAAATGCCGCTCTGTTTATCAGGGAAATATGCTCTGGATACGCCCTGCAGTTGTTTGTATGGGTCTTGACTTAAAAAAAATTTTCCTTCCAGTCCCTAGACTGTTCAGTTCAGTCCATGAAACAGGTTTCCCTCTCAGTTTTTATAATATCACTTCTTCCTTCTGTTTCTCTGCTTGAGAGGAGAGAGGGAGAATTCAAACCAACAGAGAAAAAGCAGACACCTGACCCTGTCAGTGCTGTCTGGGAAGGGGAAAGGGTGTTAAAAACAGTCTATGGAAAGGTTAGTGGACCATAATGTTAAGCTCACAAAGCAATTGTACAGAGCTTTTCTGCACTGAAGAGGTATTACACCATCATTGGCCCAATGGGCTGGGAGGCAGGGGAGCTTTTTTTGTTGTGTGGGGGTTTTTATGTTTGTTTGCTTTTAGTAGCTGAGTCCAGGGCATTCAGAATCATGTTTTTCATTCAGTTGCATTTTTAAACAAGAGGCTTTGTCTTGTGGGACATAAAAGGCCCTTTTATCACACTGGCACAGGGATCACACATCAGCTGCCTCACTCCAAGCCCCGTGGAGACACACCATACTGCCCATGCTTGATCATGTCACACTCGCTCCTGCTGCAAGAAAGACTCTGCCAGGGTATGACAGCCAGGGACCGACTCCCATTTAAACACCCATTGGAGAGGGACGAAGAGAGAACAACAGAAGAGTTTTAGTCTGGTGGCTGACAGCCCATCAGTAAATGCACAGATAAACAAAGTGTACAAGGAAGTAATCCCTGCTCCAGATCACTCATCCTGTCTTCATCCCTCATCCCCTAGAAGAAAAGCAAGGGCTGCTCTGTAACACATGAATGCACAAAGGCACCTACCTGGGAGAGCATGGCTGGCAAACAGTGCAGCCTGTTCCTCTGAAGACTTTACCTGGGACACAGATCAGAGCTGCTTTAAGAACATGTTAGGTTTTGGAGTATCAACTCCTTCCCTGAGACAGGCTGTATAAAGTTCCTGTGCAAACAAATTTTACAGGTTCTAAACACACTGCAATCACCAAACAGGAGTTAGTTTATTTGCAGAACTGCAATAGGGGCAGGTCAAGGAAAGCTGTCCCAGAGTGTGTTTTGACAGCTGTGAGCCACCTAGGGCCAGGCCACTGCAGGGGCTGTCACTGGAGGGATGCCTCTGCTGAGGCACTCAGCAGTTCCAGCACAAGTGCCAGAAGCTAACCAGGATATTTGGGTGGATTAACTGCTCAGACAGCAACTTTAAAACACTCAAGCACAGAGAAAAATATTCTCAAGACTCTTCTCCAAGAGGGGAAGCCCTGGAAGCTGCATCCTGCACAGAGGATTGGTAGAAAACTGATGAAGGGAGGATATTTGTAAGTCTTGAAAATTGGCAGATTAATTCAAATTTGAAAGCACATGACAACCAAATATTGCCTCACAGCCACTTGAACATTTCCAACAGAAACAGAGCTGGAATTTGCTGCTGATCCAAATGGAAGAATATACTTTCTTAGCAGCTCTGTGTTACTCTGAAAACAGAATGTTTCATCCCTTCCAGGCCTGCCTTATTAAATATCTCTACAATGACTGATTAACCATATCAACTTGTTTACTCAAACAGGCAGAGACACATTAAAGTGTCAACAAAAAGGTATTAAATACGTCCTATTTAAAAAAAAATTCAACACAAGTAAGCTAGACCAAGTCTGGAGCAGTGACTCACTCCGTGTGTATTCCCCATTTCTGAGGAACCTGTGGTTTTGCTTGCTTCTCATGACAAAAGCTCCTGACATCAGAAGGCAAGTCAGTTAGCATCAGCTAATTAGCAATACTCAAACCCCACATACCTGTGACCACTAACACAGCACTTATCTTTAGGAATAAGCCAGGCACTCAGTCCCCTCACAACCCACAGCAAGGGCCAGAGCCCTCGGGCTTGGGCAGTGATCAGCTGCCTGGCCAATTTGGAGGAAACCCAGTGATTCAGCTGACACAGGATCCAGCCCTCAGGCTTCCTGTGGTTCACCTAATCCTCCTTTTCCTCCCTGTTTTGCAGGTAGGGCTGGTCCCTGCCAAGAGCTGCACGGAAGAGTGGGGTGGCTGCTTGCACTCCCCTCTTCACCTCCCCATCCCCTTCTGAAAGCAGCCAGAAGCATCGTGACCACCCCAAAATGGCTCTGCAAGCTCCAGAGATGCCACACAGTCCAGAGCAGCCACCCTCGGGACAGCAAGGGAGGAGTCACTGGCAAGGGATACAAGCATTTGCATCCCTTCCTGGGTGATTGGGAAGCTGCAGAGGATGCTGCAGAGATCTCCTGACGCTGCAGGAATCCTCCTCCACTGGCACAGGCCTGGGCTCACGTTGCTTTTGGAAATGTTTGCAGGCAGGAGAGGGCACAGATACATCCACTCCCATCTCCATCATCAGCTCTGATAGCTGCTTTTACTGGTCCAGTCCAAGCAAAGCTTTTGAGGTTTGACAGACAACTTTCCCAAACCTGACAGCGACAGGAGGACATGAAAGGTCCCGGTGCACAGACTTGGTCTGATGAGTCCTCTGAGGTAAATAGTTCCCAATGCTTTGGAGGAAGACAGGAAAGCTTAGGGACTGATGGCCTGCAAATTAAAACCTATCCATAAAATCCATCCTCTCCTGCTCATAAACAGTTTGTGTGCTTATCAAATGCTCATCACAGTGTTTTGCTCATCAAATTCCTACAGGACAGCACCCCCACCTTGCATGTGGTTATCAGCAAACACCAAGCTGATGGAAGCACATAATCTTTTAATTGGCAATTACCTTCCAGCCAGCCATTGGTCAGAGGCACTGGCTGAAACCAGACCTTCCCTACACTTTGGTGATAGATCATCATCCTGGTAAGAGCAGTGATTAGGAGATGCTACCCCATCCAGAGAGGCTGCACCATGGTGGTGTCTAACCCCTTACCATCAGCATGATGCTGCTGCTGCAGATTCTGAAATCAGTTTGGTGTTGCTCTTTGCACAATCGTGGTTCTTTTGCACACAAACACTGTGGTGTTCCTATCCACTCAGGGGGCTGTTTCTCCTGCCTCAGGAAGAAAGAGGCACACAACGCTTTGAGCAGGTATTGCTTGGTGGTGCCAGATTTGGCTGAGTAGTTGCATCTCTAATCTGTGGATCTCCCCTTCAGTGAAGTTTTCCCAGCCCCACACACAATAGAGTCAACCACAGTGAATCTACAGCTCTGCTCTCAAGGTCTGCAATGCTTTGACTATTGAACACCACTGTACTCTAACACCTGCAATGCCATTACCCAATCCAGCTTTACTTCAATCTTAATCCAGCTTCTCTTGGCCATGCAAAGCACCAAAGCTCACCTCAACAGGCCAACTACATAAATTCAATTTTAATTCTCAATTATTTTAAGCTTGCCTGGCTACTTGAAATGACCACCTCACACCACCCAGTTCTCCAGCTCCCTCCATTACACACAGTACACCCTTTGACTGAGCCACGCTGGCTGTGTAGCCCACCAGCTGCATCAGGGGGAAAGGACACAGGACCGCAGATAGGGATTCCCACTGCACAGGCACCCTTCAGGTCACTTCATCCCAATTCTATATTGAGATTACCTCCAGGTGCTGTTTCTGAAACACCTCTAAAACAGCAGAAGTCCCATCACCAGGTTTTGCTTAATATTCTTTCAGACTCCTGAAACTGTCATGCTGGGAGAGGAAAGTTCCCTGCTATGCTTATGTTCACCTGGGAGTGGACTGTGAAACTTTACTCCAGTTGTTGCACAACTCACCACTGCTGCAGGGGAAAAGTCTGCCAAATCCATCAGGAGCAGACACACATGCTGGAGTTAGTCACTGCTCTTAGCTTGCCAGAGGTTCTCTCCAGATTTGGAGGCATATCTCAATGGGGTATCCACCTCTGGACAAGTATGTTCCTCCAGCAAATCTAGGTTAGCAGCTCAATTTCTCCTAGCTAGACCTGCACAGAGTGATGCCAGGTATTTTTCTGAGCAGCACTTGGGTAGATGCCCAGCAGAGATCCGAGCTGCAGAGAAGGCAGGTTCACTCCAACAGTTTGGAAACAAATGCAGCAATTCAGTATTCCTATGCCTTCTGCTCAGACTTTAACCACTACCCCAACATCCACTGACAGTGTGGACAACCTGATCCTTCCCCTTTTGCATGCTGGTCAAAGTGTTTTCTCTCCCTTCATGACAGAACCAGATTCATTAGCTTCAATCAGCTTAAATCCTTAGTAAAAACAACTGCTGACCCATCAGCCAATTTACATGCCTTTGACAGTCCTGCACAGCCAAGGAAGCTCTTTGGGGTGCAGTGAGGCCTGGATAATGATCACCATGATCAGAACCCTGACAAAGAATTGAGCTGTAGCCAGCCTCCAGAGAAAACCCAAAATCAGCATCAAACCTGCTCACAGCATCAAATAGGAATCAGCCCCTTGATAAAAGCCCAGGAGAGCCATGTCCTCCAGGGCAGCATCTAGAATACTGAAAACTCAGGATATGAACAGAAATTCACAGGGATTCAAGTACACAAATCCTTCTGCCTCATAGATGGAGAAAACAGAACAAGCACTGAGGATGCCTGGTCACATGATACCAAATTGCCCAGAGGCTGGAGGGAAGCACAAGTCAGAAAAACACAAATGCTTCTACTCCAATTGCCCATGGAAGGGAAAAAATAAAAGCTTCCCCAGTCCTCAATGCAATTTCCCCCAATACATCCCCATCCTCAGCCAGAGCTGCCTCTGATGCCCATTAAGGGGTGAGATGCAATCCTGGAGCAGAGTGGATGGATGCTTGGTTACTCTCATGTCCCAGCATCTACAAGAAGGCTGAATCAACAGAAACATAAAACTGTTTTGGGACGCAAATGGAAGGGAGAAGCACTAAAAGCTTTCTGCAGACTCCTTTATACTCTTTGAAGGCTCCTGTCACAGAAGACCAGGGTCAAGTGGATTGGATGGATGGTCACAGAGGAGACCAACGGCACTCACACACCCCCATCATGCTACAGGCTCACAACTACAGCACATGGACCTTGCTCAAAATCTATTACACATATCTACAGAGTACTTATAATCTACAGGGCACAGTAGAGAACAGATAAAATACTGCTCAAGGCACCAATGAATCAATCCTTAAAAGCCTCTTTGACAAATACTTACTAAGTGTTGCATTTTGACACACCTCCAGTTTTAGTAGAGCAGCTACTCCAAGGTTAAAAAACATTTGAAATCATAACCCACTACATTGGTTTGACTAACTTTTGAAATAGTTTGTTCATGTCAGTAGAAACAGAACAGCAATATGTTCATTACCTAGCTACTACAACATGGAACAGGTGATCCTTTCAAGACTTCTCAGGAAAGGAAGAGCTGGACACTCATCTGCCTGGAACTTGCAAAAGCAAGTAACATTCAGAGATTATTTAAACTTATGTGCCAGAAGGTAAAAGAGAGCGGGGCTGAGGTCAGGTGTCAGCTAATGGACTGAAACTCAGAATGCTTCATTTAAATTCCTGGCTCAGGCACAGAAAAGTCATGCAAGCATCTCAGGAAATTCTTAGGTTGACAGTAATTCTTATTCTTGCATAGTTCCCTAAAAAAAGAGCAGCATTAACACTTCCTTCAGCTTATTCCGTACCTTAACCATAAATGTCTTCAAGAAAGGACTTATCTCCTACCATCCACTGCAAAAGCTCAGCATCCCTCATTTTATGAGGGGAGTCTCAGAGCAACAGTGTAAAAGACAGTGGGCTCCCTGCCAGCATAAGCAAGGAGGAATGAGGTTCACAAGGCTGAATCAGTGCAAACTTTCTTCCCCAGAAGCGATTGCAACCTGCTTGCTGAGACCTGTGGGTTACCCTCAACATGCTTTAAGCATCTGTCTCTTGATTTCCCAATACTTAGCCTGAAAGGAGCCCCATTCCTTACAAGGTGACCTGCAGACCTGAGCCTGCACCCTATTCAGGAGCAGCTGGATAAAGTCCTGCAAAGCCCATGCAGCCCAGAACTCTCTCCATCCCCCAGTACCTCCAGTTCTGCTCCCAGGTAGCACCTTTCACAGGTAAAGGGACTGATATCCAGTGTGCCACAGTAAAGCAAGAAGCATTACTCAGTCTGTTAAACTTCCCTCCCACTGGGGGTGGGGGGAGGAAATCAACCAGATCCCTAAATTAAATCACAGCACAGTCACTGCTTATTCAACACCAGCAAACAAGCTCCTGCAAGCCAAACACCCGTCATGACGGTGCTGATCCCTAGCAAGCTGGACAATAGGGAGTTTCAGCTATTAAATTTGGGAGGGTGGGTTCTGTGCAACCTTTTAGAAGGTACAGCTGTGGTCAAACACAACTGTTTTATCAGCTGAAGGTAAATAGAGCTGTCCAGAAAGAGCACAGCCAAGGCTGAAGTTCTGGCCACCCAGATGATAAGCATTCAGAGAAATGTGACAATTAATGTTTTCCTAAATAAGAAACAAAACACTAGAAACTACAAACCGTACCCTACATGTTGTAATTATGTTTCAAAAGTGTCTTAAACCAGAGGAATTTCACTAACAGATCTCTAAGTAGAAAAAGCTACTGATAAAAGAGAAACCCTTTTCCATTCTTCCCCTGCCATCTGTAATGTTGTTTAGAAAGCACTTGCATAAAAGGGAAAGAAGTCAAAATAATTTGTTTCAGAGCAAAAAAGCAACATTAGACTGCAATAAATCAGTGTCACTTCATAGCTGTCCTAGTGGTTTATGAAGTGGGAAGAAACTCTGTAAATTCACCACTTATTCACTGTAGAATAGATAGTGTAGATCCCATCTACTCTTAGCCAAATCAGAAATTTTATCTCAAAAGTTAATGTGAAATGGGTAGAAGTGAAAGAAAGCTGCTGGCTTTGCCTCCCAGGAGGTTGCAATGACAGTGAAATCCCATTTAGTCTAACTGCAGGGTGTTCCCCACACTTCTCTATAATTTAACTTAATATGGGGAGAAGCAATATGGAACCAAAGGCAGCAGTCACCAGTTCAGGATTAGGCAAGCTCTCTACTTCATGAGTCTTGGATTTTGGATAAGCATTAATAACCTCCACAAAATGCACTCTAATTAGCATGTTTCAAGGTTAGGTAAATGTATCCAGCATCAAGGTTAGGAAAATGCATCCAGAACTCCTGGAGCCAAGCACTAACTGCTCATTAGGTCCCTTCAAGCTGCTTTGCCTCCTCTTCCTCCTTCTTCCTCTCAGCCAGTGCTCAATACCCCTAGGACATATGTTGTGGTTAAAGAGACATATGCCCTGTAAACAGCATGCAACTTCATCACTACTTTGAATTTCAGGAGGGTGTGAGAGTCCTCCAGCTGTAGAAATCATTCTTTAGAGACAGATGCCTTGTAGAATAAACACAGGATAAAATATCTCTTCTCAGCCTTTTGGATAAGAGCAAGTATATTATCAGTTTAATAAAACATAACTAAGCAAAATATCAGAGCAATACATACAGTACAAACAAAATTAGGACATGAAGAAGCTATACTAGAAGTGTTCTACAGGTTTGCAGACAAGTTTTTAGCACAAAATATTCAGCATTTCAGTTCAATACTTAATAGTACTGGTATGCAAGTGTTTTAAACTAGTAGCAACTACTGAAGTATTTAGAGAGGGTCTACATTGGCTTCCAGCATCAGGTATAGCCAGAGCAAGCAAGATAAACTCCTCTGTTAGTTAGGAAACTAAATCCTGCCAGCCTGTAATGCCTCATGCCATTCCAGCTGGAATGGCAAGGCAACATTCAGAGCCGAACCTCTCCAGCTGCAAGACCCCAGAAAGTTCAGTAGCCACCACAGCCAGCAGCCTACAGCCATTTCCTAAAAGCACTAAGAGCTCCTCGCACCTCCTGCAAGGCAGAGGTTCAAATATTTAACACTTTAACACGCAAGTTTAAGCAGTCTTGCTTTGCACAAGCCTGCTGCAGACTGAGATGGAATAAGACTGTGCCCCAGCGCTCTGGGAAGACACACCCTCAGCCCTGGCCTGAAACATTAACCCGTGTGTGATGCACGCTCGGTGGCAGCTCTCACTGCCGCTCTTTGCACACGTCAAGTGCACTGATAAACTCCTAACTGAGACACATCAAAATCTGAAATTCGTTCTGCCCTCACCTGTTTTCCTCTATCTACTACAGCAGCAGGAAACACAAGACATTTTGCAGAGAAAAGCAAAGAAAGTCGTTGCAGAACCATCTTTGGCATGTGGCTGCATCCGCACGGCCGGGCAGCATCCTCATGTGCCAGCCCGTCCCGGGACGCCCTTCCTCAGCCTTCCTTACCTCTCCTCCTCTCTCCTCCCAGGGAAGGCGAATCGTTCCCTCGCCCGGCCCTAGCGTTGAAGCGTCTCCTACGCCCCGGGACCGGAGCCGGGAAGCCAGCATTCCTCCCTCCCTTCCTCCCTCCCCGCCCAGCGAGGGGAGGCCGCTTCCCCGAGAGCCGCAGAGGGAATGTGGTCATGTCGCGAAGAGATGCGCTACAGCGGCCAGCACCAGACAGCCCGAGCATCCCGTGAGCATGGGGCACCCAGAGGGGATTCTGCCCAACAACCAGCTCTTATTCTTTTGTTGTCTGGAACTTGGGAACAGGAAGCAGTAAAATACAGAGATTTTAGGTAAGCAAACTATTTTTTTTTTCACTAATAAAAAACAAAACACAAACCTATATCAAAACAAAAACCCTGTACTGCTCTTTACTCTTTAAAATGAATGCATTTCTCTTTGCTAGCTCTCAGTGTGTTCAGTCAAACAGCAACACAGAGCTTGTATTTGGCTTTATGTACTTATTTTATGGATGTCTTTGAAACAACCAGAAGCTCACAGAACACTAAGGATCCAGACCTATTTGGCCTCAGTCTGCACTGAAGGAGGATGCTGTCTGCTATTTCACCTCATAGTTCCTCAAAAATGAAAATAAAATAAAACAAAAATAAAGTTGTTTGAATAGATTAGATTAAATTAAATACAGAATTCAGAGCTGGCCCATACTGTAATATATTGAATTACTTCAGCAATTAATCCCTGTCTGCTCTAGATGAAACAGGGACAGACATCTGCTGCCAGCCAGGAGGACACAAGCAACAGAAACATCATCTACTGTGTGCTGCTGATGCAATGCACAGGAGCAGAGTCAATTACCAGAAGGGTTAAGTGGGCTTTCCAGACTATAATCAGGTATGTCAGAAATTTGTGTTCCTGTTAAGTCCATAGTCTTTGAGCATTCCCACAGCTAAAAGGAAAACTTGTCATTTACAAATAAACACAATATTTGAATTAGTGAAAAATTTGAAGAACTCATGACTGTTCTAAAAATTATGGTCAGTATGGTCACTGGGTTGTTTCTCTTTAAAAATTACATCAGCCAGGAAAGTGAGTCACTGCCTGGTACCGTTTCTTGGGTATCACCTGAAAATTTAGTTTCCAGCTGTGAAGTTTCAAAAGAGGTATAAAACACACCCCAAAAACCAAACCAAAACAAAAAACCTAACCCCAAACCCACAGCCTGCCAGCTGCCTCAGGATGGTTAACATCATGGAAACCAAAATAGAGGGTTTTATGCCCAGAACTGCAGCTGCAACTGAAAAGGAAAGCTGGATTGAAAAAACACTTCTGCAGTCCTTGGAGACCAGGCTGAGAGCACATTGGACAGGTTTTACAGAAGAGCAACTCTGATTCTGCTCTGACTTGCACCAGCAACTGGCTTCAGTGTCACATCAGCCTCTGAGTACAGGAAGCCCAACTGGCTGCTCTGATGAAAACCAGGGACTGCATCCAGCCTGTGAAGTCTTGGAGCAAACATGCAACAAAAATGAAGAAACTCATTAAATTGAGTGTTCTCCACTTGCTGTCCTACATATATGTATATAGCACAGCATAAATTTATCCTGTAAGGGTTAATGAGTCTTTGGGGCTTGACAGGTCCTGGGCAGAGCATGTCAGAGATCAGCTCCCAAACTAGGTTGTGAC
Source organism: Rhipidura dahli (assembly GCA_013399225.1). Lineage (NCBI taxonomy): Eukaryota > Metazoa > Chordata > Aves > Passeriformes > Rhipiduridae > Rhipidura > Rhipidura dahli. Next base: position 131,877 of record VXAC01000019.1, read on the forward strand.
TTTCTATCAGTGGCAGAGCCATTGCACCAGCAATGTCTGGTTTTTAGGGGGAAAAAGAAAAGCCTACTCTCCTTGTCTCTGTTATCTGTGTTGCTGGAACAGCAAAGCAGCATCTGCGGGTGTGCAGGTGGCAGACTGGCACTGCACAGGCAGACACCTAAAAGCCACGAGCCCATGTGTCTTCAGCCCTCCCCTTATTCACTTTTCTTTTTTCAGGTAGTGTACAGCATCCTACAGGGCTACCAGGTCTAACCATTCCCTCTGACTGAGAAGGAAATGCCATCCCTACCCCGTCACCAGGTAGCACAGGTCCTCAGCGGCTCCACCACAAAGAGTTCAATTCACGCACAGTGCACGTGAAATACCCATCTTCCACATTTGCAAAGGATCAGAGATAGCCAGTTTTTCCAGAGCTTTAAGAGCACTTTGCTCTCTGAATACTCAAAATCCTGTCCTGGCGGTCCAACCTGCAATTACAGTCAAACCTAAAATAGCACCTCGGCAGTGCCAGCACCACTCATCTCCATGTCATGTCCCGAGACTCACCACACCAGGGTGTGGCAGCAGCAGGCAGCAAACGAGTTCCCTGGGCACTCCCAGCCCACTTCCTCGACACGCCTGGTCACACACACCACTCCTCACGCTCTTCCAAAATAGGAATTTTTTGGTAGAGCCAAAAAATATATACCAGTGTGTTTTCCTCTTCTTCCTGCTTTAAGAAAGCCTTTTAGGGAAGAAGAAGATGCCTGAGGTGCTCAGGTGACACATCCACTCCCCTGCATGGAACATTGTGATGTAGGTTTATGTACAAGGAGAACTTCCAGCACTGGCACAATTCCTCTAGTACATCATTGCACAAGGGGACGCATCTCCTCCGCAGCTCCAGCTGCCAAGTTTCACTGAGAGGCCACTAACACATATTTGCTCTCCAGAAAATGGCTGTGGAAGTGGCAGCTGCTGCCTTCCAGGTGACAAAGGAGCAGGGAGGGTAAATTCAGGAATCATCTTTCACCACAAATCCTCAAGAACAGACCCTTTGGCAAAGTTCTGGGGGAGGAAGGGAGCTCATCCAGTGTGCTGGCCTTTGGCTACGGTGGGCTCTGCAGCCCCACTGCTCTCCCCAGTGAGTCCAGAAGAGGACAACCATCTGTTTCTGGACACACAGTTCTCCTGCCCACTCCAGAAGTGGAGTTTCCTCACTAATGCCAAGAGATACCATGCTAATGTTGGAAGTTGTTTAAGATAACTGATGAAATCCACAGTGATGAACAAGTTCCTGGGCATGCTACAACTGTCCTAGTGACTTTTGGGATGGGTTTTAACTGCAGGCACTTCTAGCTCCTGCCTAAAATATCTGTTTGCTGGGATACAGCCATCTCTACTGACAACCAGCCATGGGGGATATATGACACGCTGGTCCACTCCAGCATCCCCATGCTAGAGAAACCTCCATGGCCAGAGGGCTGGACCACAGCAGCCTCAGGAGATCCCAGAGCCAACAGAGCATCAGCAGACCTTGGTGAGCCATCAGGAGTAGCAAAGGTAGCTCAGAGTCCTGCCTCTGCCTGCTCTAGTGCTACAAAGCAAGTGTTTTCAGGAATATCCCCTCTCCTTACAAAAAAAAAAAAAAAAAAAAGGGCAAAAGAGAGAGAGAAGAAGGAAAGGTTCAAAAGAATACCTAACTGAAAGAGAAAACCAGGTAACTTAAATGGTCTACCTCACCAGAGAAAAACACACTACTCTATGAGCCAGGGTAGAGGGTGAAGCTGAGTGGCCAGCCACCACCCCATTTTGGACTGACATCAGTGACCATTTACCATGTGCAAGATGTTTTCCCCTCCTTCAGTTCTGTCCACATTCTCTTTTAAATATAAGGATTTAAATGAAATTATGAACACATAGAAAGACTCTCACCTGTACTTTTTGATACAAATTGAGGGTTTATGCACTTTTTGCTTTCTCCCTCGGTAGCAACCAATGGCAGTGTACATCCCATCAATGTAAACAGCAATGGAAAGATGAGACAACTGAGGAGCAAGCATTTGACCTTAACTTCTCAGTTTATCAGTCTTTTTAAAGAAATAACAGGTCCATCTTTGCTAGATTTCCACCTTAAAAGCTTCCTGAGCTATTTTGTCAGCAAGCCTTTCATGTGGAAGAAAGCAAGTTAGTCAGGCTCACGCTTATTTAATAAAAACCTTGCATATGCAGGAGGGACTGAAAGTTGGCCTTTATTTAAAAAACAGCTGCAAACTTGAGTATGATTTTGCAGTGCAAAATAGATCTAAAGACTCACCCTATTTACCCTGTTCTTCACCAGAGCTCAACTTAGTAATTAACCAGCTAATTATTCACAGCTTAGATCCCGGAGCCATGCAGTTACCAAAGAAGTCCACAAGTATGCCCAGAACACCGCACAAAGGATATTTCATGTCTTGCTATTTCATAAGTAATTTGGGAGGCTTCAACTGATGTCAGCTCCAGGAAATGAGCCAGAGGCAGATGATGCCGGAAGCAGGAGGCTTTATATTTAGTACTGAGTCACCCACTTTATTAAATTCAAAAGACAAAAAAGGTGGGTGCGTAGAGGGGATAAGTGGGAAAAAAGTGAACCAGTTAACTCTCTTGAGATTATGGGTCATGGGGAGTCTAGAGTTGGATGGGGTCTTTTTGTAAAGGAAGACCACAATTAGAGATTACCTGGAAACCCTTTCTACACATCCACTTGAAAAGCAGTTGCCAGCTGAGCTGCACTTCCCAGGGCAGAAGCCAGCACTGGAAACACTGCAGGGGTCTGCAGTGCCTTTGAGATTTGCTCCAGTCAGTCCTGCAGACCTGAGCAGGGCACCACCAGCTCTGAGGCACTTTCCCATACTTTCTGCTACATCTTTCAGCCAAAGGAGAAGCCACTCGAAGGAACTTGGAGTAGAGAATATTTTTAAGCCAGTTTTGCAGCTTCACCCAACCAGTCACAAAGTGCACCTTGCAACAATCACACTCCAAAGAAAACATGGCAGCATCAGCTGAAGGCTAATGACTGTTAATGAAGCATGGGAAGAGGAACTGACCTGACACAGTAAAACTGCACCTAGGTAGGGCTGTCATCATCCAAAGGCCATCCTGTCCCTTTCCTTCTCCTCAGCATTTCAGTTTCTCCATCCTGGCTGGCTGAGGGGTCAAATGGACATCAGCACAAGGAAGATGAAGCAGTGCAGAGAGCCCTCTGTTAGCACATTGCCCCAGTTAGAACCAGCTCAGCCACCCCACAGACCAGGCCACTGGAGAAAGAGTGGCAGGAGGTCTGGTAGGAGGGTCTTGGAGGGACAAACACATTTTCATCTCTGCTGCCAGCTCTATTACCCATGTCTGTCCTTGATATGACTTAGGCAATCCTCTGCTCTTTTGAAGAACATGCTCTGGATGACTATCCACCTTCAGTCACTACTCAAGGAAATACCATTTTACACTAGAATTGCACTATTGCAGATCGCAAGTGACTGTTCACACAATATTTCTGAACAGGGAAACCATTCTGATCCATTTTCTGGCAACACTCCATTTAGAGACATCTATAATTGAAAAGTATACAGCATTCATGTGGACTGCATCCTCACGGAACGTATTAATATGGAAAAGCTGCCATTTAATAGCAATGTAGTTCTTTGAACTAAGATCTTTTGACAGACACTAAAGATTGTTTTAAGAAGCACCAAGAAAAACAATCTTAATGCAAATGGTTGCACAATGCAAATTACAGGAGTACAGATTTGTTCAGAAAATGTTTGTATTTTCATACAAGTCTGTCAAGCCTTTTAACTTTCTGTCAGTGATAAATACTCTGCAGCCTGAGCAGCAGCAACACCTGTGTAAAGTTTTCAGCTACTTGAGCCAGATTTCTCCCTAGGAAGATTCACTTTCTAAATACCAAAACATAAATACTGTTATGAGCCACCAAAGCCAAGGACTGCACCTCATTTAGACTTAAAAAAAGTCAACTGAAAACAAGAGCTCACTAATGCCAAACACCACCAGGGCCTTGCCTATAGAAGCACCCTATTAGATTACTAATAAAATTGGTGTAATCTTCAAAATAAGATTACAACAGTAAAAAAGATGTGGTTTGAAAAATAGATCTGTGGACTGTAGCAAGACTGGCAATTATGCAGATCCAGAGGTCAGGAACTGCTTAATACCTTCCACCTGTACACAACAAGAAGAGATTACACATCTGCAGTCACAGCCTGCTCCAGCCACCAAATGGACATTTGGCCAACTGTTGACCACTGCAGACAGTTTGCTCCACCCACTCCTGGCCAGGTGGGAGGCTGTGGGAGATTGCCACTGGGTGGCTCCTGAGTCCCACACAACCCATCTACACCTACAGGTGAGCTCTCACTATCAGAAAGGTTTCAGGTGCTGACCAACCTGGGCAGCAGCACACGCACCCAGCCCAGCCAGGGATAATCTCCAGGAAGAGGCTGGTGTCTCATCTGGACATCCTGCCAGAGGCATGTGGTTCATCATATTGTGCAAGGGGGCCTACAAGTTCATCTGTGTTGAACTAGTCCAAAATCTCATCTCAAGGGACATTGAAGCTTCTTCAGGTATTTAGCTCGTGCAAGGGAAGCTTGTTGGCTTTCCTTCAACTGCTCTTTTTATCTCAGACCCCAACAGAAAGTCTCCTGTTGGAGACCCTACTGGACACAGTAATTCCAGAGACTCCCACAACTACTGCATTCTTTTCAAATATGTGGAAAGGTGGGGTTGAGCTGGATTACCACTCACACATACACTGAAAATTGTCACACATAGCCTTCAGGTCCCTAGAGCACCATCTTCACCACACAGCTCATTACACTGTTAATTAGTAAGCCATCTCACATTTTCCAGACCATAAAAAACAGCTACTAGTAGCAGACTGATCTCTGTGCTGTGAAGCCAGTCTTTGCTTTGACAGCAGATTTTGTATAGTCTCTAGTCTGTTGTTGCTGTTGAGTTTAAGGCTTCATGAATTAGTATTAAAGAAACCCTCATCCTAGAAATTAAAAAAACAAAACCAAACCCCAAATATCTTTAGATCCTACATAAAGCCAAACAAGGCATGGTATTTGATAGAAGGCATGAAGCGACTTTGGAGCTCAGGCAGAAGAGGTGGATTTATAGCTGGGAGCAAGGACACCACAAGGTTCAACATGGATTACACCAAAGAGGTTCAAATGCTGAGCAAGAGTATTGGCTATGAGTGTTACACGTGAAAGGGCAGTACACTAAAGAAAGTGCATGCCTTGCTATGTGCCAAGTTGATATCAAACCAATGCACAAAGCTTTAATTGCTAAAGTGAATCATTGACTGGTACTGGTTGTAAAGGCTCTTGCATAACAGTGGGTTTCAAGGACTGTATAGGGCAGAATCTTACTGCATTTCATGACTTTGACAACTCCTTTTATACAGACCTTCAGAACACAGGGAGCAAAGGGACCTACTAAAACAACCCTATATAACCCAGAAAAAGTGTATATACTACTTAGAGAAGATGGAGGAAGGGGAGGGAGGAATAAAAGTTGTTGCCATTAGTGAGGGATCTAACTAATGTAGGCTGGGCACTGCTATTAACCATCCATCCAGCATAGCTACACTAACTCCTGGGAGCTTCTTAGCTGGGCAGAAGCAATGTCAGTTTTTCAAGTTTTCAACAAGAAGTCTGACTATGCTGCCTTTTCTAGAGCATTTGGTTTATATAATACAGTGGCAAGAGCCCAGGTGGAAATTAGATCAACGATGTAATGTAGAACATTACAAAGGGGTGGGCAAAAGAAAGGCAGGAGCAGGATTGCACAGGAACCTCCCATCCATGTCCCCAAAGAAAGCTTAGTTCCAACCTCAGCCAAACAGAGCAGAAAGGAACAGGCTAAAGTTTAGGTCTGACACTAAGGCTGCTTATTCAAAATATTTTCAGTTTTCAGAAGGCCCAGTTTCCCCTCTCTCCTTATGGAAAGGTGTATTCTATCTAAGTGAGCATTCAGAAACTTGCTTATTATTACCAGGAGCACTGAGAAACATGAATGCTTTTGTAAATGTATTTCCATTTGTTCTCTACTGACCTTCAAGATGTTGCTATCTCAGAAAAAGTTCTTAAAAGCAAGGGTCAATTTTCTCCCTGAATGCCTGCCCAATACCAATCACAACACAGTAACTTTATATACACCCACAACACCCTATGTACTCCCTAAAATAAAGTCCTCACAATCCATTCTTGGAGGCAAAACATTTTGTGCCAAATTCAGGAAAAAACAACTCAATTGCAATATTGTTTTGGAACTCACTTCCTCTATTTCTGTGACCAGCTGGAGACCAGCACATTTCCTTGACCCAGCATAGAACAATATTTAACTACCGGATTTATAGCAGAATATATATGTGTATATACCACCACAGCAGTGCAGCTGCTCAACACTTATAGCAGAAGGCACACACTGGTTTAGCCCAAGGAAAACAGAGATAGGCTGGAATATCAGCCTGCTCACTAACATCTTGCTGCAGAGGCTCCAAGGCAGAAGAGCATTCAAGCCTGTCCGTGGGACAAGACTCAGCATCCTGGAATCTCAAAACAACACCGTGCTCCAAACCCAAACAACACTCCACAGACCCTTCCTGGCCGATTAGCAGAAGGGAGCACAACACTGCAATGGCTGCATAAACAAGGACCCAGAATTTATGATCTTTCAGACCCAGCTGAAGCACTGCTTCACAAAATATGAGTGCCAATTACAGGGATGCGTAGCTTGAATTCACGTTTCCACTTGGTTAGCACTGCTTGGACAGACTGAGAACTTAGGTCCTTGCCTAGCAGTTTTATCTGCCAAGAGGGGCTGCATCTAGATCTTCCATGAAAACAGGGACAGAGACTGTGAAAACCCATGGGACCTCACCCAGTTCCTGACCTTCCCAGCAGAGCAGTCAAAGGCACCAAGTTCAGTCCTACTGTTTGTGAAAGTAGAGCAAGACACTCTTCTACCTTGTAGTACAGAAGAGAGAGTGGAAGAGGCAGATCAGCAACCCCCATTCCCTTGTTATTTTGAGCAGAATCCATGGAGCAGAAGTCCTGGTACATGGACTTCTGCCACCAGAGCTGGGACAGTACCACACGCACCAGCAACATAACTGAGGTAAAGATCAATACAAACATTAAAAAAGCCAAATCTGATCAAGAAAAGGTACTTTGAGAGAATGAGCACACAGAAAAAAAGGACTTCAGCTATAATTTTCAGTTAACACAACAGGCAAGAACATTGAAATGGCACACAGGTGACTGTGCAAACTTGTTTCAGGAACAATCCATTGCACATCACCTTCCATCTAATCCAAACAGGATACAAGTGTCTGTTATCCAAGGCCTTCAACTTGAATTTCAAGCATCTTGTGCATTCAGCTCTGGAGAGCCCCTAATTTAATCACTAATATACCGGTAAAAAATAAGCCACATAGATATAATGCTGAAGCACATGCCTTCCAATTTGCTTTCTAGTATAGAAATACTTTTCATATGTTGACTTTCAGGAAAAAAAAGAAAAACAAAAAATAAAAACAGGGAAAAAAAACCAAGAGAAAACAAAGGGGATTTTTCTAAAGCTTCCTTTCCCGCCACCTCAATGAGACAATCACTTCAGTAGCAATCCAAGAGGCTGTCCCCAGAACTCTGCCATCAGTTCTTTCTATTTTCCCCCAGCAAGACAGTCTCCCCATCATTTGGACACAAAGGCAGAAGAAGCAGTTCTGTCTAGCACACAGAACTCCAGCAGAAGCTGCACTAACAGGACATAGGCTATGGGCAGGATTCCCTACAGCATCTCTCTGAGACACAGTCCCATTCTGCAGCTGGTATGGGAAACACTGATACAAGCCAGCAGCATTTCTGATGTTACTTAGCCTGTCTCATCCACCAGATTATCAGATTTTCTTTATGCTTTTTCCCAAGTTGGTGTTTTGCAGGTTTTTCCTTGTTTTGACCTGACCCTGCTCAGAAGCAGTTCACTTTGCTTTGTGTAAACTCCTGTATTTATAAAATTTTTAAAACAGCCTGGCTAGTATTTTTTTCAAGAAAAATTCAGTTTACTTTAGCCAAAAAAGAAAAAAAAAAAGTCTGTAGTAAAGACATAACTGAAGGAGTCAGTTTTTCCACTTAAAGAATTTGAGATGTGAATAAATAGCCCCTTGACTCTCAAAGTAAAAAACATGCAACTGAGTTAGACAAAGGCTGAAAGCTCACCCCTAGGCTTTCAGGGAAATAAAATCCTTCTAGTGTCCTTCTACAGACAGTTTCATGACTGTTTACAAAGGTTCTATGAGACAGTGCATCACATTTTGAAGGTTTTTTTACAGTCTACTCTAGATTAGAATTACCAGAAACAGAACAGGCCAAGGCAGAGTCTACAAAAACTGAAGAGAAGGCAGCATTTTCTCATTACAGAGAGACCTTTGATCACCAAGGTCACGTAAACCAGGCTCACAGACCATGCTATTTATAAACAGCTATGGAACAGGCACTGGGCAGTCTTCCTGCCCTCCTCCCATCACACTCCCCTGCTCATTTACTCCCACCCCTGTCCTAAACAAATATAAAGGCTGTGGCTAAGCTGGAGGAATTGCCAGGCAGCACCGCCTGGTTCCAGATTCTAAGTCAGCCACATCCTGCCTTTCCCCACAGAGGGGGCCAGAAGAGCCTGGCAGCAGTGTTTCCTACCATCCTGTAAAGGGACTTGCTGCCCCACCAAACGTGGCCAAGAACAGTGTAAAACAAATGAAACAACAAAAGAAGTCAACACTTGAGGTTCATGAGGTAGAGAACAGATGCCCAGGGCAAGGAGACACTCAGATCTTCCCTCTGCTATCCCATGGCAAACCACTCAGACTTGCCTGAGAAGCCTGGGTTTGAGGCTTGGCTTTTCCAATAGAAAGTGGGGGGATGAAATCACCACATCAGATACCAGTCAGCCTCTTGGTATTTTTCTATTTTATACAAAGAGGGAGGAGTGTGCAGCTCAGGCCTGGACAGACAGGACTGAGCTGGAGGCTGTGGGGCAGGAGCAGTCTCCTGACCGCTGGATGTTCCTGCAGCACCTGAGCTGAGACATTCCTAAAGTGGCAGCCTAATGCAGAGGCTGTGGACCAGAGTTTTCCATTTTTTCAGGTCCTTCAAGAAGCACAGTTAAAACTCTGATCAATATCTATGATAACTACGTGGCTAGCAGTCAGACATCTGGCTCTACACCTTTCCAACAGTGGTCACCTTAGCACTTTTGGATTAATTAGCAGCAGATTTTCTTAGGTATTTTATTGTGAAGGGCTTCCTGTGGCTGCCAATACCCCAGAAACGAAGACAGAGATGTGTTATGTACAGTTTTCAGCCCAATAAAAAGGAAGACTATTTTTAATCCAAGCCTATGTAGGGTGGCTCTCAGTCACCAACCAGGCCAAATAGCCACTATAATCCACAAGACCAATGCCTGGCAATCTTTGCTTGCAGGCTGATGTCTATTCTATTTTAGGGATGGGAGGAATTCAGAATAAAAAGATATATAAATTAAAAACAAAGGAGGCTATGAAAGTGAATAGAGGGAAGGGCCAGACTTATCATGTGTATTTTGGTCAAAAGAACAGGGATCTAAAAGAACACAAATGAGAATTACTCTATTTTCCATTTCCCACAGCAGCTTTTAATTTATAACATGGGCTGAGGAGAGTACAGCCCCAGTATATTTTTTACAGGAGGAAAAGCCAATCCGTGGATCCCTGCACAGCAGTGAGACCCTTGGGAGGATGAGGCAGGAAAACAGTCACCAGCCATGGACATACCACCAGGATCCCATGCAAGGTTTGCTATCTCAGACACCAGTACAACATCTATTGGGACATGTCACTGTTTTGCGCAGTTGGGACTGCAGAAAAGGCAAAGCAGAAGACTGGAAAAGAAGGGAAGTTTTGTTTATTTAGGGCTTATGGCCAACAGGCAACCAAACCATTTAAAGCAGAGATTTTTTGTACTCAGCACGTAAACAAACTCAAGATCACACAGACCTAACATACCAGCAGGTTTTATTTATTACAGACCCTGTCTTAACTTGGCATTCAAGCCAACTCAATACAGCCATTTACTTTCCCACATTAGCCCCACATTCCTTGCAGTGTCATTGTCTAAAAGCAGGTACAGATAGCTCCTCTCACTGTCTTCAGGTGCCCCTTTACCACCCATCCGTAAACTGTGAAACACTTGCATAGGCATCAGCATCTCTAGAGATCCTTCCTCCCCTGGCTAGGGCTGGATCATTAACCCAACTACAGAAGTCTGCAATTACTTCTCCTGGCATTCTAGGAAGGGCAGGATGAAGAGATGATACATTGGGGTAAGTGGAGGACCAGCAATGGTGAACCTCAAGCACTGCTATCACTTTGGTCATAGATTTCTTTAGAAAAAAAAGCCAACATTAAGCAACACTACAAAGTTTAACCCAAACATTATAAGCATAGCAGCAAAAGTGGATGCTGAACACCTTAACACATAACTATTGACTTCACTTTGTCCTTCCTTGTTCTACTCAAGTGACCTGTTCTCTCACTTCCTTCAGGGAATGGGCAGTATGTGATAAGGACACAGTGAATGAGACAGTAAAGTCTATAGTCAGCTTTAAAAAGAAAAATCAAAAAAAGCTTACTTAAAACATCAGTAATTAGGCCTCCTGCAGAGACACTACACTTTATCTTCTCTTGAAGATCACAGTAATAGTCTCTCTTCCCAGCTATTCAGTGGGGACTCCCAGCAGCATCTGTGAGCTGTCACTCTTTCTACAGGAACAAAAAACCTACTGAAGAGGCAGGAAAAACAGCTGTAACCATTTCAGAGAAGGAAATGAGACAAGGAGACTGGTTAGAAGCATATGGCCAATATGGATTGACATGAGCAATCGGGAGCAGTCCTAATCAGAGCTTCCCATTTCAGACAGTTATCCTGCTCCCCACATCCTTAGATGCATGTCAAATCAATAATTATTTTATTACTTCCATACCAACTCCCAAACATTAGTAGCAGACAGACCACTGTAGCCCATGGGGACAGCCTGGATGCTGCAGGAGGAGTCAATATGCAGGAATGTGCACATTGCCCAGCAGCACAGGGTGTTGGAGACGGCAGACCAGTCAGTCGGCACAGGGGAACACAAGGAAGTGGACCTAAAGCAAGCAGCCCACTAGCCAAAGACGCTGCATTTCATGGGCAGTGGTCACCCTCATGACTCAGCTGCTGAAAGGTAGAGATTAATTAACAGGAATCAGCTGGCAAAACAAACAAAAGGCAAAGAATGACTGTGGATAGCTCCATCTCTGCTGATAGCAACTCTCCTGGGGGCACGGAAGCTCCCTTTTCATCATCATGTCACTCAGAAACCCACTGCAAAACTAGCTTTAACTAGCCCAGGAATGAACCCACAAACCCAGACAGGAAACCCTAGCTGTTAGAGGAGTACTGGTGATACAATTCTTCCAAGCAGGCCAGACAGGACTTGCTTATCATTCTTGGTATTTTTAATCTATTAACAAAAAAAGACAACAGATTATAGATTCCCAGGAGACCAGTGGATGCCACAGTAACCGAGCAGACTGGCCAGCCACCACAGCTCAGCACCCTGCCCAGGGAGGTCCACAACCCTGATGGGAACAGAACTGCTGGAAGAGGGTAGAGAAGCCAAGCAAACTGCCCTGTCAGCAGGACTGATGTCAATCGTGGTCAGCACTGATGTCAGATATGCCCACCACAGGGAAGAGCTCTATCAGCCCCAGTGCCACCACCTCCGGATCAAACACTGGCACTGGTGGCACCAGCAGAGTGCAGATGTGCATGTCTTCTCCTCCTGCCCCGCTCTCCAGCCCTATTAGGTGGGGACTTTTGTCTTGAGCTCCATCAATTCACCACATTTGCTTGCTCAGCTGGTACTGGCTGCTCATTACATGGCTGGCAGGTGACACAGGAACACACAAAATACCTGAAATCTCAAATGCAGTGCCTACTGCCCAGATTGGGCTCTGCAGCCACAAACACAGAAGTCACATCTTTTTGCTGTTATCAAATCATGTCTTCAATCAACAGTTAAAAGATGGGCCTCCGTCACCCTCCCCAGGCAGCATGTCCCCAGTGTCACAGCACACCCACCCCAGGTGTGCCAGTGCCATTTGCCAGTGGAGATAGGGTGGGCTGGGGGCTGCAGCACAATGAGATGAGGAAGGAGGACTTCTGACAGCCAGGATCTCCTGCCCTCATGCTGATGGCACAATGTGACAATGCCACCCAGGTAAAGCAGAGGAAATCTACACCTTCAGCCCTTCACTTAGGAAGTATCTGCACAAACCAGAAGACTTTGCACAGACCATTCTGCAGTGGTCCAAGTGAATCTCTCAATACATGGAAAGGCATTATTCAAGTCTCCACTTCAGAGAAACTTGACCTAGAAACAGGAAAGACATCCAGGGCAGGAAACAGTAGCAAGGACAGGACAGGCTTGACCTATCACCCACCACTTCAGCATTGAAGAGCACAAAGTAGGCAGCTGCTAAGACTGAAGCTGAACTAATGCTGCTGCGTCTAAACATCACCCGCCTCATACCTACTCCCTGCACAGACCACACTGGAGATACCTATTTTTAATTTACTAAATCCAAGAGAGACAGCTACCCATAGGAACACCCAAACCCCTAGGTACAGAGCAGGCAACACAAAAGTAGTTCATTCATGACCAGCAATCACACAGCTGAAAGGCATTACAGCAGCCCAGTCACTGTCAGCTGAGGTGCTGCTGCTCAGAGGACCTCCAGGATGCCCACTGGGTGTGATTTCTCCCAGCCACAGCACCCAGGGCCCAGATAGGGGACCATCACACAACTGCCTTCAGTTTTCACACTTCCCACCTACTTATTCACCAGCAGCAAGAGCAGCAGGTACCTCTGGACTGGAAAAGGGCTTTAATGGCACAAGCAGGGACAGCTGATTCTGCATAAGAGTCTGAGCAACTCTCTGGAACGGTGAGAAGAGAAACAGTCCTTTCAAGCCCTCCCCTACCAGCAGTGTTGCAGGCAGAGCTCTGCCAAAACTTTACCCACCACAAACACAACCACTGCTGCTTATGCAATAATCCAATTCCCAAAATGTCAACAGGAATGTATGTGCAAAGATGTCAACAGATACCTATGAAGGGGCTTGGGGACCAGGGATAGGTGATGTTGTGACACTTGTTACAGTAACCCAACAAATACCAGTTTAATTCAACCTTGCATCACCCTCTTCAATAGAGTTGGTCTCAGTTTTGCAACATGCTTGAAAAGAATTCAGGAATGTTTTGCTTTGCATATGCATTAAGGCTATTTGGTAAACTTTTAAAATTCAGTATCCACCTTCCACACATCTGCTGGCAGGAGTTTCTGGATTCACGTTTGGCTTGATATAATTAGCAACTCTTAATTACTTACATGAGTTCAATGTCCAAAAAGATACACAGATTATGAAATGCACACTAGTACTTACTTCAAAAAGTGTTGAACATGCAAAGGCCAGCAATTGGTTGATAAATATTAACATATCATGGTGTGGCTATTCCCAATTTGACAAGAAACTTAAAGTTAAAAAATAGTATCTGTTATTGCACCAGGCAGGTTGATAGCTTGACAGTCACATGTTTAAACATCTGGCCTGGAGAGATGATAATCTGTTTTTTTAATGCTGAATTACTGCTCTAATATATGTGGACGCAGAGTAATATTCAAAGCCTGAACAAAACATCAACCTAAACTGTTGGAGTGAAAGCCCCTCTGGACTCAGGCCCAGAGGAAAGCCAAAGCACAGGGATTGAATTAAAACTTTGGATAAGCTGAGATACATGAAGTCACACCAAAGTGAAATATAGATTTTTAACTTCTAGTAGAAATATATGCTAAGTGCTTTAAACATTGAAAAGCTGCAGCAGAGACCTTAAACACAGTCCTTGCTGCAGCACAATAAGAACAGAATTTCTTTATTTTAGACAAAATATAGATAGAACTATACTGTTCACATTTTTAAGTAGACTGTTCACATTTTTTAGATAGAATGTTCACATAGACAATAAGAGCTGATAGAAATTGTATATGCATCTCTGTGTAATGCCTGTGTAATACTTGTGTAAGGCCTACGACTGTCAGAATTAGACCAGGATAGGTTAAGAAAAGAAAAACTAGAATCATGTGTTAATCTTATTGGTCAATTAACAAATATAGTCCATACTTCCGTAAGAAAAGTTATTAATTGCAATTAGAAGAAGTAGCTGCCCGACCTGCTCTCTCTGCCTGCTGTTTGCCTGCTACTGCTGTTACTGCTTGGCCTTATCATGTACCTGCTTCGAACTCTGCCTCTGGAAAACTATGAGACTTTGGAATAAAGAACTCAGCAGTACAGCAGCCTCCTCTGCTCTTTTCACCCTGGTCCAAAAGGAAGGGTGTCCCATCAAAGGTCAACATTAAACCATGTTTCTTTTGCTGCTTAGTGCTACTTGGTGGTACACAGATAAAAACCAAGTAGCAGCTGCATAAATTTCACCTGTCCAACCCTCAGCAAGCTGCACAGCAACACTGTAGCTACTGGCATCTCCCTCCTTCCTTCCCCACCTTTGCTTTCCACTCTTTGTGATCAGAAGCACCACCATATTCCTGCACAGGGTTAAACTGCCTCCAAACGTGGCAACTCAAGAGCTGCCCTTGTAAACACCTTTAGAGAGCTGGGACTGTGCTCTGTAGGGCACTGACCGATCTGTACAAAATCTGTGCTGGAATAATGCAAGCAGGCTTGATGCTGCTTTTCCATCACCTCCTCTGCCAAAGGAGAGGAGCAAGAAAACCACATTCAAGAAAATCAAGCTAACAGGCCTGTATCTAAAGAGGGACAAATGTCCCCAGAGCATTCCAATCCACATCTCTCAGCGTTTTATGAAGCAAAGAGATGCAAAACATTGTAACTTAAAAAACAAACCCCAACCACAAACAAGAAATACCTCATATCGATATAAAGCAGAACCTACTTGGTCTTTGGCTCTCCTGAAAACATGTCCCCTTTGTGTTTCGCCACCTATTATTTAATGCCATGTAAAATGGATTACCAAGAACATTACCTGTGTGCTGGGACACGTCACCAAATAAATTACCACCACCTAAAATATCACCACCCAGACAACTTCAGGTGTGAAATGAGCCACTGATCACATCATCTACTTAGGTAAGGAAGTGCATTACAGTATCTATGATGGGCACTACCTCCCTAAACTTATTGCCAATCATATAAAAGTATTTCTCTTCTCCCAATGCACTATGCTGTATGTTGTCATAAATGCAACTACCATACTGAAGCTCCAAGTGGAGCACTTGCAGTTTAACTACACAAAAAGTGCAGCTAAAGCCGTTCAAAAGGCACACAGATCACTTTGATCACCAGCAGCTGCTTAAGCACAACTACTGAATTAACTGTCCCTAACATCCCTTCTACTCAATCACTGCGCAGCAAGCACTCTCCTTTGCTTCCCTCAAGTCAGAACTGTGTTATTTCTGCTTCTCCAAAGCCATTTAAGTCATTGCACCAGAAGGCCAAATTAACACAGAAAAGACTTACTAGAAGATCCTGCATGAGTGGATTTAGGACAAATTCATTTAACAAAGCTGCAATTCCTTCACTCACCACCTTAATCTCACAACAACTGAAACCCAGAGCAGAGAAGTCAGTAATGGAGTCCCAGGGGAAGGGCTTCCTCTGCATTTATCCAAATATCTAACAAAGTCATCAGTCCCCAGAGTCCCCTGTAAAGCTCATCTAGCCAAAACAGGTAAACAGGTTTCTGGAGTTTAGGACATTCTTAATCTAGGGAGATGTTTGCGTATTTTAGGGGAGGGGAGACTTCATCAGATTAATTTTGATAAGAGAACAAAGACCCTGATCAAATACAATTATTTATATCTAGCATTGAATGACTGAGTTTAATAATCACATTATGATCTCTTAACTCAGACAAAGAATGAGCAATTCATCTTTCACAAGCAAAAAATTCCTTCAAAGGAGCTTGGTTACAACCAAGCAACATCCTCAAATTGTTAAACCCTTGGCAAGATTAACAGGCTGTGATAACAGCAGTGTTTGGAAAAGGTCTCACTTAACAAATTATTTTATTACTTTCTTTAAGAGTTATTTAGATGCAAACAAACAGATCTGGAATTTAAAATCTCTGCGTGCATACGGCACACAAAATGCCATCAAACACCCCAGGGCAAAAATCAGCTGCAGAATATTGCACCCAGGGGACTTGCCTTGTGTCCACTAATCCCCCTGAATCACTGCTCTTCACTTACAAACCACCAGCAGCTCCCCTTTGCATAGGATTTATTTTCAAAACAGATTGAATTTCTATACATCATTATGCACAGCACTAGCACATGCTGATCTCGGTAACTATTCCCTCTTTATATCCATGGTCCCGCTGTTGTCTTTAAAGTTACTCTGAGCAAGTCTCCCTCCATTAAGGAGTTTTGCTTCTCAGGTTACCAGGCTCACTGGAGAAGTCACAAGTGTTACTGGCTGAACAATGGCTCCAAGTTCTCATGCAAAAGCAATTTACTTGAGATACCTATTATCTTTTATAGTCGCTTCTACAGATTGACCAAAAACAGGAAACCCAGCGCTCACATTCCACTGGAATTGTGTAACAGCAATAACAACCTCAAAGGCTGATTCAATGGCATTTGCTCAGATCTAAACCAGCAGCTCTCCTGAAAAGAAATCAGGAGGTCCAAGTGATGCCCTCCTTGAAGATGCAGATGCTCTTACAGAGCAGGTACATGCCTGTCCCAAGAAAGCATTAACTGGAGGTCAGTTCCCATCCACATGTTCACCACTATTTCTACTTCGATGAAAACTTACAACTGGAGCACAGTCATGCCTGCAGAGTTGTTACCTCTGTGAGCACTGGGACTTGATGTTATCCATTAGAATACTTCCAGCCAGCATCAGAGTGCCCCAGCAAAGGAAAAGTCTGAAGCTTAAAGTCATGAAAAATTGCCTGCTCTTCTCTTTCTCTTCCCAGGCTCCCAACAAGAAGCCATTGTTAAGGGGAGTAGGGTGACACTTCCTCTCCCGGTCCAAATTAGAGATGTATAAAAATAAGCCCACACAGCTGTCCCACAGCTTCACTTTATTTCACCCCGCTTCAATTAGATGAGAAGTCGCTCCCATTTCCTCACACTCTTTGCTTTGGGAACACTATCCTGCACAAAAGATAAAAGCGAAATGCAAACCGAACCCCTTTACAGTGCCGCTCTGCGGGAACCCACAGCGGAAAGCGGCACCTCCCGTCCCTCAGCCGGGTTCTGCCTCTACCAACTCGCACAAAGCCCCAAGTCTGCCGCAGACGGGGCTCCATCCCAGCGCCGAGCCCCGGCGGCGGCCGTGGGCAGCGCATCCCCTGCGCCAGGCCTGCCCAGGCTCAGCCCGGGGGTGAAGTTTTCCAGGGGGATGAATCAGAGAGCTGCCTTTTCATCGCCGCGGGGAGCTGGGAGCGGCGGCAGAAGCGCACCCGGCGGACAAGTCCCCCGCGTCCGGCCGGGCACCGACGCGCGCCGGGCTCCGCGCCCNCCCCGCCGCCCCGGCCCCATTGGGCCGCCCGCCCGCACATCACGGTGCCCCGCGCTGCGAGTGGGCGGCCGCGGAGTCACTCAGGGCAGGGCAGCGCTGAAGATCCAGCCAGGGCACGCCCCGTCCTCGTCCCTGCCGCCGTCGGGCTGCTCTGCCGTGCCTTCCCCCCACCGTTCCCTGCCTGCATCCCCCTTGTCCTGCATGTATTCATCCCAATGCCGTGCGTGTATCCCCAGTCCCGCGCATGCCTCACTCCTGCTCGGCAAGCATCCCTCATTCTTCTCCTGTGTGCAACTCTCCTCCAAGCATGAATCCTTTCTTCTCTACATTCCTTCCCTCTGTGCCTGCGTCCCTCCTTCCGTGCAAGACTGTGTCCTGTGTCCCATGCACAGGCAACGCTGGCTGCCTCAGCCCTGCCACGCAGACAAAGGAGCTCAGGGCTTCCCTCGCAAATTCCCCCTGTATCCCCAGGAGCAACCCTGTGGAGTGATGCTGAGGATGTCCAGGGAAAGCTGGTGCTGGTGGGCACATTGGACCAGGAGGTCCCTACAGAGCGGAGCCAGGGGCTGGCTCAGGGCCTGGCTTCCACAAGGAGTGAGTGGAGTGCAGGTGCCTATCCCTTGCACCCTGTCATTCTGTTTTCCTGGACAGAGAGCACTGCCATGGCCTTTCCCCACACAGCTTCCAGCTGTCCAATTTGGGATAGGTGCCCTCATAACTGTCCTAATTTCTACATTTGCTACACAGATACACCGAAAATTGCTAGAAGGGTTCAGAAAATCAAAGGCCTTAGGGATGCTTTTGCATAAAAATGGTAAACAGAAGTTAATCCAAAATAGACCTTGAACAGAGAAAGAAAAAGCAAACACCTGCTATGGGAAGAAGGAGGTGAACAGAGAAAAGGAGATGGGGCCAGAACTGCACTTCAGACACTGGCTGGAAAAGGGGGAAGTTGTTTCCCCAAATGGGAAACTTCACTCTTGGCCAACACTGGCACATCCACCAGGACCAGGAAAAAACATGGGTTCGGCTATTAACGTCTGTCTAGTTTCAGGAGAAAAGCAAATATGCATTCAGGCACAAAAAAACCTTTTCTGGGCCTGAAAGATGAGACATTCCCATACCTGGAGGTGAGAACAGCACAAAGTAATAAATTCATGCAACAACCAGGAACACCAGTGGAAGGTGCTAATTCTTGTATAATATAAAAGCACATCTCATTTTTTTGCTGTTTAACTATTTTCCACCACTGTCAGAAAAAAATTAAACTTGCCAAAAGGTGACAGTTACCTAACAGACTATTAATAGATAAGGCACACAACAACATTAGATCATTCTTTCTCTTCTCTTTCAAACTTAAATAAATGTGGGGCATATTTAACTGGAACTGCCCAGTGAAATCCACTGCAATTACTACGTAGTTCTCTGTGTTGGCAATGTTACCAGTGCACATTTCTGGATCTGAATTGCACAGCCCTATGTTATTGATTTTTTTATGAATTATTTACAGAAAGGCTGTCAGTCTGATAATTATAACATAAAGTAAAATGCATTTTGTTGTCAAAACTTCTAGGAAAATTAATTTTGCAGTGTTTTTCCAAAGCTACACGGTCTCATAAAGTTGTCCTACATGATGGAAGTGACATGGCTCACAGTGAGAGTTTCCTCATCACATTAGGAGCAGTTTCCTGAGAGAATCAGACTCTCTTCCCATCATCCTTTTATTCTTTTTATACAGTTGGATTTCTCATTAGATATCAGAAATTCTTACATATTCATCAGTTTATTAGGCTGGACCTTGGAGATAGGAGTGGTAATTTTAGACTGATTTTAAAAATTAGTTCAATTTGACACTCTGTGGTGCTAGTCCTCTGTTTAGATTAGACCAATGCTGCATTACAAACACAAGAGAGCTGGGAATGATTCTGATTCTGGATTTTAGCAAAAGAAAAATTATACTTTGGATTACTTCTTGTCTGCTTCCACTAGCATGCCAACATAAAAGAAGAGGAGACATGAAATCATCTCTGTGAATCTTGACTATTCAGAAAAAGCAGATTACGTTTCCATGCCCTGCTTTTGTCCAAACGAGTAGTATGAAACAGGCAACTCTCTGTTCTCCAAATGAGGCAGCAAACTATTAAACATATTGAACATTTACCAGTCGCCTCTTTATTAGGATTTCCCCATGTCTTCTTGCACAAAGAAAGTTGAGCTATAGTAGACATATCCATTCATTCAGCTACTACCACTGCTTAATACCCTGTGATATAGTCATCAAACTCAGTTTAAGATTTTTATTATGTGCTCAATGTAATTACCATATTCTGGGTAAGATGTTAAAATGTGGAGTTTCACTTACACATAACTAGTGAACACCTTCTTTGCAAAAACACACAACTGCATGTTCTTGGGTGATTATTTATGGTTAAAAACACTCTAATACAGTGTGTTGAGGTGACTTCATGATGGGTATCCCCTATCATGGCTCTATGCCCAGAACTGAATTTTGTGCCTTTCTGTGCCTTTAAACGGAGCCTGAGAGGGGGGAGAGAAAAAAACCGAGTGAACTTTTCAAAGCAGTTGTTCAAGGACACAGATACACACTCTGTGTTCTGCTGCTGTGGTGAGAAGAGCAGAAAAAACAGCTTCCAGCTTTTCCCAGCTTTCAGCTCCTTTTCTCCAGAGGGAGACGGAGAGTTGAACTTTTGTTTTCCTGGGACTTTGGCTTTTCCCTTCTTCTCTTCCAGACTGTTTCAACAACATCCAAACACATCGGGAGAATTTTCCAAGGTGCTGGAGGTGGGCCCACACTGACCCAGCTCCAAGGAGGAGGAGAGAGACCACACCTACAGAAGGACTTTTAATCTTCCCAGGTTTCTCTCCACAGTGAGAGGTTTTATTATTCAGCACTATTATTCTTTTTCTGTATGTTTGTTAAATAAATAGTTTTTTTATCTTTTTCACTTTCCTCCGAGGAAAATTTTTTTCCCCGAACCTTGTGGGGGAGGGGTGGTTGTAATCTGCCTTCCATCAGAGGTTACTGTCCTCCAAATTTGTCCAAACTGGCACACACAGATACTGGTTTCCCTTTCTCAGGGAAGCTCAGCAATTACTGCTTTGTGAAAGAGTGGACAGACTTTTTCAAGATCACCTGACAGTAGGCAGTTAGATTCTTATTTCACTGCATCCACAGGTGATGTAACCAGGAAAGGAAAGGTAAAATTTTGGCAAAGGTCACAGGGGAAAGACAGTCCTCTTATAAAATGTCCTATGGAGATTTTAAACAGAGACTGAAGCACAGACTAGATCTGGAATGTCAGTGTTGGCCAATTCCTGAAATTATATTTGGGACATTTTTAAAGCCCTTTCAGAAATATTGCTGTTTAGAAAATGACAAAGAGTACTGTTTGCACAGAGGGATTTTCCATACAGTGCCATGAGAACAGAGGGCTTAGGGCCAGACAGGAGACAGGTATTTCCAACCTGACTTACAACATGACTGGTGTTATTTAGGATGACTTTTAAATGAAGTTATAGTGAAATATTCTTGGAGAAAATAAGCAAACAGAGGATTGTGACTTCACAAATTACTAGCACATAGGAACTTAGGAGGAAGGAAATAGGCCATACTTTTTGAAGACTTGTTTAAACCATACTTCATTAATTCTCTTCTTCAGCAGAGTACAGTGAATTTAACAGGTGTTAGAAAATGCCCTGGCTATAGACCCACAATGGAAGGAGACTGCATGTTGGATTTTTTAAATTTGTAAAGACATGGATTTCTATAAATGCGGGCAATCAGAACCCTTGTACTACAAACCAATATGATTAATGTAAGAGCCCATTTATCGTTTACATTACACTATCCTTATACATTTCTGCTGCTGTAGTTCACACAATCACGCCTGACCCGACTGGGTCTCTGTGCTGTCCATACTCTGCATGCACTTTTCAGAGAACCTGATTGGTTCCAGTTCCAGATGGTACAGTCTCTCTTTTTATCTGCTTTCTTGCTGTCTTGTTATCCTGTTCTCCAACAGCTTCTTTCCTAATTTAGAATTTCTTACATTTCTGTAGCCTTGACGAATTCTTGAGCTCTGTGATAGTGATAGCTGAAGACAGCTTGGTTGGGGCCCGTAACAGGATTTGAATGCCTCACAACATATAAATGCAGTTTATTGCCATAATAATCACCAGGCAGATGGAGGGTTGGCCCTGTGTCCAGTATGACTTTTGCAGTGGAAGCTGGGTGGGCCCTTAACAGACTTTGCCACTGCCAGGTTAATGTTAGTGTGACTCCATGCCTAGAGAAGTCAAAAGAATTTTTACTATCTCTGTTGAAATGGAAGCTTCTTACCTGGCAGCTTAGCAATGCTTCTCCTGCACTGCTTTTCCATTGTATGAAAGTTAAATCATTGCTCTCAGCTGGGTTATTGAACAATGCTGATATCCCATGGCTAAGATAGCTGCCCTAAGATAAAAATCATCATAGACCATAAGTGAGGGGGGGTGACAATCAGGAAGAATGAAAGGAAGCTTGACAGGGCAATTAAAAACTTGTGTCTCTGATGCATAGTATGGCAGGGAGAGAGAGAAACTGCAAAACACACCGTAGGAGTTCATCCATTAGAATTAAGGCATCTGTTCTCAACTAGACTTTTGTTTTCTGCAAATACTTACCCACAACATTAACAAATCTAAGAACTAGTATATGTCAAAAACACACAATCAAAGAGAACAACTGAGTGGTACTGTGAATAGATTAATAATCTGGAACTATTTTCTTCCATTGCAAGAAAGCAGATGGGAATCTGCATAATATTTTGAATGACAGAAAATTAAATTTACCTCCCCCTAGAAACATTTACTCAAATAATTCTGGGCTCTTCTTTACTTAAAAACAACTTTTGGGAAATAAATATCAGTAAGTTTATCCACCAAGCTTGTCCAGTGCAGGGAATCCATATTCAAAGTGTACAGAAGTCTCTGAGACTCCCCACATAAGTGCAGATTACCCACCAAAGTTAACAGCGTGCCAGGCTGTGGACAGGCTGCCTTCCCTCTCACTGTCCTGGCTGCCATATAACACATCTCCTCATGGGACTCCAGGCTGTGTTGTGCAACCACTACTGCCTATTTAATCTGCTCTTACTTTGGTGAAGGGGTTGCCCAGAGTCTCATATTGTCTCTATCCTGCAGTGTATGTTTTATTTGTTTAAAATTGTGTTCTTTCTTGTCAAGGAGAGTTTTTCAGGGATCACCCATGCAGCATCAGGAGAGCTCTTCAGTTCCAACTCATCAGTGGCAAGCCAGAGTTACACATATGAAGCCTTTGTACAGCCCTTAACTACAGGTTTTTTTATGGGTTGAGCTTATAGAGCACTCACTGACCTTTGAAGCACACAAGAGTGTGGGTGAGATTTTATTTCCAGTTCATATCAACAGAATGAACTTCCCTCCTTCACCATTCTGGACCAAAAAAAGCATGACAATGAAGAAATATTTTTGTCTCTTCTCTTGATTTAACAACCCATCAAGACCAGATTCCGAAAAGCTACTGAATCTACATTTCTTTTCTCCTAGCTAAGGTATAAGCAACTGCTTACAAAGAAAATCATGTTTCCAGAGAACATGAGATGCAGAAGGTCAGACACAGGTAGTTTGGGGCAGAAGGACCAAGCAGAGTTAGCTGCAAACTGTGGAAAATAACAGTCTTTGCCATGTAGCTGACAGTCATTCATTTTTTATCTTGGGTGACACTGGTGTTCAGTGACCTGGTTATTACCAGAGCCCGATGTTCTGCATGCAGCTTCTTATTATTAAATCCTGGAAATGTGCTCAGAGCTGGACAACATTACACTGGAATGAAGTTTTTAGGAGGAGTTCAAAGGGGGAAAAGCCTGGTGGTTTGGCAAGATAGGAGTGGGTCAACACTTCATGCAGCTGGTTTTGCACTGGGGCAAGAGTGGAGGCAGGAAGCAAAATAGATGCTTATGCAGCAATTCTGCATAGTATTGAGAGCTTGGGATGGGATGAGCAGGGATGTATACAGGGCCTCCAAGGAGGAGTCTTGTGTGCACAGTGCTGACCTTTGTGCTGGTCAGGCTTGCAGCAATGGCCCTGCTTTCATTTTTCTCAGCACCCTGCCTTCCTTTGGCTCAACTCAAGTTAAAATGAGGTACACAGAGACTGCATGGGAGCTAATGAATTAGATTCATCTGCTACAGGCTGAGAGCTGGAGGCTGTGCTTGATAACTGAGGAACTGTTCTTGCTGCTCAAGGACACTTTTTCTTATGTTCCTAATACTTACTAATTTGCTCCTATCTTCACCAAAATAGTTGTCAAGCAGCAGAACAGGCTGCTCAGGGAAGTGGTTGAGTTACTATCATTGGACAGACTTACAAGCCTTGTAGAGGTGGCACTGAGGGACATGGTTTAGCATGTGGTCTTGGCAGCACTGGGCTAATGGTTGGACCTGATGATCTTAAAAGTCTTTTGCAACCTAAATTATACTATGATTCTAATTAATTTGGACTTTTTAGTCCTTCTAGTCGGTAACATATTTGTGAATATTTTGTTTTCATTTTCTCTGGACTTTCTCCTTGATTTTTCTTATTTTTTGCCACTCCAACTTGTGTCTGCTCCTCCCTTCTACCCATGCTGGCACAAAGTTCCTTCAGCTCCTACAAAACTCAGTCATCCCACAGATTCCAAAATCTATGGTGAGCAAAAGTGAAGCAGGGCTGTCTACATTCCTGCAAGCCCAGGGCTTGGGAGATGGTGTGGATGTGTGCCAGTGCTAATAAATAGGAACTATTCGTGACTGTGTAAGGCAGGAAAATTGCAGAACAAGATAAGACTCAAAGAATTCTCTTATGCTGATTTTGGATAAGGATATTTACCCAGGGAATAAAAAAAGCTATCCTTAAAAGCAATGCTCTCTCTCCAGCTGTGTGTGTGTTTCTGGAGGAGCTGTGCCCTATGTAACAGGAGCAGGACCCTGTGTGGAGGTGTAGCTGTGACACACTCACTCCCTTGCACCCTGCTCAGCACAGAAGTTGCTTTGCAGCCTTGCTGCCCAGGCTGTGGCTGTTCCCATCTCTGAGGCCAGGCTGCACCACACCTGCCAAACCAAACACCCTGCATAGCTCCACTTGGGCCCAGGACACATGAAACCCAAATGCAGTGCCGGGACAAACTCAATGGAGCAGTTTCTTTAACAGGTCCAGCAACTGCAAGGCTTTGTTTCCTTCTCCTGGTCTCTGCAGAGCAGAGATCAGGCCAGGTGCCTTGATCTGAGCAGATCCAAGGAAGCTGCTTTGCCCTGAGTTGCATCTCCAGATTGCTGAGTGCTGCTGGGGCAGGGCTGATCCTGCTGATCAAAACAAGGAGACTCTGGTGCACATCAGCCTCCTCAGGATGGGTAAGTGCATGGACTGGTGCTGGTCCATCAGCCCACATTTACATATCCATGTTTTCCATTCCCTAAACTTTATTGCCAAGGACACAGCAGGAAAGAGAGAACTGCCTGAAAATAACATGACTTTTGTGGTAATTTGTGTGTGGGATGGGGCAGAAAGCAAAGGAACTCCTTGTGATATACAAGAAGAATATAAGGAACTACAGAGACAGGGGCAAACAAAAATCAGTCTAGGGTGGTTCAGGTTCATGTCATCCTGCTGTAGGATATGGGACAGACTAGCTACCTTCTCCAAGGCACTTCCAACCTTATCTCCGGCTATTGTCATTCCTGTTTGTTGCAGGAAAGCAGATTTTAGTGCTGGCCACACTGGGATTTCTCTCCTTTCCCATCCATCTGTGCAGGATCCCAGGCAGCACAGAGGGTGCAGTCACAGTGCATGGAGCAGCTGCAAGTTGTGTGTGCAGTGGAATTAACCTCATTTACAGCCCCATAAGTGGTGTTTAGCTCCATCCCCCTGGCACAGTAGCATGGATCAATCCTTCAGGCAGCAGGATGGGGAGTGTTGCATCCAGCTGGCAGCAATGCATTTGCCTTCCTGATCCTACTATTGTACTTCCTGTGCTTAGCTCTTGCTGTTCTAGCTTTTGCTGATCTAGACATGTTAAAATTATTTTTTCTCTTGGTGCCTGACTGTAGGCAAGGTTATTAGATAGCTGGGTCACTGCAGTCTGCGACTGCAATAATTTGCATTGGTCTGTGGGCTAGTAACCCACTAAATACTCACTTTTGATGACTAGCCAGCATTAAAACTCCTGCTAGCTTCACTTTAAAAACAAGGAATATTTTATTCAAAGAGAACAAGAAAATGCATTTCCATGTTGTAAAATGATTTGCCTTCATGTGTCAAGAGCTTAGCTCAATTTCCCTCTGGTCTGCATTCTGGAATCATTACCACACTTATTTCCAGTAGTGCAGAAAGTCTTTTTCATATGCCTTCGCTTCAGCCAGTAGTCTGTAGCTAGTGTTTAATGTCTGCTAAGCAGGAGGAGACGAGGACAATCAACATCTCTGCTGTGACAACAATGACTGTAGAAAACATAAAATGCTTCTCCAAAAGCAGTCCCCACCTCTGAAAGCAAGCCCAGTCCTGCAGACATTGTTTAAACCCCTCTGTGGAGTGTGCAGCCTCTGGACAGTCTGTGAAAGGAGCTCACAGAAAGCTTCTGTGTCCCAAAAAATCCTCTTTGGCCAGAGCAGCATTGTACCTCATCCTGGCCAAGGGGAGAGGGCTCAGCAATGAAGAAGATGCATGAAGTAAAACATTCATTTGGACAGGTAATTTTTTCATAAATTCATAATTCATAACAAATTCATAACAAAATGTGTTTTGCATGTTTATTTGCTTTCATGGCATTGAAGGACATTTGTGTCAAATGTGATGGGTGAGCAGAAACTTCTTCTGCATTCACATAATTTGCATCACAGGACTTTTAACTGAACACTGTCCTGGTATTTCACATTCCAGCCCAAAAACAGTCCTCAGGTTTTGACCAATATGCTTTATAAAAAAGGTAATTTACTGGAAAAGGACAGTAACAGCTCATAAAAACTATTTCTCAGAATCAGCAGCAGACAGGAATTCCTCCCAGGAGCTCTTCTTTCTCCCTTTCTTAGAGCTGATAGGGATGTGCTAGATCAAAGGGATTTCACAACTGCAACATGGCTTAAAAACAGAAGAAAATAGTACTCTTGTGGGGGGAAAAAAAAAAAAAGGTCCTCCAGTGAGCTGGACACAGGCAGAATTAGAAAACAGGCTGTGTCGTCCTCAAGCAGGGGCATTCCATGTCCTCCTGCTGCTGCAGCAGGCAGTGATGGTCTTTTCAAGGGTGGCAGATGCCAGCAGTGAGAGGCCCTCAGCTCCTGTATGTGGAGGATACCTGAAATAATCAGGCCCTGGCCATACTGACCTGCACAGAAAGGACTAACTGGTTCTCAGAATGGCACTGTGGACCCTTGCTCTCAGCCATGCCAAGCCAAGGATATTCCCCAAACCATCTGCCCCAGACATTTTATCTCCTCAGTGTTTAAGGACTGGGTCTTTACACCTCTTTTGGGTCCCTGCCTCAGCAGCCACTCCAGCAGAAGAGCCCAAAGCTCTAATTCTTTAGAAATGCAGCTTTTTGACAAGGGGTGTATGGTCCAAGACTTTTCCAAGGGCCACACTTGCTGGAGAGGTGGCCATGTGAAACCCAGCTTGTGTCCCCAGGAGCTGCTTTGCAGGGTGGTGTCTGCTGCTCTCCTGACCTCAGCACGTCCTGTGCTCCACAGGGAGACAAAACAGGACTAAGAACTGCCAGCACCAAGTACCCCAGATGGAGTAGGGTACTCTGTGTCTGATAGACAAAGTAACATATATCTGTCACAAAGATCTCATCTTATTTTGACTTGGCAGTGGGAAGAGTTTTGATCACTTCCTGCTTTTTTGCTGTTGTTGCTGTTATTTTAGCATTATCTGTCCTCACTTTTCATATTTCTGGTGTTCCATCCAGACCAACATCAACTGTTCTGACAGCTGTGAATAAAAGGCTTTCTTCTAGAAGTAGGGCAAACAACATTTGGCTTTAGTTTTGATTTTGTCCCCAACAATTTTACAATTGACTTCATTTTTGTGTTCACATATATATCTCATAAGAAATTTGAGAATGAAGCACTGCCAAGGGCATTAACACATAAACCCATTTTTCAGCCACTAAATATTCCCTCCTGATCTGGGAAAAAATATTTTTTTCCCATCATTGTACACTTATGGTCCATCACATTGGTACTGGAAGAAAATCTGAAGTAGCTTTCTTTATCACATAGCTACTAAGTGGCTCCTATTTGCTTTATCTTTTGAAGCACACTATTTTTGGTGGTGATGACATCAATACTGCCCGATGGTTTTGTCAGGCCAGCTAGCCATGAAGGCAGCTCAAAAAACCTGTTTACTGTAAACCTTGTTTACAAGTGATTGTAAAGGTCTGTGTTCCCTATGGATTTAATTTCTGTATTAATGCAACTACTTAAGTATTATCTTGAAAGAGCTGTTTCACAAAGAGTTGGAAATCACACATTATGAGAGGTCCTGATGGACTACAGTTCTTCAAAAACTGCTCCAACATGGGTCTTCAGTGGGGTCAGTCCTTCAGGAAGAGGCTGCCCCAGGTGAATGACAGAAAGTGTGGAGTCAGGTTAAACTCAGCAAATCATCCCAAATCCTGGGGAATACAAATTCTAACCACAGATTCAAGTGCAATATTTTAAAGCACAATCACTTGACACTTCTTTTTGAATGTGAGGTTAAACACTTAAAGGAGGCTGCAAGTGTTGAAAATCTTTGAGGTGATGCAAAACGAGTTATTAATTTTCACTCCAGCTACAACTTACTCTTTTTCTGGTTTGGTTTGCTAGCCAAACTCTGATTTTCCCATCCCGTAACTGGGAAAAAAGATCTCACTTTCCCCCTGGGAACCAGCCTCACAGACCTGGGAGCTGGAAGATGTGCTGTGTAGCACACACTAAATAAAACCTTTGCCCTGCAATTCAAACAAGCGCATAATGGTTTTACATTCCCAGCAAGGAGGAAGTTTTTTCCACATACATGTGTTCTGGTGCATATACAGCTCCTCAGGTTTAAATTTCAACTTGAGACCCTGGCACCTTCTTCTCATTATGACAGTAATCTCCAAGTAAGCAAAACAGAATTATTAATTCTTCCCCTATCAAGTTCCACCCTACCTAATGCCACCTGGCTGCTTAATCCTTACAACCTCTGAGTTGGACATTCTTCTTGGCACAGCCCAACATTTTTTGTTAAGATTTGCAATATTTTACATGATTTTTAAAAATTTGAACTCTTGAACAGTGCCACCTCCTTGAATCCACCACTGTGTGTCTACCTGCCACCTTTCAGTCTTTATTCAGAGAGTCTAGATAATTCGGGTTAATGATGATCATGTCCCCTGGCCATGTGCCATCTAACAGAACAGGTGCTGTTCCACACATGTGGATTCTCAGAACCATGATTATGGAGGCAGTAGTGACATCACCGAGGGGTACAGGAGGGTGATGGGCTGTGAAAGGTCATGGCAATGCAAATCCACGTTTTCTGCACACAGGCCCCTGGGTAACACGTGTGCTGTGATCTGGGTGGCCTTTAATGACAGCTTTTCCTTCTGGACACAGATTTGCCAGGGGCTGACAGTGCCTCTGTCCCAAACTGCCCTCTGCTATTTGCCTTTGGCGTCACGTGCAGCTCTGCTTCATCGGTGTGGACACTGCCTCCACCCCAGAACAGATCACTCAGTTCCCCAGCAAGCCCTCCTCCACAGTGGGAACTGCTATGAAACCCTGGAAAGAAAAACTTTGATCTTTATCAGCATGAAAATAAAGACGTCTTGGAGGCCACCCTTCCCCAGCTGCTCTGGCCAAGAGGATCTGCAGCCATTGCTGGCAGTTCTGGGCGTGCCAAGGAACACTAAAACATGGTAGGGGATTAAGATGACACAACTGTTGGGACAACAGCTGGGTAAGGCTGACCCTGGGTGCAGGCAGCTGCCTGTGATATGGCAAGCCAGGTGGCTTATGGAATCACCTGTTGCATGGGGTGCTGCTCCTCTCAGCACTCTTTCACACCCATGTGTACAAAACTGATTTTTCATTGCTACTATTAAAAGCTTAATTTATTCATTCAAGAATGTAGTAATTCCTCACTTGCTGTATGAAAATCATGATTCAGCCGGGGACAGTCCATTCTTCTGCTTGCACCTGCATCAGCTTTAAAGCTCTTCCCTTTTCCTCACGCAGTGCTCAGTGTGGAAGAAGACAGGCAGTGGGAGAAGTCACACATAGTCACTCCACGGCCTGTTTTAGCAGGATGGTTGAGACCAGAGGCTGCAGTTGTCTGCAAAGGACCACAAACACAGATCTACCCAACAGGGTCCCAGCTGTCAGCAGATCTTCCCCAAGATCTCCATTACTGCTTCTGTGTCCTTGACCATAAGTACTTGATCTGAGCTGCTCCCTGCCTCCTCCAGCAGCCTGCTGTGAGTCCACAAGCTGCTGGGCAAACACTCCCTGTTTACTTTTTATTGCCCATGCTATCTTTCTCCTAGTAGCACAATTATCTGCTGTATGTATAATACACCAGATATACACCATAAACTACCCATAGTTCATGGTTTTGTCAATGAGAACTCTCCCATGACATTTCTGTACCCTAAGGTGGCATTGGCAGGAGGATCAGGGATGGCAATACTCCATGATGACGGATTGAGAAGAAGCTTGAGACAAGCCACCAATGCAGATGTTGAAACTTCCACACATCAGGCTGCTGGTCTGTATCTTTATACTGCCACTTTTGGCTGTCCCTGATGAGCTGGAGAGACACTATAAGTGTGTAATAACCACCTGTCCTAAAGTGAACAGTGTCAGGAATCCACCAAAGTGCAGAAAATGAAGCACAAAGCAAGGAACCCTAATGTGTCACAATGTAACTACAAAATGCTTTGCTGAGCCCAAAATCCTCTGAATCCTAATGTCTTGCAAAGTGAGGATGCTTTCAGGAGTGAGAGTTGATCTGCAATATTGGCAAGGGACACCCAT
This sequence comes from Rhipidura dahli, assembly GCA_013399225.1. Lineage (NCBI taxonomy): Eukaryota > Metazoa > Chordata > Aves > Passeriformes > Rhipiduridae > Rhipidura > Rhipidura dahli. The sequence goes on from VXAC01000019.1 coordinate 162,631, forward strand.
GTAACTGGGAACCATTGGTGCATCAAGGCCACTCCCTGGGAATGAGAACTGGAGCTGCTCCCATGCTCACTCCCTGTGTGGGAGGATGGGAATGGGGTCTCTTCCTCTGCTGCCCACCCAGTCAGGCTGACAGAAGAGGTTCTCTGACTTAGAAAATGAGTAAGTGATATAAAACTCATGATAAGGGAGGACTGTGACCTCACCTGCCACACGAGTACTTACAAGAAACATATAAAGGGTAATGCAGGTCCATGGCCTTGGCTCTGCCCAAGGTGAGATGTGCAAGACCTGCTAAGTTCAGATTGGCTCTTTTACAAGCAAAAAAAATCCATGAAGGGAACGTATAAAGTCCTTCTTTTCTCCTAGAAGAAACCTCAAGCTGGCATTCAGGAGGACCGTGGGTTTCCACAGCTCTGTCAGCCTGCTCTGCCACAGCCCAACTTGGCCACGAGGCTCAGTGTGGTTGTCTCCACCATCACAGTGCTGAACATGCCTTTTCTCAGCTGGCAGGGGAGAAAATGTGCTGGAAAGCAGAGATAAAGGTTTCAAATTCAAAGAGCTCAAGGCAAATGAGAATGCTGGGGGAAAAATGAGAAACGTACTAAAGGTGCACCTACTGTACCCTTGAGCGGGCACGGAGGAGGGAGCATTTGTCAGCTCAGAGGTCAAAACAAACCAGAAAGAGAACATTTCTGGGTTAGCAAGGCAAGGAGGAGAAAAATATTTTATCTTGAGCAATCAGAAGTATTTTGTTCAACCTGAACATTCCTGTGTTTCCTAACTCTGTATTTAACTTCCCTTACACTTAAGGTTACTTGTAATGGAAAAAATGCATTTAAAAATGTTGCACTGGAAATTCAAATAGTTCCAGAGGTCCTCAGGTGAGACAAAGGGAAAACCAGAAAATGTTGAATCAAATATGTTCTTCAGCTGTGGCTGTTGTCAAAATCTTGAGTACTTTCTGTTCTCCACAAATGCCTTTGTGCACTCATTTTGTGAAGGGGAGGTGTGAGAACTACTCATGGGCAGCAGCTCCAGGATTATCCAGGTGAAGAAAAAAAAATCATTAAAGATTTTAAGAAGAAGGACGCAGCTAAAGCCTGTACCCATGCCCTAGTGTGCCCACGATGAAACACATTCCTGACTGTCCTGAACTGATGGCATATTTGTTGTGAACATATAATCACACATCTGCAAAGAGCAGGGGGTGCCAGAGTTCAATAACCTTTGCACCTGGCAAGGACTCATACCCAACAAGCCCCCTCTGTCTTAGTTTCTGGACTATCCAGTGCTGGAGGCAGGGATGAGAAAGCAGAACATCCTTGCCATGGAGCAAGACAGGCTCGGCAGCTCAGAGGCTGTTGGTACCAGGAGGAGCCAAAATGTGCCAAGCAGGGAAGTCTGGGGTTTTTGGCTTCTGTGTTTTTTAAGGTAGGATGGTGCCAGACACACCTTCTGGGGCCTAATCTCCCTTTGAGTGTTTATGTGGGACTTACCCTTTAGCACTTGCAAAGTGAGTGGCAGCTCAGCCTGAGGGCGGTGGTGCAGCTCGGGGCAAAGGGTGTGACATGACATGTGACACCTCCCCTTCTCTCTGCCAGGACACCTCCCATCCTGTGGACTTTGTAGCAATGTTTTTCAGGCTCCTTGTACGGGAGCACTTGGAACTCACTGTTTTTTGCTCCCTGCTCTGAAAAAAGATACAATTTTCCAACAGCTAAAGCTGAAGCAAACACCTGAACTAAGAGGGATCTTTGGTTATTAAGAGTTTTGGAGAGCACTTTTAGAGACATGAGTTGATTATGTAGACTAAGGATGAGAAGAGCAAGCCTGGGTGTGTACAGGGCTCCAGCACAGCACATCCTAGTACAAACAGGCTTTTTCTCTTTCCCTTCCCAGGGGCATCACCTCTGATAGCCATGCATCCTAAGGATCCTGGTGCCTGGTGGGGAACACTCAGGAAAGGTGTACCACCCTGCACTGGCAGCTTTCAGAGTTAGCATCTACCCCCACAGCAAAACTTCATTCAGATTCATTAGAAAAGCAGTGTCAGCATTAGGAAAAAAGTGTCCCTCAGTTAGTGTGGCAGTCTCGATTTGGACTTTACCTTGGACTGTATGCACTGCAGGGAAAAGGAAGACAAGCCTTAAAAACATCATAATGGCTTTTTGTAGAAGCATTTTGATCCTGTTAAGTTTTTAAGTTACCATATGCTAAATGCCAGAAGTTCCTTGAACCATTATCTTTCCATTTCAACAACACCATTCCATGGGAGGGCAAACTCCTACGCGTGGTAGGGAGGTGACAGAGAGGAGAAATCACTTCTGTCTCTCCCCTGCCATATGACACAATGATCCTGGGAGCACAACCCATGGGCCAACTCCCACTCAGTGGGGAGCTCCTACACCCCTGGACTGATGCTGGACAACTGGCCCTCAAAACCCAATATATGCACAAACCTGTGACATAACCCAAGCAGTTTCCCCCAGTGCAGCCTGAGAAGCTTTTACTGCCATGTCCTTCCTTCACCCTATAGAAGGCACCCTGTGATGACCATGGCTTCTATTGTAAACAAAGCATCTGATGCCCAAAACAATATGCATCTGCAGCTAAACAAGGAGGCTAAACAGCACGCTGTGCTGTTTTTAAGTTACCATTAAGTTACCATTACCACGCTGTGCTGTTTAAGGTGGATCTTCCTCATAATGCAGGTTGGGTTTTGGACTAAAAATTTAGGGAAGCATCACCCTTCATAGCACCAGCATCAAAACAGACGAGCTCTTTACAGTCTTTGCCGTGTCACAATTCTGATGCTGCCAGACAGGAGATATAGATGCCATGTTCAAGAAAATTGCAGCCTGATACTGTTATATTCTATGGACATGGGCCACAGTACCAAGAACGTGCACAGTCCCTCCTCAGAGTATCACCAGCAGCCAGCATCAGTCCTACAGCACAGCAGGGACCACCCTGGGCTGGAGGTGAGAGCTGGTGAGTGCTGCCTTCTCCTCTCTAACCCTGCAAAGGTGTTCCACAGCACTGCAGAGACTGCTGGAGGTCCAGCAGCACTGCTTGGCCTAATACTCTGCAGAAGGGCCACACAACTTTTGTGCTGCCAGTGCTGAAGGTCTCACAGCAGTCATGATGCTCTCTCCCTTTTTCTTTCTTTTCTTTACATTGTTTCCATTTAAATAATAACCATCCTGTTACTCATCATAGCCAGAAAAATCAGACTCATGTACCTGAGAAGCAAAGACCTGATTTATCCATAGGATTTTGGATGTCAATGGCAGTGTATCAGTGGTGTTTTCTGAAAATGAGCTGCAGAACAAGGACTGAGCAGCAGTCTGTTACAGCTGCATCTGCAATTCCTTTGTTATGATTCACCTTACACAAATATCCAAATAAACAATCTTGCTGCCAGGAATATTCCGGCAAGAGGCAAACTGTTGAAAAAAGTTGCTGAACTTTCGCTCTGGATGGAGAAACCTCTTCCTGACAATATGATCATCGAAGGAGCCCTGGCTTGTGCCTCAAGACTCTCAGTGCCCAAGGCAGGTACCCACACCATGTGCTTGGCACAGTGCACAGTCACGCCAGGAATATGCACAGCATTTTCTTGGCACATCTCAAGGAAAAGATATTTTTCCACTGTGCTGTCTTTTTGAATCATTACATGGAAAAGTAAAAATAAATGCTCTTCCAGTATTCTCTTTGGTTTTGCTGATCCTGGTATCTGGATGCAGATGATCTTCTAACCAGGACTTTGCTGCTATAACAAGGATTTCTCCCTGATCAGAGACTTCCACAGGCTCTTCTATTTCCTGATAGATTCTATGTTTCTAAAAAAGATTGCTGATTTCCCACCTATAGTGTCCAATGTATCAGCAGATCTGGTGATTTCAGTAGATCAATGAATATCTAATGTTACTCTTGCTTATGTGGACAAAACCCTTCAGCATGTGCCCCAGTGCCAGGTTTACAGTGTGGCAGCGTAAAGTGGCCTTTTGACCCAGAGTGAAGCCACCGCAGTGGTGTCTGCAAGAATTTAGTACAGTTGCATGGGCTAGCAGCTTGCCAAATATTTGAGATGCTGAAATATATCCCAAAGACAAAGAAGACAACTGCTTTGAACAGGCTGACAAATGAGCCTGTTACCCTCTGTCCGTTAGCAGATCTTGCGCCATCTATTAACTCCTGTCAGAAATGGCTCAGGGCTGATCCCCTGGGTATAATGTTCTAATTTCTTGGGGTTATGTATATGGGTCACGCAGAACTCCAGGGTCTGGAGCACACACAGTCTGGCTCTGCAGACTCTGCAGCCATCTACAGCCATTGCACAGGAAAGGGGGTCCATGGAGGGAAAAAAAAGAGCATAGAGAGACCCCTCCCCCAGACTCAGAGCCATAGATTGTCTCCTTTGTCTCCCACTTAAAGAATTCACTGAGCCTTTCTGAGCTTGGGCTGTTTGTATGTTTGCATTAACACATGATTGTTACTTAGCAGGTATTCCAGAAAAAGAAAAGAAAATACAGCCTCCAAGGCATTTTTAAATGTAGTTGTATCCTTTTGCTAGACGTAGGCTCAAAACAAAAACTGTTCCTTCTCATTTTCTTCAGAGTGCACACTTCCAGGATACAGAAATAGCCCAGCATCCCCTTTCAACCGTTTATGAGTTGTCAATTGATGCTCAATGTGTTCTGTGTTTAGAAATCATCTAGAGCAGCAGGATGCATGTACCAGGCCCGAGATGTCGGTTTTATTTTGTACACATCACTATTTAGACCAGCTGTGCTCGTGAGATTTCCTCACATTACTGCTATTGTGAGCAAAAGACACTGAAATACTCTATTTCAGAAGGCTGCTAAATGACAATGTTTGAAGTCTTGATTGCAGAGCAAAGCCTCTCTAATTTAGAATTATGGCACTTTCCCTGGAGCCACATGGATGTTTCAGGAAGTCGTTCAAAGGAGCAGTTTTTGCAAAGAGAAGAGGTTCACAGGAGGATCCTTTCCTCTCTAAAAGGTCTTGAGTATTTCTGAAAAGAGATCACTGTGTCATAAGAGTTGTCTGCTGACTATTTTTGTATTGCTTTATAAGATGTGAGCCCCAAGGATAATGGGGAAGGGGTTTGCAGGAGCTCACACATGGTCCCACCCAGCAGGGAAACCCTGCAGCCTTCCCTGCTGACAAATGGCACAAGGAGATAACTCACTGAAATAACGACCATGAAAGAAGCTGGGGAAGGGGCAGGGGCAGATAAACATGCAGAGACACTGGACACCACCATCCTCTCTCCAACAGAAGAGAAGTTTTCATTTATTTATCTACATTGCTGACTGTTAAAGAGAAATGTATAATGAAAATATTATAATAGCCATCGTACACTAATGCAGAAATAATTATTCATTTGTTATGGATCTTGGCTGTTGAGCCAAGAAGCTCCAAGCACCCCTGACTGTTGAGTTCAGCTGTGCTGCTGGCTGTCCTAAAGGACAAATCCTGCTCTGGCTACAGCTCCCCAGCCATGAGTCACACTCGCTGCTGTGAAGGGCAAAGGAATTTGTCTCTTTCAGGGCTCTTGAAACTAAAAAGTCATCTCCCACAGTGATTTGAAATACCCAGGAAAGATATTCTTTCATACATAATTATTCTTTGCTTTTTAAAAATTTGATTAAAGTGGTCAGCATTTTTCAAAATCAGAAGTGAAATTGCAAAGGATGTTAAAAATGTCAGTCTATTTTCTCTAAATCTTCGTATTTGCTCAAATACAACCATTCTCATTTTGCCAGACATCAAAAATATTTTTGTGAAAATTCAGAATTTCCCTAATCCTGCATTTCTCGTGAATTTTGTCTGTGTAAACAGAAAAAAAGCAAAAAAACCCACTTTTTTTTTCTTGTTTTTTGCTGGACAAATGATGGATGAGCTGAGTGGCAGACTGTGTTCCTGTATCCTGCCTGCTCCAGACAGCAGGCTGCAGATGACCTGCTGAACTGGAATCAGAAGGACGAAGGCTTATATGCAAGGGAATCAGAAGTGCCCCGGGAATGCTGTCACTCTATGAGCTCTCTGTCACTATGTGAGCCTAAAAGCAGCTCTGACTTCTGCACTCAGGCACCTAAATGCAGGACGAAAAGGGCATTTCCATGCAGGTCTCAGTAGACATCTCCATAGGCTGTTCCTCAGTGTGTAGATGTGGTGATGTTTCGTATAGCCCAGAGCAGAAAGCAGCTGTCTGGATGAAGATGCTCCTTGTGGCATTGCCTTTCACATCCAGTGCTCTGCAGCAGCCAGTGCTGTTGCAAATAATAACCTCCAGGCAGGCAGGAACTTTCCAAGTCAGGCAGAGTTTGCCTGGAAATGCCCATGTCGTGTGATAGGAAGCATGTGACAACAACACCCAGACCAAGAATGAAGGCTCAGGGTCCAATTTTTGAGCCGTGCTTAGGGATGGAGTCATCACAGCCCTCCTGGGACTTGCTCTGAAAAACCTTTTATACCCCAAAAGCAAATAGGGTCCTCATTCTCAGGCCTCTGTGAAAGGATGGAAGGAGATGAACTTTTCTTCCTTACCAAATATATATATTTAGAAGGCCAAACCCTGTCCAGTCTGGGGTGGGAGTACAAGCCAAGCTGTTCATGAGGCAATACCCTGTGTTGTTCATGAGGTGTTATGATTACAAGTTACTAAACTAAGCTCAACTGATTAACTAAACTAGGCTCGACTAACAGTTCCCCAGATGCCTTTCTTTCCCCCATTCCCTGCACAACGTTTTCCCTTCACACTGCCAGAGGTGTTCAGGGTGAGGAGCAGGAGGCAGGTGGCCCCAGCAGTGCAGGCAGCCTTCGCAGGCTGACCCATCCCATGCAGGGTGCCATCTCATGTCTTTCCTCCCCACTTCTTTCCCTTCTTGTGCTCTTGCAAAATCTGCACATCAGTGTTTCCCCAGCAGAGCTGGTTTCCTCTCTGGACCCTTTTTGGGCAGGAGTAGATGGGTGCATATGAGAGACAGCAGGACAGGCTGAAGTTATGAAAAGGCAGAGCTCTAACCTAGGAGGGGCAAAGGAAAATTTCTTTTGTTGTTTTTGGATTAGCTCCTCCAGAGTTTCTCTTTGTTTTTCTGCCAGGACTGCTCTTAAATGCCTGTACACTTTTCAATGCTTATTGAAAGATCATTGCTTCCCACAGCTCAAGATTTTTTCCACCCACCTCATATAAGTCCTCCAGTGCCATGCAGCTCCCCCAAAGTGCAGCCTGGGGCAGAGATGCCCCGGGGCAGCTCCCGGGGATGTGGAGAGAATGAGGGCGTCTCTGCAAAATACATCCCGTTCAGATTTGATCAGCTACAAAGCTATAGAAGTTCAGAGGGAAAAAATCAGGTGCTAATGGCCCTGAACTGAGTGATAACTTTGTCAGGACTGGGTGTGAGGGAGCTGCTTCCAGCTGGGAAATTGCCGTGGGGTCAATTGAAGGAAATAGCAGAGGTCGTGTCTTGGAACACCGTGTACTGGCAGGCACGGCAGGCACATGGCTGTGACAGACTTAGCCGTGCGACATCAGCTCCACAGCCCACGCCACGCCAGGGAGAGCTGCCCTGCTCCCACAGACATGCAGCTGGGGGAGGCTCTGCATGGCAGGGTGCTGGGTGTCGGGGTGCTGCTCTGGGTCTCCTGGTTCCCGGTGCAAACCAACCTCTTCACAGCAGCATCACCCTCAGGCTGAGGTTACAGAAGTGGGTCAGGCCAACAGCTGCTCCTGAAATGTGAGTTTGGGGCAAGAAGTTTTCATGCTCTCAGAAGAGTTTCGGTCCTTGTGCTTTCTCAAAAGCAAAGAGGGATAACTTGCAGGCCTGGAGGGAATATGCTGTCTGCCATAGCTTTCTTCCTTAGCCTTAAATGCTGAATGCTCTCTTCTTTGCTGTCACCCTCACAGGTCCTTTAATTTTAATGGTTACAGAGGAAGCAGAGGCCAAGCAAAGAGCGTGCTGGGCACATAAACACTGACTGAGAACAAGTGCACCATAATGAGGTTTGAAATCTTATTCTGGCAGGTCACCTGGACCCCCATCTGTCTGCAAGGAGCACGAGCAGTGCAGAAAGGCAGCTGGGAAAATGAGATGCCATGGGTGGAGGGAGCTGAAGCAGCCCAGTCCTCTGGCTGGGTACCATATCCTGTACAGCAAGGTCAGGGGTGACCCCAAGCATGGCTGATGAGAAGAATGAGCCAGGAGCTGTTGCTCCTCTCCTGGAGGCAATTAAACTGACAGCCTTGTGTAGCACAGAGGGTTGATGTCCCTTTCCTCACCCCTGCACGCAATGCTGTTTCAAAAGTGGCTTTTTGTTTCTGAATCTCACAGGATCAACCTGTGTTCAGTCATCAAGTGAACTGGCCTGCTTTTGTTGCTGTTAAGTGCTTTCAGTCCATGTGCCTCGCTAGAAAAAACATTGTCTCCCACAAAAAAGAAATACAAATGGTAAATTCAGAAGCATTTTAGGCATCCCAGCAGTGCACTAAGATGTTTAAGATGCATTTGAGAAAGCTGCCCTTTGTTGAACTGTTTCATCATGCACTGTTTAATACAATTGCTGTCTCCTTGCCTCAAATAATGTATGTAATAGCCAGTGTTAGTTGTGGTCTCTGGTGTGTGAATAACAAACAGCAGCAATAGTTGGAGTCTGGCTCTGGTGAGGAGGCATGGTGTTTCCACTCTCATCTCCTCAGAAGAGGAAGTCAGCAAACACTGGCAGCTCTCATAAAATAAAGAATTAATGCACCCTGATGTGCACATGGTGAATATTGGGCAGATATATATGCATCCTCTGTCAGTTGACAGTATTAGGATCCAGCTGAGGTTACATGTGCTGAGATGCACCAGCATCTGTGAGAGGAGCTGAAGCACCAGGGAGTGGGGCACCCAGAATACAGCAAAGGGCTTGCTGCCCCGGGGAAGGGTCCTACCATTGCTGGGTATCAAGATAAGAACTGCAGGAGACGAGGTCTTTCCCCATGCAATATTTTGTTCTAGTGGCCCCAGGAGCAAGGACCATCTAGGAAAAATGATACATATGGTTACCAGGTGAACCATGGATTGTGTAGGTAACAGTGAACTGTGGTGGTGGGCTACAGAAAGAGGCTGGAGCATGAAGGACAGAATATTAAAGCAAGGACACATGGTTGCAGCAGAGCAGCCAAGAGAAGAAAAATGTGTTAATAAACTTTTTTTTCCACTATGTTGCAAAGGAGGCACTGAAAACAGTCATGGAGGAATTTAAAATGTTTTAATTACAACCTGTCATCAAGGGGATTTCCCCAGTGCATCTCAAACACTTTACCAATGAGTTTAATACCCCTTATGCTCAAAAAGCAGGTAAGAAGACTGAAGCTCAGCTAGACAAAACCACCCAGCTATCAGGCACAGAGAGCTCCTGTCCCACACCAAGTTCTGCCCACACACACTCCCCAGTGCAGAGGTGCATGTAGCAAAATCCTCCTTCTCAACACATACGGCCCAAAGTGAGATGAAAATGGCAACTCTCCTCAGTTACATATTCCTAATGCTCCCACAGTCTGGCTGCCACCACCCTTGGCATCATGAGCTGCGGAGGCGAAAGAACGGGA
>VXAC01000020.1:0-24352 GCA_013399225.1 Rhipidura dahli
TCAGTGATTCCTAAACTATATTTATTTTGTGCTGCGCTTAATACATCCTTATTTCATATCCTTGGGTTGTTTCTTTTTCTTTCCTTCGTGGTGTTATCAAAGATAGCATATCCTTTATTCAGCTTGATTCAATGCTGGGAAAGCTGGGTTGTGCATCCCAGTGTCCGTTCTCCTACAAAATTTTCTCAACAATTATTAGAACAGATTATCATCAGGCCTTCATATTTGCAATGGAAAGTTTCAATAAAAGGAGGAAGAATTCCATTGCAATTTAAGAATGTAGATTTATCTAAAATACTGTCTAATAAAATCACGGCAGTCTTTTGTTTTAATTCCTGAGATTGTTACAAAACATCCAAATCTTGAAATCGTTGCAATTCCACTCAATTCTTCAAGGCTTTTCTATACAAAGAACTTGACTAGAACAGCTATCACAAATTAAGATAGCTATTCTTGACCAGCATTTTGTGTGCAGATGTTAATTATAGACTATTTTTATTATTCTAAAAAGGACTGTCTATGGATAGTTCTCCAAGAATAACTGTTAAACCAAGTATCTCAAACAAATTCTTCCATGTTGGGCTCTATGTGTTATTTAATGAAAACATTTCTACTACATTCAACTTTAAACAATTAAAAATATGGATAGCAGTTTTGTGCTCTTCTAACAAAGTATTTAACAGTATTTTTTAAAGTACCATTGTTGAGCAAAGTACATAGAGAAGAAGTTTATATGTTAAATGAACTATATGCATTACAACCACTTTTCCAATAATTCTATAAATGCCTTCAAAATACTGACATTTAATTGCTGGTGTTTCCTGCAGTTGTATAAAGCAAGCAGAGAAATCATGATGTAGTCATAGCTGAAATAAAAGAAGGGAATGGAAAGAAAATATGAACCATACTAGGAGAAGTCAGAGAAATGTAGGGGAAACAATCCTGTGCACTAGGAATTTGCTTCACTTGCAAGCAAAATGAAATAGTCAACAGAAAAAAGGAACTTTACTTTGACCTCATGCTTGTATAAAACCTTTTCATTTAAATGGATTCAATATAGTATGAGACCTGTGTTAATGAATCACAGAATCACAGAAAGGTTTAGGTTGGAAGGGACCTCTCATTCCACCTCCTGCCATGGGCAGGGACACCTTTCACTAGATCAGGTGACTCAGAGCCCCATCCAACCTGGCCTTGAACACTTCCAGGGATGAGGCAGCCACAGCTGCTGTGGGCAACCTGTGACATCATGCTCACTGTAAAGAATTTCTTCCATATGTGTAACCTAAATTTTCCCTCTTTCACTTTGAACCCATTACTCCTTGTCCTGTTACTACCTTTTCTGATGAAGAGTCCCTCTCCAGCCTCCCTTCAGATACTAAAAAGCTGCTGTAAGGTCTCTGTGCAATCTTTTCTTTTTGAGGCTGAACAACCCATTTCTCTCAGCCCTGTTCTTCATAGGGAAGGTGCTCCAGCCCTCTGATCACCTTGGTGGTCTCCTCTGGACTCGCTCCAAGAGGTCCATGTCCTTCCTGTGCTGGGACCTCAGAGCTGGTCTCACCAGAGCGGGGCAGAGGAACATAATCCCTTCCCTCCCGTTGCCCACAGGACTTTGGATGCAGCCCAGCACACAGGGGGTTTCTGGGCTTCCAGCGCGCATGGTCAGGGCATGGTAATTTTTCATCAACCATCAGTATTAATAACATCCTATCGCCTATACTTTAATTTAATTCTATAGTGCCATTTCTTAACATTCCCCATGTTTATATTTTTTCCACCAGGCTCTTGCCGTATGTTTAAATGTTTTATCAAGACAACATTTCTATCAACTGACTTTAAATAGTAAAGCAGTCCTACTGAAATCAATGAACCTTTGTTCATGCCTAAAGCTATGATGTGCTGGGACACACAAAAAACCTTTTCTGTTTTCAGTGGGACAGTTTTGATTTAATTAAATGCATGTCACCATATCAGTAATATATACTGGACATGTATATATGAATGCAGATTTTTAAAAGAAATATTACTTGTGTTCTGTACCCATTTTTTCCACATGAAAAATAAACTAAGAAGACTTTGCCATGCAGAGCGTCATGGCATCCTATTTCCTTGCTCTCCATTAAAACAGGTGTCCGAAAATTTATTTATAAATGATCTTTCTTCATTTTGTTGCCCTCTAACAAAAATATAGCTGACAGAATAGCTGTTCTGATTACCAAAAAAAAAAAAAAAAAAAAAAAAAAGTACTTGTGATACTTGTCATGTTAATAGAACTGCTTTACTCAGATGCACTATTAACTGTTGCAATGAGTAATTTTCCTTGATTCATAAAGTTAAAGGGCCATTACACCACCTGTATATTTAACCAAAACTTCTCCCAGTCTGGTATAAAATAATCTAAAAAGTTTTTAAGGACCAATCTGCTGTAGGTGGGATTCTGTCCACTCCAGCAGTACGGGTAGGCACAAAAAGTCACTGTGACGTCTTGCTCCTTAAAGCAGCGCCCCGCCCTCACAGCGCTTTTTTGTAAGCCGGAATGGCCAATTTTTTTTCCCCTGATTTCATCCCGTTATCCCTACTTACACCCTGGGTGGGTTTGCCTGAAGGAAACGCACCAACAGGGACAACGCTTTTCTTTGAGAAGTTTAAGCTTTTCCTAACGAAAAGTTAATTTTGTTGCAATAAATGTCCTTGGGCTTATGAAGATGTCTCAGCTTAAAAATAAACAAATAAATGAACAAAACGGAGAGAAGAGCTGCTAGATACAACGCAACACAGCCCCTGGGATGCGCGGGGGCATTGCGAGGGCGGTAGAGGAAAGGGATGCTCCCGGAACCGCTGCCCGCCGCGGCTCCCCACTCTAGGGCGGGCGGGCGGGTAGCCAGGGCACAACCCCGCGTCCAGCCCTGGCTCCTGCGTTCGGAGCGGAGAGACGCCTCCTCGGACACGTTAGAAGTTTGGGGCGGCTCCGGGCTCGGAGGACGCAGAGCACGGGCGGTGCGGCTGCTGTGTCCCGGCTACCTCGTTCCGGCTACCGCAACAGCTCCGCGGGCGCTGAGCCCCCGGCCCACCGGGCACCGCCCCACGCCGCCGCCGCCGCCGCCGCGGGGCGAGCGGGANCGCCGCCGCCGCGGGAAGATGGCGAGCCGCAGCCTCCGCCTGCTGCTCTTCGCTTACATGGGGGTCCTGAACTGTAAGTGGCCGCGTCCCTGCCCCGCGAGACTATCGCGAACCGCCACCCCGGGGAGCACCCCGGGCTGTCTGCCCCGCTACGGCGCTGGGTTGTGGGGGGACGGTCCCCGCGAAGTCTCTATGTTTATGTTGAGGGGGAAGGCTCCTGGAGATGTCGCTTTCTCTCCCTCATCCCGGAGCGAAAGGAGCCAAGTCCCGTCTCCCAGACCGAAACGCGAAGGAGCGCGTCCCCCGCCACAGCCGGGGCGGTGTGCGCTGATTCTTTCCATGTGACTCTTCTTTTCGGGCAGATGTAACCTGTTTAAGGCCGGCCTGGTTGAGTGCAAGTCAGCGGCCGTGTGCCGCCGTGCTAACTTTATAGGATGCCGATCTGCGTAGTCTGCTTTTCTGATGGCCTTTACAAGGTGAATGAGCAAGGGGCGGGAGCGCGTTTTCTGTTGCCAGCACTGGATGCTGCATTTCCAGAACAGACTTGAGTTTCCAGTAGTTTCAGGGTCCGAACTCCTTAGATACAAAAGGGAAAGGTTAGAATAAGTTGGACAAAGATTCCCCAGCCAGAAAGCACGCATAAATAATAGGAAAAAACAGATCGTTGGGACACATACCTGCGCAAAACCAGTGAATTAACAGTGTTAGTAGTGCCAGTCGTGATAGGGCTGTCACTTTCAGATCACGTCTTACAGTGCTCCTATTGTATGCTTCTTGTGTCTTACTGGTGTTTTGGGGAAAGGGCTGTACATGGAAATAGTGTTTTGAAAAAACTTACGTAGCAGAGTCTTGCAATGAAATGCCCACCTGGGACCAGCCCAGGATGGGTTCTCAATCCGTTGTAGATGTGGAACATCCATGGTACTGATGCTGGGTGTATTTTGAGGTTTACCTTTAATTCCTCCTAACAGAACATTACCTAACAGAAAGATGTGTGCGTGTAAACTCCTTCTTATTTTTTTTTTGGCAGAGTCCTGCAATGGAGAGACTTAAAGTGATGCATGTCTGATAGGTCTTTGGCTTGGAAATTTTTCTTTTCCTCTCTTTTTGCTCCTACAAGACCTTATGGAATTGTTGGGCTGTTAGATGAACAGCTTGGGCAGAAATTCTCTTTCACATAGTAAATAATAATAATAATAAATATGATTTTCTTCTTTCCTTTTTTTAATTCATTTCTTCCTAATTGCATTATATATCTGAGCAGGTGAAGCTGCTGTGGTTTTTTTGGTTTTTTTTGGTGACAGTTTTCAGTGTGCTCAGGCTGCTCAGCCTTCTGGTTAGCTGTCTGTTGCCAAGTGCTGTCTTTGACTGCTAAGGAAATGATAGAGGGGGCAATACAGTGCACCAAAGTCTGGTGCCTACATTGTTACCAGACTTGGAGATTTCTTCTTGATGGGTTTTTTTTTTCCCCTTCCTGTCTCAATTCCAAAGAAACACCAGATGGAAAGCAAGTTTATAAGCAAGGTGCTGATAAGAAGTCTTTTCATTAAGAAAGTGACTGTAGGTACGTGGGTATGGAAATGCTTACTGTTTGTGGGAGCCAGAGGAAAACCAGGCAGAAATCCAGGCAACCAGGAGTCTGCTGTCACTCTTGTGGCTGGAGTGTGTTCACAATAACAGTAAGGCTGAGTAATTCTGGTGTCCAAGTCAGGAATATGGGCTGAGCAGTCTCTTAGGTGGGACCCAGGTTCTCTGGAGATGGTGGGGAATGGGCAGAAATTACTAAGGAAAAGAAAGTAGTGGTTGATACCAAACAAGCAGCGTAGGGGTTGGCCTCTTCTCCCAGGCAACCAGCAACATGGCAAGAGGACACTGCCTCAGGCTGCGTCGGGGGAGGTTCATGTTGGACATCAGGAAGAACAGGGAACTTGGTTGTAAAGCACTGCAACAGGCTCTCAGGGAGGTGGTAGGGTCACAATCCCTGAAAGTGTTCAAGAAACAACTGGGCACTCAGTGCCCTGGTCTAGTTGTGAAGTTAGTGATTGGTCAAAGGTTGGACTCAATGGTCTTGGAGGTCTTTTCCAACTTAAATGATTCTGCAATTCTGTGGTTATATTGTGGAGCAGGTGTACAGAACTTTCTTGGTAGCTGAGCTGCAAAAATTAAAAGCTGTGTAAACTGATCACAGGGCGTCAGCACAGCCAAGGTAGATGAGGTTTGGATTGCTTTTCATTCAAAACCTGCTAAGAAATATTCATGACCTGCAGAAATCATAGTTTCTGTGAGCTAATTTTCCCTTCCACCTTTAATTTAGGGGAAAGTAAGGGAGCTGGGGGTCTTTAATTATGTTCTCTCTCAGCATGAGCTTCTGGAACTGACATCTGAAAGTTGTAAAAAGTGCCACAGCATAAGACTTGTGAGCTCTGTTGACAAGACAGAATATGTAAAGAAATTATTAACCATCATGGCTTTTTGGGAGGAGACAGTATGTACTGACCAACTGATCTTTCTGTGAAGCATCTAGGTGTGATTTTTCTTAACACTAGTGCATATTGAAATTAGACTTCAGCTGGTGATGCTAGAGGCAAGTGCAGTACAATGTGTCTGTGTGAGGACAATGCAGAGGCGATAAATAGTGGTCTTACATAAATATTTGGAGCTCACTAGGGTAGTTTAAGTAATAAGTAAGGTGATATTTTGTTTATTTGTTTATTTTGGCTTAAGAAAACTCTACTCCTTATTCATCAGAAATCTTTCACTCAGATATAGAGATTCTAGACCAAAGAAGCCTTTTGTTTCTCCCCCCCCCAACCCTGACAAGAAATCATAAAGCATGACTGCATTGCTGTAGGAATTGACAGTGGAAGTGTTTAAACTATGCTTTCTTGACTATATGTGAGATACAACTGATGTACTCAAATTTGAGATTATTGTCAACCCTCAGTCTTTTGTTGAACCCTCTTTGTTTGCTGGATTAGTTTGGTAGGAACTGATTTCTAAATTAGGCCATATTCAGGTGAGATGGGATTTCTTAAATTTGTAAGACTGCATCCTTCTCTAGTAATATCTGTTCAACATAATGCTATAAAGCAGACTGCCTGGTTTTGGTGGGGGAGTGGGGTAAAAAAGACATCAATTTAATGTTTATTCTCTTGCTGGTTTAAGTGAGAAGCAGTATTTCTTTGCTAAAGGCCGCTCAAGGTTTAGAAACATGCACAGACTCCTAGACACTCCAGCCTAAGTTGTAAGAGGAGAATAAGCTGCTAATAAATAAACAAACAAATGAAAACTAAGTACAAAAAAGCAATGTTTGTTTCTAGTCTTCAGCCTAACATTTTTCATTTATGACTGTGGCTACACTGCACAAGATACCCAGATGCTAAAATTGATACAAATTGACACTGTGGCAAGACTATTTCTGTCTTTAAAAGGGACACAAGCTTCTCTCCAGCTTATTTTATAATCTTTACAATTTTACCTTCTTGCTTAGATCCTCAGGGCTCAGAAGAAACTGGCTGTGAGTTACTGGCACGTCTCTCAGAAATCATGGGGTTTGCTATATTTCAGCAAGTCATGCTGTTTTCCTCAAACGTGGGCATGGTGCTTGGAAGGGGCTCTGTATTCCTGAGAGGGCTCTGCCAGGAAGTGTTACTGTTCTGTCTGCCTCCTGTCTCTCTCCAGCAGAGAGGAGGCACAGAGAGTTCTTCCTTGGCTGGCCCCATGGTATCAATTCTTCTAGGTTGCTGGCCCCATAGCCTACTACTGGATGTGCAGAAAAGAAAATGAGGGTCGCTGTCTTCCCTCACTGCCTACAGGAGACAAGAAACATGCCTGGAAATGACTCATCAAGACAGTTGCAATTCCTTGTCTCTTTTTAAGGTGTATGTCTGAAAGAGGAGAACTAGCATTCATTATTGCTTAGCCTCTGAGCTCCTGTTTTCTCAGCTTTAAAGCTGCAACAATTCTTTGTTCACGTTGTAGGATACGTATTTCTGGTAATTGTGAATATCACAGGGCATTTGGCATTAATAATCAGAGTTAAAACGACCACTGTGATTAGCAGATCTAATTGAGTCTGAATGAAGTCTTCTTATTGGCTATTTAACTGAATTACACAAAGATATTATTGTGATTATTTCCTGTATTACCTATAATTTTTGCTGCAGCTTGTTTTGGTAGCTGCCAGCTTCTGCCTCAGAAACTGGCTGATGCCAGTGCAATAGATTGGGTGAGAATACAGAGGTAGCTGAATTTTGACATTACCTTTTCTTTTCAGTCAATTCATTTAACAAAACACCTGGTTTCATTTTTCATGACCTAGAGCTACCAAACTTGTCTGTGTTCACTGACTAACTCCAAATGTTATTTGGAGTATGTGCAGACCTACTTTTAAAGAAGTGAACTAAAAATACTACAGCAGGTACCCTTCCTCCTAGGGTGGGTGCCCCACATGCTTTTGTTTCTTCTTAAGTGCTGGTGGTCACTAGGGAGAAGTCCTCTTGTGACGTATGGGAGAATCTTCTTGTACATCTGATATTAAGAAAATTCAGTTTCCTCATAAATTCACAGGAGTAATAGTAATATTTCTTCACTGAATATAGATAGTGATGTACATGTGAACCTTCTGCAGTAGCAGTAAGCAAGCTTCCTTTGTTCAAGGGGGAGTAGATTTGGGTTGGTGGTGCTTTTAGAGAGCCATGTAAATAAGTAAATTAGTTCTGCAATTGGGATGTAAAAGTTTACATCTGGTATGATCTACTTAGAACCCATCAACACTCAAAATGTAATCTTTGTGTTGCAGCACTTCTGAAGACACTGGCACCCGGCACATGGAGATCCCTTTTAAGAACACTTTTCCTAAATTAAGGCTTAGTGTTATACTCTTCCTTAGAAATGCTGGAGATGACTCCAGTGCAAATGCTTATGTAAAGGAAGGGTACTCCGAGATGTTCACATTGCGATATAAATATCTTGTATATTAAAGCAATTGAAGCGCAAGGTAGACATTTGTATTTGCCCTTGCAGACTGTTTGCCAGGACCATATGGGATGGCTAAACTCCCTTGAAGTTCACTTGAAGTTATATAATGATATCAAGCAAAACAAAATTTGCGTAAAATAGTGTACTTGTGGATGTGTACAATGAACTGTCTTATTGCTGTTTTTTCTTGGTTTGCTGGGGTTTTTTCTCCACCGTGATAACTCTGTGACAGTATTGCATGTATGTGGGAAAAGAGATGGTTTACAAGTTCCTACTGGCTAGTCCAGTTCTAGTTCAGTGCCATGGGGTGAGCACTTTAATGGAAACTGAGGGAAATGTTATGTGGAAGCTGTTTATTTTGTTTCAAGCAATTCATTCTATTCTGCTTAGCTCACCACCTCTCCCACCACTCCCATTCCAGTTTTGTTAAGCTAACTTTAACAAAGTTTTTCTTTCTGGCATGTCTTCTCTCATCCCCAGTACTGAAAGAACCATCAGTTTTAGCAAAACATTTCTGCAGAAAAGCCGGTCACGTCTTCCTCAAAGCAGCATGATTGTGCTGTAAGTCCACTTCAGGAAGCTTAAAGCAAATATTATAGTGTCTTGTAATCAAGACAAGTTATTTGTTTCCTTCATCTAAATGCTGGGTTTTTTTTAGCAAATGGAATATGTATTTCAAAGAATGAGATGGCAGATGAGACTGGAGAAGCATTTGGATGATTGCCAGTGCTTGCGCTCACCTGTATTTCCAAAGTCACTTTCTTTCCTGGAGGACTTCAATGAGTTATGTCACCTCTGTGCTCACAATATATCATCAAGCACTCAAGTGCTTACATAAAATTCCTTAAACTTCTCTCCTCTCCTTAAGGGAGGAAGTAAGCTTGGCAGCAGAACATCTGGTCCTGTTCGCTTGTTGGTTTCTAACACAGTGGGAGGTGAAGGAGCTTTTGGAGAAAGAAGAAGGGGGAAATAGCAATTTCTAAACAAGAGCAAGTCATCATCAACAACAGTTGTTGTTGAACCACTAGTAAGTCTATAAACCTTTCTAGTTAACAGAAATTAAATCAGGCATCCAATTTCTCCCAAAGATTATTTACAGGGGGAAACATGAAAAAACTCTGGTAATAAACATTTTTGAATGATTGCTTTTTAAAAGTTCAAAACTTAGCAGTTTTCAGTAAGAGATGGGAAGGTCAAACTTGAATTGAAATAGCTAAAATTTGATTCTGATTGTTTAAAGAGGTATGAAATGGTCAGATTTGGGCTGGAAAGAATAGACACTACAAGTATGAAGTTTCAATAGATATATTTCATAGCTCTTAGGTGGATTAACATCTTAAGGATTGAACATGCTTTTCACCCCATCCAAACCCCTGGATCAGATTCAAAGGGAAACAAAATATATTATTGGCTGGATGGAAAAATTATATATTATAGGGTTGTTTTGACACCAGATAGTTTTAACAAAACAGGCTCTACTTGTTGTTCACAAACTTCTAACATATTACTTAGAGGAAATAGTGGAAAATTCCTGAGAAATAACATTAGCTCAAATTAATATAATACAGAAACAAAAATAATTGTATTTCAGCCTGCAGAAAGTGCCCAGTATGAATTGGGGGGTGTTATGCTAAGGACTTGTGTATGTTTGTTAGAGTTGGACAGGTGTTTGTACTTGGCATACTTGTAAAAATATGAGGAAAATACATGCAGAAAGCTAGCATTTGAATGCCTATTATGCGAGCCAGATAGCAGTTTGCCACTAGAATATATATATAGACAGTTCTTATCTCTGGAGGCCCTGGCTCATAACTGAAGCCTTCTAGTAGCTGTACTGGCAAAAATGAGTAAAAAAATGTTGGATGTTAGGATTTCTGCTTTTTTTGTTCTTTCTCTCTGAGATTTTCTTCCATTTGTTGCCTAAGAGATGAGAATGATGAGACTTAAGAGACAAAAGATGTGGCTAGGAGGAGGAGGAGGCAGAAGAGCACAGTTGGCTACCAGCTTAGCTGGGGAGCTTTCCCTTGGGATGTACAGAGATACTTCAATATTTTGGCTGGGGACAGTCATGGGGGCTGGGCTCAGCTCCTCGCTCTCTCTCATTCTCAGGACTAGAGGAGAATGGTCAGGCTGCTGCAGGGAGAATTCGCTGCCTCCGTGGAGTCCATCCCTTCACTGCTCCTCTTACTATGGATGAGCCTTTGCTCCTAAGAGCGGCCATTGTACTGGGACCTTTTCAGCACCCAATCTCACTGGGAAGGACCCTCACCATCTGCTTGGGTGCCTCAAGGGAAAATGCAGGACTCTGACCCCGCCCAGAGGCAGTGTCTCCCAGCTGCCACTGCCCAGCCCTGCTATCTTCTGCTGCTGCTTCAAGCTTTTTGCTACACTTTCACCTGACAGCCAGTGCCTGCCCAGACACCCCACGACTCCGGACTTTTTGCTGCACTTTGTTTTATTACCCCAGGTGTGCTCACCTCTGCTGTTCCAGCCTGCTGCTCTGAGGTTCCTGCTACAGTCCATTTTGCCATCCAGCGTGGCACCGGCATTGACTGCCCCCCATAAGTTTGTAAAAGGAGCTCCTTTTCTTTCTCTCCTGCCAGCTGATTCGCCATTACCGTGTGGAGAGGCAGCTGCGCTCGCGCCACAGCGCNGTGTGGAGAGGCAGCTGCGCGCGCGCCACAGCGCCCCCGGCAGGCGCGGGGGAACCATCGCACCCGCCCTGCCCGGCCGGGAGCCAACAGCGCCCCTGCCGGCTGTGACCGGAACTGCACCGAGGGGACAGGGCCTGACAGCCGGGAGACGGCTGTGGTCTCTGGGGGTTCTTTTCTCTTTGTTGCTGCTGTTGTTGTTGCTTGTTTGCCTTGGTTTATATGCATATATATATATTCTAGTAAAGAACTGATACTCCTTTTCCCATATCTTTGCCTGAAAGCCCCCTAATTTCAAACTTATAATAATTGGAAGAGAAGAGGGTCATATTTTCCATGCCAGGGGAAGTTCCTGCCTTCTTTGGCAGGCACCTGTCTTTCAAACCAAGACAAAAACCACCTCTAAAATGATACCTGTAGAATGCATTGGTGTGCTTAGGTGCATGCTCTGGGTCACTTTTGTGCTCTAGTGCCCTTACTATTTCGATAAAATGGCCTTAGAACTAAATATTGATTCTTTGCACTTTGGACTATTGGGCCACCTTAAGTGATTTTTCTGCCCCTTCTCCAGTCTTTGAGGAGGTCATCCACAAAGGAGAGAAATTCTCTCTTAAACTCCTGGCTTGATATTTGTGTCTCTTGTTTCATGTACCCATGAGCCAGATTGACTGGGATATTGGGAAGTATGACAAGACTTTGATTCAACTTTGACACTGTTGAAAATAGTGGTGCTGAGCACTTCCAAAACTGGGATTCAAGCAAGCTGTCCAAGTTATTTAATAACAAAAGACAATACTTCTGTATTTGGGCAGTCTGATTTCCTGCCTAAATAGAGAAAAGCCTGGGTGGGGATAAGAAGTGATGGCTTTGGTGTGCCAGGACCTAGGAGCACTGCTGGCCAGGAATTGCAGTTCTTCCCTGTGAGGGTGGTGAGGCCCTGGCAAAGGTTGACCAGAGAAGCTGTGGCTGCCTCATCCCTGGAAGTGTCCAAGGCCAGGTTGGATGGGGCTTGGACTGCAAGGTGTCCCTGCCCATGGCAGAGGGGGTGGAACAAGATTTGGAAAAAAGTATATCCTTTAGTAACTTCTACCAGATAAATATGTATTGTTTAATAGCTTGAAACTTAGAAGTTTCCAGTCAGGAATTTATACTGCGCATAATCAACTCCATCTTTTTTGAAATACTTGTAGAAATGTTTAAATAGAAGAGAATTATCTCTGAACCAGAAGTATTATAATATCAAAGAGAGACATCTCTGATATCTTCTTAGCGCTGTTCAGGAACAAAAATGTGTGATTAATGTTGCTGGGTTGAGTTCTTTTGTTGTGTTATTGGTTTACTGGGGAGGGGGGCATTGTATCTGCCCACACCTCCTGTGCTTTAGGTTTTTGGTTTTGGGTTTGGTTTTTTTTTTCTCCTTTTCCCCCAAGGGCAAACACGTATCACAGGGTTCCCCTTGAAAGTTAGGGAAGATCTTCCTTTTCCTTTTTTTTTTCTTTCTTTATGCTCTAATGTCCATATAAAGCCCAGTTAAAAGTCCATTAATAGCAACATTTAGATGGTGAAGAGTTTGGGCAAAAAAGGTCTTTATCCTGCAAGAAGCCTCAGTAGCTTTCCATTTAAATGTCAGTGAATATTTTCATGTGAAAGGTAAATGTTTTGGTTTTAGTCAGTATTTTATTATTCTTTGTATCTTACAATGAATGCTGCTGTGGCCTTCTGTTCACCAGCATAATGGTCCTCCCTGGTGTAATGTGAGTCACTGAATCATGAGACTGTCACAATCATTTGAGAGGCTTCTGTAAGGAAAATCAGTATTTCAGTATTGGAATAGAGCAAAACAGCACCTGAAAATGTAAAAAAGAGGAAGCATTGGGACAGACAGGTAGTAGCAAGCACTCATAAGATTTTGATGATGCTATTGTAGTATTGGAATGACTAGTAAAGAAAAGACATTGAAATGCTCCAAATTTTCTGGTAACATCCAAGCTGGTGCCTGGGAGAAGAGATAGAGAAAAGTAGGGAGATGCATCTCTAGTGGAAGAATGCTTAGTATCAAAAAGTGGCCTTTTGGGCTGAAGTAGTTTATGGTTTTGTTACTTGCCAGTCTGTTTAAATAAGACCTACATTCTGCACATCAGCTAGTGCTGTTTGAATCACATGATACAGAGGTTTTCCGAAATGTGTTAGGCATAAAGAGTAAGTGGAATTACTCTCTATGTGTTCAGTGAAGTGTTGCTGAAATGATGGCTCAGGGGTATTTGCAGAAGTTAATGTACTTATAGCACTTTTCTTCAGACCCTTTCAATAAGTAATGTTTCAGAGGATAAAATGTCACCTGGGGAAGCTTTGTCAACAGGGAATCAGCAATACTTGTAGAGAGACTGACTAAAAATTTTTTCAGCTCTGCTTTTTCCCTGCCACTGCACACTGTTTTTTATTTCATTTATGTTCCAGTTGTGTCTTTACAACTCAAAGCATGAACAATCCACATGCAGTTACTACTTGCTTTCCAGCTGTGTTTAAATTCTTAGCCACCTTTCTGAGGGGTAAGAAAGGAGGTAAAACAGTGCTACAGAGGCTTTGCCCAGTTGCTGAAAGACAGTGGCTTTCATATGTAGGGAGGACTGATTTTCGTGAGAGAATGAAATGATGCCTCTATAAGCATTTACACATATTTAAAGTTTATTAAAAGCTTTTGAAAGCTATGTGAACAGAGAAACAGGAGGGGGACATCAAATTCTTCTTGTATGTACAGACTTTCAGGTGCAGAACATATTTCCTAAGCTTACTCTATCTCAAGGCACACTAAATAGTATGTCCAGCCTGTAGATATGTTAGTAACTTAAACATCCTAAGTTTTTGAATGGGACTAATCAGTTTTGAAAGGGGAAAAATTATCTAATGCATTGTGTTGCTCTTAAGGCTGCAATCCTGCATCTGTATGCTGTGCTTGAATTTCCTGTACCTTTATGGAGCCCTGCTGAAACCTTGCATGTAAAAAAAATCCAATTATTTTAGATTTTCAGTTGTGGTGACTGAAGGGTAGACAGTTCATTCTGAAGCTGCCTCTGCCGTGGGATGGGATATATATGCTGAGTGGCCAGATAGTATCCAAGGAAGTTTTATGGCTAAACAGGACAAGAGGCTTTGCTATAAAATTAGACTGTTTAAGTAGAAGATGTGTGTAGACTTGGCTATGAAGAGTTGCATATGAAGAGTTGCATTACACATCCGTAAACTCTGAAGTGGATAATCTTTCCCGTACAAGAGTAATTTTGTCCTGTAAAGAACCTATTCGGTTTCTGCCCTAAAACAACACCTGGCACTAATAAACATAAACAATAAAAACTTATGGGCTTATTTTTCAAAGGTTCTTTCAGCAAAACTATTGAACTTTGACTGAGTTGGTGATGAGTTTCTCTTTGAGAAGAGAAATGCTGGTAGCAATGTATTATTCAATAAGCCATCTTGTTCCCTTTCTTGACTTCTTGGCCACTCATAGCTCTGCTGGTGCTCTGTACCATCCAGGCTCATTGCAAGTTCAGCCCTGCAACAACAGTGGGAATAAATATGTAAATTTACCTAGATCATCTTATTAAAATAAAATTGTTCTATGAATTTAGAGCTGAACTCTGAAGACCTTATTTTGTGTTTGGGTTCCTTGTGATCACAGTGTTCATGCTGATGTGCATCTGCCTGAGTAAGCTGTTTGCCAGTATAGTCCTTTGACTGTTCTTCAGTCAAAGTGGTATTATTTAGCCTTAATATAATCAGAGCCAGGGCAATGATTGTCCCCCTGTGCTGGGCACTGGTGAGGCCATACCTCAAATCCTGTGTCCAGTTCTGGAACCCTCACTGCAAGAATGACATGGAGGTGCTGGAGCATGTCCAGAGAAGGGAACGGAGCTGGGGAAGGGTCTGGAGCGATGGGGAGTGATGAGGAGTGGCTGAAGGAGCTGGTCATTTTCAGTCTGGAGAAAGGGAGCTTCAGGGGGCAACTTCTCACTCTGTACAACTCCCTGACAGAAGGGTGTAGCCAGGTGGGGTTGGGCTCTTCTCCCTGGGAACAAGTGCCAGAACAACAGGAAATGGCCTCAAGTTGTGTCAGGGAACATTCAAGTTGGACATCAGGAAGAAATTCTTGAGAAGTGTTGTCAAGCATTGGAATGGGGTGCCAAGGGAAGTGGTGGAGTCCCCATCCCTGGAGGTGTCCGAGGAATGACTGGACATGGCACTCAGTACTGTGATGTGAGAGGCAAGATGGGGATTGGTCACAGGCTGGACTTGATGGTCTTGGAGGTCTTTTCTAACCTTAATGATTCTGTGACTTCTAAAGGNGAAATTCTTGAGAAGTGTTGTCAAGCATTGGAATGGGGTGCCAAGGGAAGTGGTGGAGTCCCCATCCCTGGAGGTGTCCGAGGAATGACTGGACATGGCACTCAGTACTGTGATGTGAGAGGCAAGATGGGGATTGGTCACAGGCTGGACTTGATGGTCTTGGAGGTCTTTTCTAACCTTAATGATTCTGTGACTTCTAAAGGAAACTTTAAGCACTAATAGTGTCACACAAGTTTGTAGAGCATCGGTATGTCATAAACAGTTGGTTCTAAAGGGAATACAGGCAGAAGTAGGCAAAGTAGATGACAAAACAGTAGTTTAAAGCAGCATATATGCTTAGATGGCAAGCATGGCTTCAAAAATTGTGTTGATCAATATTGACTCTAATAAGTATTGTAGAAATGTAACATACGTGTTTTGATACTATGTGTGCTGTAAAGATATTGCAGACAGCCATTTTAACCACCAGACTTTTAAGCACATAACTTGTGCTGGAGATAGTAGTGACCCAGGGGGCAAAATCCTTAATTATATATGGTTTATGATTAAAAAAAAAAAAAAAATCATGGCTTTAAAAAAAATTTTGATTGTATTTTTGCAGAATTGCAGGATTGCTGACATCTTTTTTTTATTTCATTTTTGTCTCAGTTTGAGACAATTTAAAGGAGGACACTCTGGAATGATTTGTCTCCTCTACAGGGTTCTAACAATCCCTTTCCTGCAACAAGAAATGAATATTAATAGAGGAAAATGAAAAAACTGCACAACAGTTTATTAACTAACAAAATGCCCACAAGGCAGGAAAAAAAGTAAATAACTGCTAGATATCAAACTGTTAGGCTTCACCCCCCCCACACTGGAACAAAGACCCAAAATGCCAAAAATTTCCTGTTCTCAACACACAATACAAGATGGCGTCAGCTTCCCTCTTGGGGAGGCAGTAGCTTTCACAGAACAGTTCCAGCAGCAGACGAAGACCTGGTGGCTCATCTGGCATCAACCTTCTCCCCATGTGATCCTGCAGATCACAGCAGGTGAAGCAGCTGGGCTGGAGCCTCTCAGTGTGTTTTCTTTCAAGCTCGGTGTGGTTTACTGCACCTTGGGTTGGAGTGGGGCAGCTCTGCTCCTGCTGGCACAATGTCCCTGGTCTCCGACAAGCAGCTGCTCAGTTTGCCTTAAGGCAGCTCAAAGATTGCTACTGCAGCTTCTCCAAGCCAAGGAAAGGAAAAGCTTTTTGCCTGGGTCAAAAACCAAGCCAGCCCAGCAAAACCAATGCCGCACAGAACTGCAAAAAACCTGTGTGGGAGATTTTAAAAATGCTTGCGCAAAAGCAAAACTCTTCATCCCCCTGGTCCTCCACACACCAGGTCTTGGGCTACAGGGTCTTAAAGATACAATACCCATTTTTGGACACAGGACAGAGGATCATGGAATATACCATCATAATAAATCACCCCAAGACAATTTTTGTGAAACAGCTCAGTGTAAACCTGCAGACAAGATCATCGAATTCCATTACATGAAGGAGCAAACCACTGAATTGTGAATACTGGATCATGTACTGAGCTTTCCCTTCTTCTGATGCAAAGCTGTAAAGTGTTTCATCACTCTTGAGGATGTGACTTCTAAAATGTCTCTCCCGTGGAAAGCTATGATGTTCACTGCGTTAAAATTTATGCTTGATTTAAAATAGATAAGGAAGGCATAGAGTTTGTTTATTCCTGTTTCCTGTTTAACTTTCCAGTGTTGTTCTAATGTTTTCTAATCTTAATATACATATATTGCTTTGCTTGTGTAACTTTTACTGTGATGAAAACTGTAGTGTTTTGTAGTTGTGGTTTTTAATTTTCTTTGTCCCCTTTAAGGAAAACTTGGCACTTCTTATTCGGTGACCTATTGTTCCCAGCTCTACCTTCCGGAGGATTTCTTCTAATCAACCTTCTCCTCTGCTTGTGAAAAACATCTGTTTGTTCTAGCTTCTCTTGGCATGTGTTAGCCCTAATGGAATTAAAGTGACTTCAGTCTTGTTCAAATGTGTCAGAAGATGTTTCTTTAAAAATTAGTATTAAACAATTAAATAATTTATTAAAGCCCTGAACAAAAATACACATTCATATTGTAAACTACAATGTTGATTGAAAGTGTTAGTCAGAAAACATGACTGTTGGTTGCTTCTGCCAGGAAGGGACTATTGAACAACCTTGGCAATGTAAAAAATCGTGTGAATGAAAATGGAATGAGCTAATTTGGCCATTGCATTTGAATTCTTAGGAAGGATTCACCATATTCTTTTAGTCAGTAGAAGTGGTCATCATGTGCCCTGCTCATGAAGAACCTGGTCTGTAGTCTGGAAGACAAAAAGCTTAAAAACTAAGGTCAGTGCTGTCTATCATTTCATAGGATGCAGTCCTAAAATTCATGGTTCAAGTGACATTTACACAAGTGAAACCACCATCCCACCCCCAGTTACTGGAAACTTCTCCTCAGAAATCCTAAATTCACAAAGCATTGTACAAGACTCTTGCTAAATATTTAAAGAGCATACCTCCACTGTTGGAAGGACTTTTTTTTTTTTTTTTTTTTAATGGGCATGCTAATTAGAATGAAGCCATGGTAGTGTGTCCCAAAGTCAGCAAAATTTGAATGAGAAAAAGCATATGTGAAGCTCTTTTTAAAAACTCACCACAAGGAGTTACATGCATTGCATATAGAAGTATATTCTCGGTCAATGTTCGCTTCAGAAAGAATGGGTTTTTAAAAAAAGTTAAAGTATTTCAGATGTTTTATCTCCTTCAGTGGGAGGACATAGTGGAATATAAGGTGGCAATGCTGACTTGGTTTTGGTCATTACACTTGGCTGCAAATGAGACATTTGTTTATAGTAGGGCAAATTAACTATCCTGTCTGCTATCTGAGATCTGTTTGCTGTGCACAATTCTGGTTAGTTAGCTACTCCTATACCTTTAGAAGCCAGAACTTAATACAGTGTATGTACTCATCCTCTGCAGTGGAAATGGTTTGTAGAATTATTGAGATTAATCAAAAAAATGCTGAGAAGATCCACTAGAGCAAAACTTCTATGAACTTGAAAGGGACTGAGGATGGCAGATGGGTTGAAACTGGATGATCTTTAGGGTTTTTTTCAGTCCAAATAATTATATGATTCTGTGATGCACAGGAAATTTGGTTCCAGCTTAAATTAATAGGACTAATTGTTGGATGAGACACCTCTTCACTATACCAACTTTTTTACTTGCAACAGTTTTAAATTATTGTGTCAAGGTGTTCTTCCTAAACATCTGGAAACATGCTCCAAAAGTAAGGGAACTTGTCTGACTTCACTGGTTCTGAATAAGCAAGGACTCCTGTTCCATATGGTGTTTACTGGAATTGTAACTAATACTGGTTGGTACAATTTGAAAGTAAACTAAATCTGTTTTCAGGATTTTAAGATAAATAATGGGTGTATTTGTAGGTTTATAAATGAGGTGACTTCATGGAAGTGTTTATTCTTTCCAAATTGTTTGGCAATTCCAGCAAAAGTCACTTAAAGGTTGTAGGAGACTTCAGAGATCTTTATCTCAACTTGTGGGCCAGAATGGTTGTGTTCATTTGGGGAGTAGTGGGGGTGTTGTTTGTTTCTTCTGGTTTCCCAACTCTATTGTGTATGAGAGCTGATTTTACAGTGTAAATCAGTCTTGGTACTATTGACCTCAGAGGAACATGCTCGTTTGAACTGGGTACTGAGTTTTGTTTTGCAGATTTAGTACCATGCAGTTTCCCTAGGCGTTTGCACAGGCAAGTGTTTCTGCTGGATTGTTACCCCAGTAGTGCAAAGGGAAATCTATCTGTTCAGCTCTGCACTGTGCAGTACGAGGGGGGTGGGATAGCAGTGGCAAGAGGCTTCACCAATGGACTATTCACATGGTATTTTGAAACATGGGGGCACTAGACACCTGTCCTCAGCATATTAAAATAAGCAACAGCTGAAACAGCTATAGGTTCTCACTGTATTTACAAGCGGTCTTTGAGCCGCTGATGAGTTGCTGTGGAAACCACTGCTAAGCAGGGCCAGGAGATGGCTGGAAAACAGGCTTTTTTTGAGAGCCTGACTAGTTTAAACCCCCATCCCCCATTTGCAGAAGCTCCCTCTGAATTGCCATGGAGACGAGGACTACTGAAGTTTTGAGACTTGTAAAAGTGCAAGCTATAAATATTTATTTGGCTAACAGCATATGCTTTCTGTGATGTCTCTCTTCCCTGTTTAAATAAATCCTGGCTGAATGAAAATGCTGCTCTGCATTCTGATTCTCATGTGATTTCCACTAAAAAGACAGTTATTGAAGCTTAAAACCTATTTTCTGTAAAGATAAGTGGGAAGGATTGGTTTGGGGTTTATGCTATATCTAAGTAAAATAATACTTTTTGTATTAGGCTCTGGAACTCTGGTTATGAAATTAGTGAATCCACATGTAGTTCCTGTTCATTTTCCAGCTGCATCCAGATTCTTAGTTGCTTTCTGTAAGGGGGAGGAGGAGGAAGGGAAAACAATTCAAGAAAAGCTTTACCCAGTTGTCAAAGAGTGCAGTGGCTTTCTAACATAAATAACTGTTGTGAGAATGCATTGATTTTTGTGAGAAAATAATAAAGTGATGTCTCTAGAAGCATTTAAATATATTTATGGTTTGTTCAGAGCTTCTGAAAGCTGTGTGAACAGAGAAAGAGAAGTGGCAGTCAGTTCCTGTATATCCATACTTTCAGGAGCAGAACATTTTTCCTAAGTTAACCCAATTTCCAGGTATGCTATTGAAAACAGTATGTCCAGTATAGATATGTTAGTAACTTAAACACCTTCAGTTTTGGAATGGGCCTAACCATCTGAAAACAGGAAAAATTATCTTCTGCATCATACTGCAGTAGAAAAAAGCTATTTGAAACTGGCCAACCATTTAAAACCTGTCACTTTAGCTTAAGTTTTGGTTGGTTGTGGTTGGGGGTCTTGGTTGTTAGTTGGTTTGCTTTGGGGGTTTGGTTTCTTTTTCCTTTGAAACAACTTAGTATTTGCCAGGGGAGGAACCTCCCTAAAGTGCATTTTAGGGTGGCACTCTGCTTTGTTGCAGTAGAAGACCTGCAGGCAGGAGACCTTAATACTTGACATATTTGTCTTACCTGAGTATCTGTAGATACATTTTTTAATAATTTGGCTGCTTTTGTTCTTGAGGTTTTTTATTAAAAAAGGTGAAGAGTGTCTGCTGGCTTCCCAGCAAAACATTTAATGTCTGTGTCATATACCTAACTGACCAACCATCTAGATGCTGGCCTTGTTGTCAACTTCAAATGTATCTCTGCTCAGGAGAGCAACTGGAGAGAAGGATCAGACAGGGTGGAAAGCTGGGCAGAGAGGAACCTAATGAGGTTCAGAAAAGGCAAGGGTAGAGTTCCACATACCAGCAGAAGCTGGGAAGCAGCTGTGGGGAAAGGAGCTGGGGATCCTGGTGAACAACAAGCTGTTCCCAGCAGTGCCCTTATGGCCAAGGAAGTGTCACATTCCAATGTACGGGAACTGAAGAGGAATTATCTTTAACAGATTTCGCGGATGAAATAAAGGGCAATCAAGGCAAATATCATATCTGAGAACTGTTTATTGATAACGAAAGGTAAGTGCTCTTACCAAACAGGGACAGAAAAGAGAGCAGAGAGGAGAAATGGGAGCTGGAGAGAGAAGGCACTTACCACTAGAATTCCGGGGCACCCTGTCAGCAGCTGTTCGACAGATGGAGCGTGTGTGCTGCAAGCTGCTCTTGTGACCAGCTGGGCACTGACTTCCAACCGGCGAAGGGAGAAGTGTCTCCCGCGTCGGCGAACAATGGCTGCGGGCTGGCTGCTGCTGGGCAACGTGGGAAAGGTGGCAGGCAGACTTCAAGGGGTGGGAAAACAGCGGAGCAGGGTGTCGCAGCACTGGGCTGTTTCGGGGGAGCAGCAAAGCAGGGCACACGGACAAGTGTGGACAATGACAGGAAAGGAGATATGGGCGGAAGAATCAACACCACTCATCCTCACTATGAAAAAGAACACCCCTTAGAGGGTGAACTGAGTTAAGCTTGCGAACCCCAACGGCAAGGCAGAGTCAAAACAGCGCACACGCAACGCCAGATGCTCTTCCCCAACACTGCTAAAGCGCAGAGGAGCAGGAGCTAACTGACTCAGTTTTTATATCGTGTCCTTACTGTTCATTGGTGCGCTTTGGATCCTTCATGTCATTGGTCCATTTCTCTCGCCGCCATTGGTTCATTTTGATGATGCATTTCTCACAAATCATTTCCTGAGGGTCTCCCTCAATTGGCTCGTGCTGTGTCCAATCTGCTTTCTCTTGGTGACATCACTTGGGTCTGTTAGAACAATCTAGAAAGCTTCCTTTCCCCCATAGCATTAAGTTTGCCACCCGATGGTTATGTGCTTGTGTTACACCCAGTACACTGTCCACAACTTAAAAGAACAGGGTAATTAATACAAATAACATCAGCCACCCCCAAATCCCATCATTAACATATTTATTAACTTACTTAACTAATTATAGAACTTTATTAACTGTATAAAAAAACTAGAACTTTTTTATAACAGACAGGCAGGGAGGAAGCAGGACCACAGGAAGAAAAGGTGAGCAGGGAGGGCCTGAATGAGCTGAACCTCCAGGTGAGCCCCTGCTCCCTTCAAGAAGCCAAAACGGCAAGAATGCGGTTATGGCGCAGTTCTGCTTCTATGGGGAATTTTTCCTGGGCAGCAGGGTTCTTGCAGTCCAGTGGTGAAAGTTTTCTCTGCCCTGATCAGCTGTCAGGTGAAGTCCCTCCAGAAACAGAACTCCCCTCCATTCTCTAAAGGGGTTGCCTGCTTAGAGACTGTTATGTCAGCGCTCTCTGCCCCCCACAGGTGTCCCAAGCTGCCCCCTGCACATGGCACATGTTAAGGCTCCCCGCACATGTACAGCCCCAACAGTAATTTTTCATCCCATGTCAAAAAATGGATTCATAACATAAAACCTGGACAATATTGGGGCATAAATAAAAATTAAATCAGTTCTTCACAGAAGGTCAATGGGATCCTGGGGTGTGTTAGGAAGAGTGTTGCCAGCAGGTGAAGGGGGGTAATCCTGCCCCACTATACAGCCCTGGTGAGGCACACCTGGAGTGCTGTGTCCAGTTTTGGGTGTCTCAGGGCAAGAGAGACATGGAGCTCCTGGAGCAGCTTCAGTAGAAGTTACAGAAGTGATGAAGGGATAGAGCAGCTGTTTTATGAGAAAAGGTTGAGGGAGGTCCCTGAAGAAGAGATGACTGAGAGGGGTCCTCATCCATGTCTGTTGGTGCTTGCAGGGACAGGTCAGAGGATGGACCAAGCCCTTCTCAGTGGTGCCCCACAGTAGAACAAGAAGCAAGGGGCAGAAATGTATGCACAGGAAGTTTCTCCTGAACATGAGAAAGAACTTTCCTGTGCAGTGACCACACACTGGAACAGATTGCCCAGAGAGGCTGTATAGTCTCCCTCACTGGAGATGTTGCAGAACTACCTGGACACAATCCTGTGCTATGTGCTCTGGGATAACCCTGCTTGAGCAGGGAGGTGGGACCAGGTGATCCACTGTGGTCCCTTCCAACCTGGGAAGAATCCCAACCATTCTGCAATTCTGTGAATGCATGCAAATATACAAATATCTTTAAAAGGCATGTGTCAAGAGGACGGGACTGTCCAGAGACAAGACAAAGGACAGTGGGCACAAACTGAAAAAGAGGGAGCTCCATCTGAATGAGAAAAAACTTGTTTACTGTGAAGGTGACAGAACACTAGAACAGATTGCCCAGAGAATATCTCCTTCTCTGGAGGTATTCCAGACTCCGCAACCTGCTCTAGGTGACTGAGATAGCAGGGGAGTTGGACTAGATGATCTCCAGATGTCCCCAGTTGTCAGGACAATTCCACAAATGCCAGAGATTTATGTCCAGAAAGGAAACAGAGGAGTCCTTCAACTTTATTCGAATAAAGGGAGAGTGCACCAAGGTACACGCCTGCAGGATTTTCTCTCTCAAGATTTTGGAGGGCATAGCCTCTTTTTATCCTGAACTCCTAGTCGCATGTTGCCCTCTTCCTTACCCCAGTGGTTGAGGTACTGGGAAGGTACAGCCTTCCTGAACCACCTCTTCCCCCCTTGAACCTGTTATTTTACCCCAAAGTTCAGAAACTCAGGCTTGTGCAGACACACTTGCCTATTTCAACAGCCGAGCTTTCTGGGCTGTGCAACCAACCTGCTGCCCAAAGTTAGTAGAGACATTAAGACCCATTTCAAAGATGTAACACCCATACCTTCACCCATCTTTGTGTTTGCAAAGACATTTGCTTTCCCCTCACTTCCAATCCCAGCCATTCTATGATTTACTTGATTCTGTATGGTTCTGAACCTGGGCTAAAAGTAGGGAAAATGCTTTTGGGGAATTTCTTTTGGTTTTGCTGGGGATGGGGGGAGGTCAGTTTTGTGTGTGTCAGATACTCAGCTGTAAAGATGGAATTTTAATTTTGCAATAGGTTCTCTTCCAAAAGAGAAGCCAAAGCAAATATTGGATTTAACTGTTTGCATCCTTCTGGTCTTACTTTTTCCTTCCTTCAAAAACCTAGTCCATTTCACCATGAATAAAAGAATCTGACAGGAATTAGGTGAGGGTATATGTAAAATAAGGGGAGGGAAAGCTAGCAAAACTTGCTGTGTTTAAGTCATGCAGTTTCCAAAACATGACTGCTGACAGCTATCACGTAAGTGATAGTGTGGCTGAGAAGCTCTTCAAACTCCTTTTAGACCCCTTTATCTGTCCAGCCAGAAAATGTACCTTCTCTCTTAGGCTACCATCCTTTATGCAGTAAACCATGCTTCTTAAATACAAACTTGCTCCTCTCATCTGGTTTTAGATGGGCTAACTGTTCCCCCCCCGCAGACCCTCCATTCAGACTCCTCCATTATTTGTTTCCTGTGGCTGAAGATATGCAAGGGTTTTATTTGTGAATCAGGAACCTCTGACGAGAGTAAATCATGTTCTGTTACTATTCTTTAAGATTCAAGAAATTTGAAGGTAACTTAAGGTAACTGAGTGACTGAAATTGAGTTTCTTTTTCCTATTTTCCCTCCCAATGATGTGGGATAACTTCCTCTAGCTCTTGTTCAAAATTTGAGGTCTTCATGCCGTTTATGTTGTTTACTTAATCACAGAATGGTTTGGATT
>VXAC01000021.1:0-34782 GCA_013399225.1 Rhipidura dahli
TCTGCCTTGGTGGGTTCCAGGGTTTCTTAATTTCCTCGGGATGAGGGGCTCAGGTGACTGCCTTTTTTCAGACGGAAAACCCATATCCTAGTCCCTCTGCCAGCATTCAAACGACCTTCACCAAAAGAGGCCTTTCCTCTCTTATTAGCTTGTCCCATGACTTCTTTGTCCCTTTCTTAATCTGATGTTCAGAGGATTTCTAATCTGGCTTTGTCAGCTCGGGAAGCGATTATCTGAGCCAGCAGAGGTGAGAGAAGCTCAACTGAGAGGAGTGAATGGTAGTGGGAGAAATGGCCTGCTCTCGTCTCCTCACCTCCTTGCTCAGTCCAGGTTTCATAGCTTGTTAACATACCTGAGTCTCTGTTGGGGCTCTCAAGCAGAAGGTGGAGGACAGCACTTGTTGCTCATGCATGAGGTGGAAATGATAACAGCAGCTCTTTCCTTCTCTTCCCTCTCTTCTCAGTGCTTTTACTTGATGGAAGCCACGGCCAGTACAAGACTCTCCTCCAGAATTCTACAGAGTGGTACTGTGTCCCCAGCAGTTCTGCAGACAACAGTGAGTGATGCTGAGAGCCTCATAAGCAATGCAAAGAACTTCACCAAAATTTAGCCTGGTTTCCTCTCAACCTTTGAGGCTGGGAATATCATTGGCAGTCACAAGTGGATTGTTTTAAGGAAGGAATCTGGGGAATTGAGGGAAGAAGACACTATATTGTACATTTTTACTTAGGATGCTAAGTAAAGAGGGTGGGTCATTCCATACCTGCATTTGACCAACCTTTCTACTCTTCCCCTCAGACAACCCCTCTAATGCAATTCTGGTCTACTGATCTAGATAAAAGGGCTTTTATAGAGGCAGGTTCAGTCCAGCACCTCTCCCTGAGCCAGCTCACTGCCTGCTCACAAAACCACCATGGTCCGTGTGAGGGACTGAGGAAGGAGGATGATGATAAGTAGTTCAGAATAGCTGGAGAGCTGAGCTGCAATTACACATGAACTTAGGGCAATGTGGAGTGCTGGAGTGCCCGTAGTGCAAGTTCCCAAACTCAGGTCAGAGATCTGTTCACAGGCAGCTTCGTGTTTTGTGAAAATATATCTGGGGCGGCTTTTTATTCCACCATGTGACTTCCTGGCCATAAGGCAGATCTCTTGGGTGACCTGGCTGTGCAAGGAGCTGCCTGTGGTGGCAGCAAGGCTGTCAGAGCAGTTTGCTCTCTCAGTCTGCCTGAGCTGAGAGTTTGGACCACCCTTCTCTGATGGAAGGGTTTCCAGAGAAGTGCAAGCCAACAACTGCCCATCTTGCTTCCTCAAGAAGGGTAAGGCAGAAACCACGTCTCTCAACAAAGAGATGTTGCATGGAAATGGCAGGACAGACAGAGAAAGGGAAGGGGCCCCTTCAGGCAAGGGCCTTATGACAGGAGCCTGCTAGGCTGCTGGCAGCTTTACTTGTGGGGCACAGAAGAGAGCATTTATCTCTGTCCAGACTAAAGGTGGGGTTCAAACCCCACTCCTAACACCTGGGACCCAACATTGAACTCACAGTCATAAAGGACAGCACATCTTGTTCAAAAGCAGGATTTTTTCTTCCTCAACAGTGGAAGGCTGGAGGTGCTGCCCAAAGGGCTGGAGAATGTTTCAAAGAAGCTGCTATTTCCTGTCCACTGATATGATGCCATGGGCTGAGAGTGAGCAGAACTGCACTGGGATGGGCTCCCAGCTGGTGGTGATCAACAGCAAAGCAGAGCAGGTGGGTGCCCAGGGCTGGGAGAGGGAGCCAGCAGCCAGAGCCCCAGTGCTGGGCCCTGGAGGGCACTCAGAGCCCCTCCTTGTCCTGCAGGGGAGAGGGGAAGGTGCTGTCTGCACCTCTGCAGCACCAGCTCCCCTCTGCCACCAGCCCCACCCCACAGGGACTCCTGATGTTTCCCTGTGCTCAGTCCTGCTCCTCATGGATATTGTGCTTTTTTCCAGGAGTTCCTCTTCAACTTGGCAAAAGAAACAGTTACTAACATCTATGCAACAAAATACTACATAGGCTTATCTGCTTACAAAACTGGGCAGTGGCAGTGGGTGGATCAGACTCTGTATGAAAAGACAGCCACGTGAGTATCCCGGTGGAGTGAGGAGGGTCCTGTAATTCATGCCCTCAATCCAAGTGACCAATAGGTTGTGTAGGGCAGCTATTTGTCAGAGGGGGATTTCTGTCTTCAACTGCTCTGCAAGTCAGGAAACTTCACTAGTTTTTTAGTCAAAACTATGGCTCCTGATTTCTGTCACAGTAACATTCCTTTTCTCTTCCACAACAGTTTGAGGTGACTCCACATCCACTGTCATGCATGCTAGGGCATTTCCAATAGAGGAACTTTCTTTTACAGGTTCTGGAAGCCTGGGGAGCCCAATTTACTCTTTGCAGAAAAATGCGCTGCAATTCATGTCAAGGGAAACATGGACCCCAACACTTTCAGTAACTGGAATAATGTCCTTTGCTTCACGAGTTGCTATCGAATTTGTGAACAGGCAGTCAAACTTCTCTGAGGAAGGACATAAAATCTGGGCTCCAAAGGACCTCAGTTCCCAGGCTGTGCCCTGGCATCCCTTTACAAGCTGGAGATCAGTCCCTGGATGAAACAGCTCAGGCTGATGTCAAGGACCTGCTGGTCCACTCTCCTCCTTCAGAGATGAGGATCCTAATTCTCCAGCACTTTCCTTGACTCCTGGTCCAGTCAATATCTCAATGATGTGGAAAAGGCCATCACTGTTTCATCACTGTATTCACTGTTTCATGAAAGGATACTCATTCTTCAAACCACTGGAGCAGAATTTGAAAGTAGAGCATTCACTGGAACGTCCCTGTTCTTCCTCTGAAGGGAAAAATTATTAACGGTTTTAATGTTTCCTTCTCCTTCAGCACACTGTGTGTTGATAAATTTTTATTTAAAAAAATTTAATAAATGTTAATTCTGCTCTTTGCATGAGGATGTCTTCTGAGTGACATGTCCCAAATTCTCTCAACACAGAGGCTTTAACTTGTCTGTATGTTTGGCACCCGTAGATGAGAATATTGCTGATTGACTGTCCAGGAGCAGGAACAATGTAATGTTCATCTGTAGAGCATGGGAGGAAGGCCCTGAACACTTTGGAGAATCACTTGTGAAGACAGAAACAAAGCAGACTGTGTAGTATTCAGTGCCAGCCACTGTTTGCCCAGGATGTAGCAGAAAGAAGAGGATGTTGGAGATTCTGCTGAGATATGGCAGGATGAGGCATGGCAGTGAGAAAGAGAGAAAGCAATTAAATGTAACAAGAAGGATAAAAACCAGAGTCCCCCAAGCAGAAATTTCTAACATGAGAAAAGGGTGGAAGACCCCTGTCAGAGGCATCACTGCAAATCAGATACACAGAAGTCTTGAGCAATGCTCTGTTTCCCTAAAATTTCCCACACTCTAGTCTGCATGTTGCTCCCTTTCGTCAGCGATATCCATACTCTCTGAAGAGCTGGGAGTTTCCAGTTTGGGACTAAAAGTACAGCCTGAAAAATCAGTTCTGGGTGATTTTATTTTTTCCATCAAAAATCTGAGTATAAATTTTTGTCACTTCTCCCTGAAGAAATGTGTTTGCCAGATTTCTGGTTTAGCCATTGGACTAAAAGTTTGGCTGTTGCAAAGTTTTTGCCTCCTAATTTCCAAAGTTGCTGGGTACTTTCACAATGCAAAAAGCTATTTTGTCTTGTCCAACATGACAGCAAACCCAAACATTGCAACAACAAGTCTTCTCTTTTTTATTTGCCCCGAATCAGTTCTGAAAATTACAACAACAGCATTTTGAGGAAGAAAAAGAGGCAGATAAGACACACGGAGAATGACCAATGTTTTACAAGAGGTTTTAGGGGCAGCTGCAGTTCTGGCTCCTGGAAGGTTACATGGGGCAGAGCAAAACTCATACCAGGAGATTGGTTTGCAAGAAAATACAACTTGCTAGAAACAATCTCCATGCCCCAAATTTGGAAAACAGAGTTTTTTTGAGGTGTCATGACAAAAGAGGGATCTTGGGAGATGATGCTGGTTTTGCCTGCAGAATTGCTGAAGGGAGGTTCCTGATCCCTTCTTCCTGGGGATGGAATCTCCCTGGATTTGGCTGAAGGAGGTGCCTATCTCCAACATATAAGAATCAGCCTTTACCTCTCAAGTCTTTCTTGATTCAGGAGGCAGCAGATGTCATAGCAAGAGGCAGAGTCAGGTACAGCTCTTTCAGAAAGCTTCAGAAGGACAATCCTGCATGCTGAGCCCAGAGGCTGGGTGGGAAGGACAAAAAGTTTATCAGAATAGCATTCTTTATGATGACTCCTGCAGTCCTTGTTTTCAGGTGGGCATCTTGGCCACATCCCAGCTGACTCTCAGAACAAGGCCTGGATGCTTCCCACTCCTTGGCACATCAACTTCTGCTTTGGAAAGGAACTCAGGTCTGAGGAAAGCAGCCACAGTGACATCCGCTTCTGAGAATACACACACCACAGAGTGCAGGTGCTCTGACTGCTGCAACAAAGTTATGTTGTGGTTCAAACCTGAGCTGGCTTCTGGTTTTCTCCAGAAAGCTCATGATGGCCAATCTTTGAGATGCTGTCTTCAGCTGGAAAATCATCATTAGAGCCATGTTGGAAGGACATCCACTGCTGATTCTAATGGCCAGACTTATTAATTACATCTGTACACTGAGCATGCTGCTCTCTTTATGTTTAGATCTGACAACTAAGAGAGTCTTCTCTTTTGGATAGACCTGACTTTCCCTAATAAATGATGATCCTTGCCAAGTCAAGAGATGAAATAAAGTGAAATGTATGTGCTTTTCATGACAGCCACTATCTTTTTATGAGGACTTTTATATAAAATTTTCCTCCAAGGGTGTCTGGGTTTTTTTCAGACAAAGTAGAGAATTACTCTAATATAATATTTGTCTACTCTTTGTCTTCTTCTGTTTTATCCCACCTCAGATTCTTTCATGTTCCCTTACAAAATATATTTCTCCACTTCCTTATTTTCTTTGTACTCTCGCTGTCTCTCATACTGTTTCCCCCTTCACTCCTTTTTTTTTCCCTTTAAATTTTGTTTTCTTTTACCTTTTCTTGTAGCCCACAGATGAAGAGCGTACAATGTTGTTTGGGAGAAATAAAAGAAAGAAATGGCATTTAAAGAAGTTCTAGCATTGGACACACATCTGATCTGCCTTTTAAAATTTAGTGTTTCTGAAATTATTTCCTAAGCAGTCTTGTGTAAG
Source organism: Rhipidura dahli (assembly GCA_013399225.1). Classification (NCBI taxonomy): domain Eukaryota; kingdom Metazoa; phylum Chordata; class Aves; order Passeriformes; family Rhipiduridae; genus Rhipidura; species Rhipidura dahli. The sequence continues at coordinate 5,269 of VXAC01000021.1, forward strand.
GTATTACTACTAACCCAAGTACTGCTGGTCTTGAAATGTTCTTTTTATCCAAGAGATCCACAACCCCCACTTCAGATGTCCAGTTCATGCTGGTTATCCATTGTTTATCTCACATTGTCTAAGACAAATCCTAGGATTTTAGCCTTTCTGTCTCTACCTGGTTACAAGGAAATATAAACACTTTCTTGTTTTATATGCAATCAGTTTACATACCTGAACAAGCTTTTTCACATTCCTGATGCTTAATTAGAAATCATTTATCTTGACAGTCTTTTGGACACTGCTGGTTTCCTGGAAATGCCTCAGCTGATTGTGAGGTCCAGCACTTCAGCACCATCTCCTGCTCACAGCAAGTCACTTGCACTCTCTTGGTATCACTGTGATCCACATTTATGTGACCAGGGGGAGACGCAGAGAGCCTCTGGCTGCCACTGCAGTCCCTTGTGGTACATCACAGCCTTACAGCAAGGTAAGAATTCTGTAGCATTCACTAGAAAAAAGAAACACGGCCATGAGACAAGGAATTGCTTTGCTCAGGATCTTGAAATGCACCATAAAAACTGGCTTGTGCTGTAGTCTGTGTTTTAACATAGGGGGAATTCAATGTGGCATATCAGAACAGGACACTGATCTGATAATTTAGATTGGAGATCAAAACAGACCACTGTAAACACACTCCAGTGCTGCTTTCCTGCCGTGACATTCAATCCTGTAAGGTGAGGCACCTGCTGTTCTAGATCCTCATGCAGACTGAGTTGCCACAATTTTACACTCACAAGATATCTGCAAATTTAGTCTAGCTAGGGATCAAGGAGGTAAGCTCACAGCCTGAACACTCTTTTGCTTCTGACATGAGCTAAAGCAGCTGTTTCTCACTACACAATTGCCAACTCTGAAATCAAAGCATGAAGGGAACCTCTTTCAGATTACTAAAGAGAGATCAAGGCCTTTCCTGTGCTGTCCATCAAGGTTTTCCTTTGAATGATGATGTAGCCATAATTTGACCTGAGTTCTTCCATTTATTCCCAGCTTTATTATCTCCTAACATTTCTCTGTTTTTAAAGTGACATTTTTCCCCCGTTCCAACTCTTCTCCTAATGATAATAATTAACAAACTTTGCATACCTGAAATCAGAGTAAGTCTGGAAGAGAGAACATTTTGGAGATAAGGAAACAGAGAATGTAAAAAATGGGAAGGGGTTGCTTGGTTTCATTGGTTAATAAGAGAGCAAATGCTTCCGCTTCTGTGGTTAAAACCACTCCTTTTGGGAAAGGAAGTAGTGGGACCCACACAGAAATAGGCAGATTTGGGAGGGAGCCAAGAATGAACTCTTCTGTCCCATGTACAATGAAGAGGCACTTCTCAGATTCATTAGAACACCACAACATTCAGGCACCATTTAAAACTACTGCAGAGTACTGGCTGTATGACAGATAATCACATTTTCATGAGTCAAGACCTACTTAGGAGATACATTGCTTCATGGGATCATCTGACCAGCTGGGGAAAAAAACACAGCCAGCTGCTGGGAAGGGTTCTCCCAGACTGGATATCCCAAGGCCTTAAGGAAAGGAGTCAAATTCCTCCTGACCAGATAAGAAAAGGTTTCTGCCCGCAGATTCATTTTTGAGTCATCATCATCTGAGAGCTCAGGCATATTTTGGTTTTCAGGAAACATCTCAGGGAAGGCTTCCTATCCAAAAGCCTCTTGCAACTATGAATCATAAGTATCACAGTACAAAATACATGTATGGAAGTTCAGAATTATTCTACCTTCATTCTTAAGATCTTTTATTCAAATCAGTTACTGATATTTTTATTTTCTTTTTTTTTTTTTTTTTGTGAAGTGTAGCTACCCCGAAAATTTTAAAAGCATATTGAAGAACCAAAGTAGCCCTTTAACATCATCAGATATTTAAAGAAGCTTATCTTTCTCATACTTACAGAAAACCAAAAATCAAGTAATTACATAAGTGCTCTTCATCCCAACGGGGAGGGCTCTACTCAAAAGCTTGATCTCTACATTTTTTTGCCCAGTTGTTACAACTGTTCAAAACAAGATTGATAAAAAATATCAGCCCACCTCTCCATGCTCATAAGTATGCATATTTAAAATATCTCTTCATACTTACAATACATAAGACTTTCTTCTTGCAGCACAAAGTGCAGAATCCCTGCCTAGAGACTCTGCACAGTTGATGTTTGAACTGACAATTAACACTGATTGCTACTCAGTGAAGTATTGCACCACAAAACTGGAAGACTGGCTTAAATGAATTGTGAGGAAAAAAAAAAGAGAGAGAAAGGAAAAGAAAAACAACAATTTTCAGTGATCAGAAGTCATCTTTGGTACTGCCCAAAGGCTGTGGTTCACTATTACATCCCAAACTGTACATTTCACAGACCAATGAGCCTTGCACTGTGCTGAGATCACAAATTACTCAAAACAAGCACATTTTCTAAGGACTGCTTCAAAAACACTTCCCTGAAGCTCTGGTTCTCCTGCTGAAGTGTGCTACTCGGAGACAGATCAGGATTGATTCATGTTGATTTGTGGAATCCTGTGAGCTGGCACACGTACACAGTGCTGGAGACTGATAGTTGACAGAGTGAGATAATCTGGGGTGGGGATCAAGGGGTTGCAGAAAGTGAGGAAAGGAAAGAAGCTTCCCTGGATTAAAATAACAAGTTTGTAAATGTGTTGCAAGCTTAATTTGCCTACAGACCCATGGTCTGACTTCCTCACTTGATTTCAGATATGCCTCATCACAGTAGGCCTTCCTGGCAGCCACTGGACTATGTCTGACCTTGGTTACCATCACCAGACCCAACCCTGATGAAAGGATTGATTTCCACGCTTGACCTCAGACCTTCCTCATCCCTGAAGACTTGTCTAGCAATCTGGACCCTGGCTGCTGTGCCAGGTGTGCCCTGCTTGCCTCACTCAGGTGTTGTGGCTGGTCCCCAGCTGTCCTGCTGGCTGTGTCACTGCAGCTGGCTCCTGGCCACCCAACCCTTGGGAGCAGCTGCCTCACTGCACACCCTGACAGTGTCTATTGCACCACAAAGCAAATCATGGACTGGGATTTATTTTCTTTTGTTGGTTTTGGGGAAGGCAGATTCTCATCAGTTTGTTTTAGTAAAGTAGCTCTTTACTCTTGAATATTATTCCACAGTTTTCTTCAGCTTTGGGTAGGATTTGCTGCTGATGGCCACTGTTACTTCTTCACTGTAATTGTCATCCCTACAGTCCCCAATTCTGCTGTTTTTCACGCTGTTTGCAAAAAATCTCTTTTTTCGGCAACAACAAACAAACTTACTATACTCCTTAATACCTTCCATGAGTTCCTCAGCACTGCTGACAACCACAACCAGCTATAAAAGTCATGTTCCAGTAGCTTTTCATAGGATTTCAGTATTTTTGGTTCTTTTTCCTTCGGTGACAATTCAACAGGTTGAACTGATTCCTTATAGCTCCAAAGTAGTGCAAGGGGGATACAGAGCCATTCATATCTTTGAAATGGTGCTACACTCCACTTATTTCAGCAGGTCTGACAGAAGCTGGAAGAGCTTTATATGTTGGGTTCCAGCGTGGCCTCTGGTGACATTCTGCCTGGATCTGTGCAGAGGATGAGCTGTGTCTGTGCAGAGGGCTGGTTACCTTAAGGGAAGGAGCCACATAAATCAATCCAGAAGCAACTGATAGGTAATCTCAACACAGTTGTTGCAGAGCCACTGACAGATTACTGTTAGAGTCAGAGCCATACGAGGCCAGATGTAATGATTGATTAATAAAATCCTTCTGACACAAAGACATGCTTGGAGGAGCAAATGCAGCATGGAAACACAGCAGGCATTTTTAATGGAATCATGGAAGAGTTTGGGTTGAAAGGGACCTTCAGTGTCATCTAGTCCAACTCCCCTACATTGAGCAGGGACATCTTTATCAGATCAGGTTTCTCAGAGTCCCATCCAGCCTGATCTTGAATGTTGCCATCTCTGGCCCTGGGCGACCTGTGCCAGTGTTTACACTTGAGCCAGCCTCTCTTGAATCAGTTCTACCTGACTGACAGCAGATACACCACGTGAGTCAAGCTGCCAGAGCTGTGAATTATTGAGTGGTAGCCTGGGCAGCTGACAAATTTATCAATTCAAGTGGTTGAAAACACCTCTAGTGCTGCAGTCAAGTAGACGTGAAAGTACCTGCCAATCCTACTGAGAAAAGTGCAATACTTGAATGAAGATTAATCAAAAATAATGCCGAGACTTGGCCTTTAGGAGCTTCCTTATCACCCATAACAAACTTCAGTTCCACTGGCCTAGTGAATTGCCTTTAAACAGCAGATTTCTTAAATGACAGACAGCAAAATGCTGCTTACAACCAACTCTTCCCCCTAGCACTGCCCTCACTTCCCCACTGATGGAAGCAATTCTATACCTGCTGACATCAGGGTCTTATTACATAGTAGGCTGCCTGTGTGTCTGTTCCATGCCTTAATTCAAGTTTCAAAATCTCCTTTGTCCTGCCTAAACCAACTACCTGTGTTTCCCTTCTTATGCTGCAATTAGCATAAATTCACTCCCACAATAACGAGATCAACGTGACACGGTACACACGTCATTTGGCAGCCAGCCTCCCTCCACTGGGTTTTACAGTGTCAAATTCAGCAGCAGGATGTGTTATTTTCACATACAAGCTCTTGACTCTCACAGAAGACCCTTACACTCTCTCCAGTAGTCTGCTTGAATAGGGTGGAATTGACCTGCTGATTTGAGGATCTGCGTGGTCTCACGATAACGGTACTGCCCTGTGTATTTCCCTTACAAACATCCATCACAGATAAAGACAAAATGTCCTAGTTATTCTACTTGCCATGAGATATCTGGACATCTGCCACCATCCTTTCTGGCCTTGGAAAAGTTGCTGGGATGGCTGCTGGCCTGGCAGTTTGTTGCATTGATCATCTTGTTGCAGATAGGAAGCAGACTCTCTGGGTTGCCCACGTGGTGTAAATCAGCAGCTGGTACTGTCAGGATGACGTTCCTGTGGCCAGCTCAGCCCAGGGGGCTCATGCTGACAGATGGCTCGGCACCAGGCAGAGATGTCAGCTCCCCCTAATTCAGCGTTCAGGTGAAAAAAGGTAGCCAACTCAAAAAGAACTTTTAAATGTGAAGGAAGACGAGAATCACCACAGGTAAACCCCTTTGCATGGCCTCAGGAATAATAAATTAATCTGGATGTAACTGTGTTTTACTGAATCTCAGGGAGGTTCTGGGATGCTGGCAAGTGCTCCAGTCATCCTTGGTGACCCCACACCTGCTGTTGCTGCATGTTGATGATACTCAGTTTTTAACATCAACTCACTTTAAAGGTGTCTCAGACATGCTTATACTAGGAACATGGAAAGAGATTAATTCCTAATTGAAGGTCTTATCAATATACTTTCTGGGCTAAGAAATGTGAAGCTTAATGCAAAGACTTCCCTGGGATATTACATATTTTGACATTTTCTACATGTGTGACCACAAAAAGAAAACCCACAAAAAACCAGGAGAATATGGGTAAGCCATAAATACAGATATGCCTCTTTACTCCCCTGCTACAGCGGGGTTTTGGGACCACTTACCAAGCCTGAAGAATGGGGGCTGTACAGCCTCTTTAATTGTGACTCATATTTAGCCTCATGTGCTCTCCTTTGGCACTATGACATCTATGAGGCCACACCACAGACTAGAGACTTCCATGGCGTTTTTTTTTCAACTTTGAACAACTTTACCACCAAGGCCACTTCTATTCAGGTCAGTCCTATTTAGGCCTTTTTTTACCGGGCATGGAGACATGAAAATAGGCCACATACAAAAGTTGCAAGTCTACAGTGATTTTTTTTTTTATTATTCATTAATGATACGTAAGGAATAGGCTGGGACTAGTGAGCTCTTAGGCTAAGCATTGATGTTCTTGCCAGAGTCCATAATAGCTGAGCAATTATGAAAGAGCTGGGAGTAACAAGAACTTCTGTTGCACCTTGGAAAAGGCTGGTCCTCTCTCTTGATGAGCTGCTGTCTTCCCTCTCTCTGCTCCCTCAGGCTGTCAGGTCAGGGCCTGTATTTTAACCTTTGATGAGTCCACAAGTTAAACCATTACTGACTGCAATCAAATCACGTTCCTGTTTCCCCGCTCCCATCTTCATGGGCAAATATCTTGATGTCAGGCCATGGTGGAGGGACAGCTACAACTTATAGTTGACTTGCTCACACAAAGATGGATGTTGGGTCACACAGACATAGAATGTAGGAAGAAATCTACAGCATTTCAGTTTCAACTATGCATTATGTAACCTGCATACAAGCACTATAAGGCCACTTTCAAAATAGGTGTGGAAATTCTGCATAATTAGAGGAATTAAAAATTTGGGATTTTAGGGTAACAAAAATAATAGTGAAAATCTCATGTTACTGAGATTATAACTTAAGAATATAACATTGTGGAGGCTCCTATTTGCTCTAAAGATCTATACTCTCATGGTAAAGTCCTTGAAACTGGTCCAGTGACTGCTCCACCCTGAAAACTTCCATTTCATCAGAGAAAGGTTCTGTAGGAACTGAATCAACTCAGAATTGCATTCCTCCTGAGGTGAAGAACCCAGAACAAAGCTCATTGATTATTTAACCCTTCAGAAAATAGCTTAGGTGGTTGCTGATCTGCTGATCCCTGTTGAATTTCTGTTGGGGTTGGCATCCACTGGCAGCAGGAAGCTGAAGAATCCAGCATAAATCCAAGCACACAGTGAGTTGTCATGTAGCACACAAGGAGGAAACGATAGGCCATAGCTAGTATGAGAACCAAGATTTAGGCAGTTTTCCTTCATGGCCTGTAGGATCTCATTGGGTCCTGTTCCCAGCTGGGTAGAGAAGACAGCTCCACAGACAGCTCTTTCTTGATAGGCCATCCCCAGGCTGTAAAGAACGGAGCCAAATTCTTGTTCACCTGCTGAGAAAACTTCCGTGCCCACAAGTTCATCTTAGAAGTGTTGTCTTTTGGGGTGGAGGACATTTTCTGGTAGTCAGAGAAGAGGTGGATGAAGGGGTCCCAACCAAACCCTTCTTGCAGCTGATGGAAAAGAATACAGTGTAAAAACAATTAAGTTGTCATTCCACTGGCATTATTCTTCTCTTACACACAGTAGAAAATTCCACAGGCCTCTGCAGTATCTTTGAGAACGAATTTAAATTTAGATGAAAGCATTAACTTTCAGGCTTCAGAGCATAACTAACAGCACTAAAGTACCTCCCCATTACACTGGCTTCCCAAAACAAACAGACATCAAAGATGCATTGGGAGTAGCCAGAAGTGTCAGCAACCTATTATTTAAGCTGCTGCTTTGGGGACAGTGAAAAACTATCAGAGGGGACACTGACAGAAGAGCTAGGAAGAAGGAGCACAGGAGAGCAAAGAGTACTGAGAAAACAGGAAGAAGAGATTATGAACAGGGCATGCTTTGGCTAAGAATAAGAACAAAAGGAATTCTTACAGAAAAACTGCTGTTGCAGAATTAGAATTGTTCTTTCATGTCACATTTATTCCAGCAGTCCTGTTAGAAACCGTATAGGAGATGGGAGACCCCAGCCTATAAGTGTGAGTGAGGCAGTGGCCAAACTGGTAAGGTATTGTGGGAAAATTTCTCCTCTTAAAACTATTTCAGTCTGTATAAATATTTCGTTATTCATTGCATCAAAAAACCCCAGAGGTTGACTCTTCAGCTTGATGATTCAGGTGCTTCAGGGATGTGCAAAAATCAGGATCAATACTCCTCCAGTAAATATTCTTTTGTTCATATAAAGTGTGAGAGCTCTCAGACAAGGGAACTGAGGGATACTCACTTCACAACAGTCAGTAGCTTAAGCCATCATAAAGGACATCTGCTTTGCATTCCCAGTTCAAATCAGGTTGAGTGCTCTCTCCATTAGGCTAATAGCTTCTAGGAGGATTAAGGGAAAGGGGGAAATCTCTCTTGCATGCTTCCCGAGAGAATGCACTTTAATCTAGGACAGGGCTCATGTTTTAGAGTCTCAACCACAGTGAGGGATCCAGTTCCATGTGCAGGAGGATAAGCTGAGCCCATCCTCTTGCCACTTGATGGACTACACTGCCTGCACCCCGTGCACTGGATGATATGAACACACTCCTCTTTGTATGTTTAGTAAAAGGCCATGTAACTCACCAGGAGGCTGTTCAAAGCCTGGCTCTTCTAGACACTTTACAGTGCCAAGGTTTTTTTGACAACTAGCCCACTGTCCCACAGGAAATCTGCCATGGATTAAAGAGCTGTGCCCAAGTTTGATCCTCCTTTTCCCACATTGTATAACAAGCAGCAGTTTCTGTTTCTCTTCCAGGGAGAAAGATTTGCATATTGCACTAAGCTATCTCCCTGAGTGGCTAAGCTCAAGTCTGGCAAAGGAAGGTTTACAGGAGACATCAGCTTTAGGCACTCTGCCTGTTTAGGCACTCTCAGGTGCTTTCTGGGCCCAAGATAAACCCTGACAGTAATCAAACACTTACAAAGCTTCACAGCTACAGTCACCAGGCTGCAGACATCCCTCTGACACAGGCTTCAGTGACTGCACTAAAAACACACACACACTTTTCCCTGTTACCTGCAGATATGTCTCCAGAGCAGTCCACACACTCCAGTCCTTCAGCTGAGCACCTTTCTTCAGGTAGTCTTTTATCCTTTCCTTCCGACACTGTGGCCTGAGTGCCTGGTGGGCCTGATGCCTGGGAATGCCCAGCACCTGCTCATGAACATAGACAGACCAGAGGTTGCACGTGGCCTCTGTGGTGTGAGGGGGAAACTCCCATGCCTGCTGCTGTTGGTTGTGTCCCAGCTCATGGATGGGACCCCAAAGACCAGTAGTTTGCATATGCTTCACGTCTAACATCTCCTTTGCTGACTCCAGGTGGCCCATGATGGGGTAGCCAGCATGCATCCAGCCTGCAGGAGAGACAGGTAACAGCACATGTCACTCAGTGCTCACCCCAGTGCTTCTTAGACATACCTGACTATTTTATGGTTTTCATTTCTCTAGCACCTTCCCTCCATCTCACAAATAACACTTTTTTTACTGCCATGAACGACCAGCTTGTCCCAGTGTAATGTAAGGAAACACATCAAGTTCCACCCTAGCAAAAAGTCACCCAAACAACAGCCCAACAAGTGAAGGCAGGACTGAACCATCAGTTAAGCGCAGTCTCACCCGCTTTCCCCTTTTATACATAAATGTACACTCATGGTTGGCCTGAGGTCGAGGTTTTAGGATGAGGAGAAGAGCCTGGCCATTGCCCAAAACACACCTGGACTCTCACAGACATAGCTGACATCAACACAACCATGCAATAATGTGATTCAGCACCATGGCACTCCTTGAGTGCTCTTGTGCAGAGTGGGAATACTGCAGGCCTGCACCCCAGGGGTCAGTGGTGTGGATGAGACACATGGAAAACACAGCTTGTCACTCCTAAAGGCTGCAAAGCCTGTCATACTTAAGCCTGTTTGTAACTTTGCAGGACAGCTATTCCATAAACAACTTCCCAGCAGGTTGCTAGGCAAGAAACTTGCACTGCAAGGGCTTTTACTTATGTCTCCTCGGTGTCTTCGTCCTTAATTGGTCCTCCTTCTTGAAGATTCCCAGAACTTCATGCAAGAGCAATGCCCCCAAATTCAAACAGCTGTTATGGCAGGGCATAAGCACACAGAGGGAGCCTGGTGAATGAACAGGAATGGCAATCCCCTTCCTGCAGGAACTAGTGAACATGAACGTGAATGGCCTGGAACTAGTTTCTGCAGGAACTAGTGAAGATCTCGAGCTTCCTCTTTTTTAATAAGAGGGATATATGCAATTAGCAATCACTAGCACCCAAAAAGTTCAGATCCAGAAATGTGAGTGAAACCATTTAGTCCACCCAAGCCAGAAGAAATTTTATGTCTGTAGAGGATGATATATTTAACTGGCATTTGCTCGGCATAGCAGAACCTAACACTCCCAAGATGTGCCACAAATTCTTTCCATTGTAGCTTAGCAAAAGTTTAGGGCATCAGGACTCATGCCAAGCCCTTGTCTCATTGTGGGATGATGAATTTAACCAGTTTATTTTGAAAAACAGCTGAGCAAAATTTTCACTGCAAAGTTCCACGTTTACCATATAATTTGATTGTAGATCAAAGGCACTCAGTTCATAACTGGAAAAGCTGGAGCGGGGGAACATCAGCTGCAAGAATACACACTCCTGAGCTTTGGCAGCAATACTGGATCTACTTCCACACTGCCATCATCTCAAGCACACACCTTTTCAGGCTAAGCTTTGCCCACGATAACCTGTGTGGAGCCCATCTCCAGCAAGTAGGCACCCAGAGGTTTGACAGTCCTGTGAACAGTCCTGTGGCTGAGCCAGAGAAAAAATAGAAATCAGGTCACTGCTTCCCAGCTGTACTGGCTCTGCAGTGCATTCAGGAGGGAGAAAGAATAACTACATGTGAGCTAAAGCCACTGCAGTCAGCAGCTCTGCATCTTAACACACCCCAACAGGAGAACAGCTGAGAACACAGCACCAGTTTTGAGAGCAGGGAGGCATCTGGAAAGGTCAGTATGTTTTTCAAGCCCTGCCTTACCACGTTTCCACCCTCATGGAGTAGCTCACAATTATGCAAGGGTCACAGTCATTTAACACCTCACATATGTTCCCAGTCTGGTTTTAGCAAAATAACCTTGGAGGAACAGGCACTGCTGCTAGAGGCCACTTGCCTCTTAGCCCTCGAGAAGGCCATATGGCAATGTACCTACCACATGAGATCTGGACATCTGTTACAATCCTCTCTGGCCTTGGGAATTTTGCTGGTATGGCTGCCAGCTTGCTTATTGCCACCATGATCTCGTTCCACAGGGTCAGCAGCGGCCGCGGGTTCTCCATGTGGCGGATGCTGTCAGATGGCACCGTCAGGATGAGATTCTCCACAGCCAGTTCTGCCCAGGGAGCAGGGTAGTGCCGGATACAGGCCTCCCACTGCCTTTCACAGGTCTCCCCTGTGAAACACAGGGAGAAACAACACAGAAAACGAGTTAAGCACAATTCTGACTTGGGAGCTCACAGAGGTCAAGCATGGAGAAAGAGACCACGGTCATGAAAATTTCTTGGAAAACAGTATGTGGTAGTTGCATGACTGAGGGTGCTGGCTGTTAAATAGCCAGTCCTCCATCTGTTCTTGGGAAGCCTCCTCAGGCTCTTTAATAAGTAGGAAACAGAAAAGGGCTGGCATATAACAGAATAGCATAGCAAGAACAGATCCCTGTTTCGTATCAGAGAACAATAAGCATCAAGTTTCTCCAGTATCTCATTTCCTTTTGTCCAGCAGAGATTTGCTGTTTCACATAACAACCCTGGTTCTGTTCAGTTTGACAGAAGAGCAAGAAGAAATTGCAGCCAGGAAGAGAAGAGAAACTGCTGGAAACACGGAAAATTCAGCAGAGATGTCTTGTAGGGTCTAGAAATGGCCATATGGGGGCACAGCAATGCAGGCAGAGCACAAAGCATGCTTTGCCGTGGCAGAGATCAGTCTCCCTCTCCCCAGTACAGCGGTTTCCATCGGAAGAAACAACTCCGGCCTCCAAGAAATGTTGGTGTGGACAAACCCTGCCCATTTTGTGAAAGCTCTTTCACCTACTCCCAGCCACACAGCAGGCTTAGAGTGACTAAGTGACTTACCCAGAAGGAGAGATTCATAGAACTGTAGAATAGTTTGGATGGAAGGGATCTTAAAGGTCATCTGGTTCAACCCTCTTGCTGTAAACAGGGACATCTTCAACTAGGTCAGGTTGGTCAGAGCCTTGTCCAATTTGACCTTGAATATTTCCAGGAATGAAGCATCCATCACCTCTTTGGGCAAGTTGTTTCAGTGTTCCACCATCCTCATTGCAAAAAACTTCTTTATGACTAATCTGAATTGATCCTCTTTTAGTTTAAAACCTCTGCCCCTTGTCCTATTGCAGCCAGTCCTGCTAAAGGGTTTGTCCCATCTTTCTTGGACTTGCCCTTGGTGAAGCCATGCTGGCTGTCCCCAGTCACCTCCCTGTCCTCCATGTGCCTTAGCACAGCATCCAGGAGGATCTGTTCCATGATCTTCCCAGGCACAGAGCTGAGGCTGACAGGCTGGTGATTCCTGGGGACCTCCCTTCTACCCTTCTTAAAAATGAGTAGAAAAATGGGAAACCCAGAGGACAACATAGTAAGGAAAATAAATCTGGGCATTCCTAAATTCAAGTATTTCTAAGATCTTCCTAAGCACAGCACAATCTCTGCTTTCAGTCACTGGGACAACGGCATCTTGTGAGCAGCCCTGAGGCAAAAAGCACCAAGGCAAACAAACCTACCAAGCTTGAAGAAAGGAGCTCTGACTGCCCCTTCCACCGTGATGGGCACATTCCCCAGGACACTCTTTGCTGGTACCACGATGTAAATGAGGCCACCCCAGAGGCAGGAAATGGATTGTCTCTGGCAGGCAACATCACAGGTGCGGATGACCACTGGCGCCCGTCTCAGCTCCTTGGCTTGGGAGAGGTCATCCGTGTGACACCCAACCTGCACCTGGCAAGCACAAGTGTAGGAACAGCTGGTCAGGCTGTGCCAGTGTGACCTGGCAGGCTGACCTCAGCACCCTGAGCTCTCCACTGCAGCACCGTCCCTGCAGAGCACACACATAGAAGCAGCTTTCTGACTCCAGCCTAGTTCAAGCATTCAGTCTGTGGTGAACAGAAGCAGTAAATAAAGTAAAAAAGAAAAGCTACAGTTAGTGTTAGCCCTGTCTCAGTCTTACAGCTATACTTCCAGTATTCCTGGCTAAACTACATCCTTCACCAGCAGGTCAGGGTACTGCAGTGACTTCCATTGCAGAGCACATGCATTGATCATTCCTCCACCATCCCTTCACCAGCATCAAAGTCACTTCCTATAACACAAGTTGGAGAGAGGTGATCTCAACTGGCTTCTTTTATTGTGCCTCTTCCTTAGAGCTCTCACAGTAAAACAGGCTGCATGTGGCTGCAGGATCAGACAGAAGCACCTAAGTTAACTTTGCATTTCAGCTGCAGGGAGGTCACTGCAAAAAATATCCAAGCAGGTAAACATTTACCTCTGCTGTATTTTGCAGAGAACAGGATCCCAAGTAATAGTGCCTATCTCATCTGGATACATCTATATCAGCAGTGGTGACAGCACCATCAAAGGAATTTATGAGAGATCTGGAGAGGTGGAGTCAGGTTTGGTTCATAGAAAGGCCCAAGTACTTATCTCGGACCTGAAAATCACCTTGATCAGGTTTTTTTGCACCATAACAGAACAAAAAACAACAACTCCCAAGCAGCAGCCACACTTAATTATCCCACCAACACACAGAACAGGAGAAATGCAGAAGAAAAGCGTGAGGACACAAGGTGAAAAAAATGATAACAAAACATTGGAAGCGCCACAGGGTGGCAGCAGTAGGAAAGGGCGGGAAAGGCAGCAAGAGCCATTAAGGAGAAAACCCTTCCCCGTGCTATTTTTGAGCGCTCAGCCAACAAATACGTCGGTGTAAACCAACGCCAAGCAGAGCGAGCTCACCTTCAGACCAGCGCAGACCACCGGGCAAGGGCAGCTTATAACTGCTGTGTGCCCTTCGGGGAGGTAGAGTCCTGTGCTCCTCCAGGCCGTCTTTCCTAAAACGTAAGAGAACAGTCCTGAACAGTCAAGCACTTCCTTGTCCAGTCCAGCAGAGATCCTGGAGATTTCAAGTTGCAACAGAAGAATAATCTTCCATCCTTTCCATTTCCCTTGCTCTACACTCACAGAACTGTCTCGCATTTACCCAACCTACCAAAAACACAGTTTCAAAGAAATGAACAAAATCATCACACCATTAGCCAGCAAGCCCACCCAGATTTAAAATTCTGGAAATGCAAAGCTTAAATGTGTTTACTACTATCTTTCAGAAAGAAGGAAAAAAAAAAAGCAGCCAAAACCTCAACACCTCCTACACTCAGATCCTCTTATCCTAAAGCCCTCTTGAGAGGTGCCAACTGTGGTGGTATTAAACATGGCTGAAGTTGTAAGGGTCATAAAACATTTCCCAAATAAGACTGACAGTGACAGGTCCAGCACAAACTGGAGCCTGCAGGAATTGCCATTGAAGTGCTGACTGAAGAGAAAGCCTCAAAAGATCATTCTGTGCTAGGTGTACCTGTAAGAAGGGTACCACTACAGACAGTCTTCCCATGGAAATGCAAGTCTCCTCAGCATAAATCTCTATAAACACTTGCAATTTACAGAATTTACAGTGCAAAACTGATCCCTCTCTGTTGTACTGATCAGGCAGATTCCACTCCCTAGTTCTGACATAAATTTTACTTAGGCATATTTCAATCCAAACACCAGAAGTCCTGAAAAGAGCTGAACTGCCATTAAGCACCCAACTTACAACCTTTCCAGAAAAGCAGCACCAGTTTTGCCAAACAAAACCCAGCCTAAGGAAAAATGCAACTTAGACTGTATCACAGTGTTTTACAAGTTCATCTCAGTTTTGCTGAATTTGCACCAAAAGCAGTTTTGAAATGGTGCTCAGGGTTTGCTAGCTTTTCCTTCTTTTTTGTTTATGTGAAATGACACAAATTCTGAGTATTTTCTGCTTTTGTCCTGACTCATTTGTGTTAAAACCAGTGAGAAGTTATTCTACAACTTTCCTCCCGGCATAGCCACTGCACTCAGACATTGCCATTCCAGAACAGCCTCCTTTAGCTCATTAAAACCATTCACAAACAACTTCTCTAAATCATACTCTAATACCAAAAAAAATCTGTCCAGGGGATAAAGCTTACTAGTGGAATTTAACCCAGAGTTTAAACGTATCAGTTGTGAGCAGAAGTCTCAGCAAGCTGGTACAGGTAGAAGGCCTAAGCTTCTACCTAATGACAAATCATTAATGGTGTATTGACCGAATACCTTGGCTTCAGTGATGGTGTCAGCCCAAAAAATTCCCACCATACTTCCAGCCTCTTGTTTTCACCCCCAAAACCAGATCTTCCCTCCACTGACACACCGAGCTGTGGGACTGTGCTATAACTCAGGCTGAAATTACCTAGATAACAAATAAACCTTTTGCTTCTAACTCCCACCTCTTTGTAGGATAGGGCTGTATCAGCATAACTACAGCAACAGCAACCTGCAGTTTGGAGTCCAAGGTTTCTCAGAGAAGCTTTCCTGCCAGAGCCATTGTGCTGTGCAAGTGCCCTGTGGCACTTGTTAGGGGTTCTTCTCCTGCCAGTGCCTGTGCACCAACAGGGAGGAAGCAGGACTTCCATGGAATGTTTCAGGGTGCTGACATCAGTTCTGGCCACAAAAGGAGCCTGTCTGCCACTGCACTGAGGTCAGCCTCCTCCCAGGCCTATGGTGAAATTGCCCATCTGTGCCCACGTTCAGGTATCCACAGACATAAGCACACTGAGGGCAGCCACGCCACTGGTCCCAGCAACAGGATGCCTCGATAGGAAGAGAGGTGACCCCTCACCTGGGTTTGTGCCATCGATTTCCACGGTGACAGGGAGGGCACAGACCCCAGCAGCAGATTTCTGCACCAGGGCCGCGCTGTCTGTCATGGTGAGGGACAGCTCAGTCGCCATGCAGAGAAGCGCTGCTTCTTTGGAGTTGCTCTTGACCGGGCAGTGCCTGCTGACCTGCGGGATCCCAGTCCTCTTGAGCACCTTGGTCAGGATGCGGTGGAGCGAGGCATAGGCCGGGCAGTCGTGGGCTGGGATTTGCAGGAAGGCAGCGCAGTCCTGTGCCAGCCGCTGCAGCCAGCCTTTCAGGGGCTCCGTGAGCTCCTGGCGCTCCTGCAGCTGCGTGCTGAAGAGCAGGAGTGCCCTGCGGAAGTGGTAGTGCTGCCCCGGGCCCACGGGCCGGTACTTGGCTGCCTGGCCGCTCTGCCCCAGGATGCTCAGCCCAAAGCGGTTCAGGATCCTGTTGCCAGGATATTTTGCCACAGCGGCTTTGCCGTGGTTCTGGGAAGCCCAGTACCAAGCCTGGCCCCCCACCAGCAGGCCACCTCCCTCTGCCACGAAAGCGTGGATCCTCTCGGCATCTCCGTCACTGTAAGAAGAGCAGCAGTACACGCTGATGCCACCTGCCAGCTGTGACACCTGCGACTTCACCTCCGCCTGAGACAGGAGGCCGCACAGCTTCTGCAGGCGGGGATCCACCCCCACCAGCCCCTTCCTGCCGGCATCCAGCCAGGAGACAGCATTGAGCAGGAATCGGGCCAGCTTCGGGGAGGACAGTTGGCTCTCGTGGGTCGCCACCACCACGCGGCCGCGGCCGTAGCGCGCGGCTGCCAAGAGGCAGCGGTGGGAGCTGTCCAGGCACAGCGGGAAGGAGAGGGCTCCGTGCACCAGCAAGGTGGAGGGGAGGCCCCCCGTCGTCAAATCCAGCTCCGACACACCGCGCAGGAGAGACTCGGCATCAAGGCTCAGGTTGGCCTGGTGCCTGCAGAACCGAGAGAGGCCCAGGTTAGCCCCCTGCCCAGAATCCTTGGCACAACGTAATTGGTGTCATAGCTGAAACTTAAAGAGCTTTTTTCTTGGTTTCACAGAATATTCTGAGTGAAGGATCTAGATTCTAGAAGGATCACTGAGTCCAACTCTTAAGCAGGTGGCCCATATAGGGATCAAAGCCACCTCCTAGACACAATTAGCACCATGCTCTAACCAACTGTGCTATTCTCAGTGACCATCCTTGCTTCTTCTATCTCCTCCATCCCAGTACATCATGCTGTCAGTTCTTTCATTTAAAAAAAGTATCCATCAATACCTCATTTTTCTCCTTTTAAAGCCTCAGTTTTTACAGCCAAGCAAATCTGTAGGAATCTCAGCCCTCATTTAGAAAAACGAATTAACAGGTCAAAAGGAAGCTTCTAGACCTCTGACTTTGAAGAGCCACTTGAAAATCTAAACACATTGCAGAAATGCAAAAATTAGACCCCTCATATTATTTTAAGCTGCAGGTTTAAACTGAACATAATGTGGGAGTTGGCATATCTCCTTTAAGAGAAACTTTCTCTATTTGCCCCACCCTAGCCTTTACGAACCAGGCAAGCCCAAAACATTTCTGTGCCTTTTCCCAAGCCCTGCTCCTGCTGAGAACTGAAGAAAGGAGTGCTAGGACAAATGAGCTAACGGACAGGCAGACACACAGAAAAAGAGTGAGTGACTAGAAGCTGAATTAGAGCCTTAACACATGCACCTCACGTTACCTCACATTGTTGGTCTCCACAATAAAAAGAGAATAGGCTGTGCAAGGCTCTCTTATCTCTGCTATTTCCATATAACTCCTGTATGTCACCGTGGAGAAAGACATGCTGAATTACCCTCATTTGCTCTGTGTACACTTCCCCCCCCACCCACCCAGTTCTGCCAAACAGTTTTCCCTCAGCACTTGTGAAGTATCTGTTGTTACATGGCCATTGCAGCCAACTCAGTGAGAATAAATGATGCTGCTCTACTTCGTGCCCGTAGGACAGGAATTAAATCTGCAGCTCTTCTTTGGTTATTACTTTATTGAGACCCTTTGTCACACAGAGTATGTGTCCAGACATATGGCACAGCCCCTGCCTCAGACTGAAGCCTGATTCTCTGCACACAAATCTGGCAGGAAGACCCAGATGTACAGAGCTGTTGTCTTACACAGAAATTGGAGATCTAAATTTCTCTGTTGCTCTGGATTCAAACCAAATCCCCACAAGAACAACCTAAACAAGGTTGTAATTCACCCTTTGTTACCATTTTGTAGTCTTGTTAATTGTGATGTAATTTTTCTCTTCTGAATTCCCCGTCCCTCTCCCTCTTCCATGCCCTGTGAATGAAGCAGTGGGAACATGCCTGTGCAGTGCAGGTGGTAACAAGAAGCAACCAGCAAATCTTAATTAAGCAACCTGATTGTTAGCTGTGTCCTAAGCATTTCACTGAATTCAACAGCAGAACTCTCTATGACCTTTGCTGGTGAGCAACAAAAAGTATCAAATTCCATTATTTTTTTGAAAATACTAGAAATTTAGTATTCTATACCCACAAGGAAAAGCCTGTGAAGGAAAGACTTGCAGGGACATTTACTGTAATTGCTGTGGCTTTCACTGCAGTGAAATGAAGCTGCCACATAGAGGAAGTGCAGCAGCACTAATGCTCCTCGGAGAACCGGCTGTGCCTTGTGTAACTCAGCAGAAAGTGGCAGGAGAAAGAGCCTGGCATAGCCATTGGCAAGGGGAGGAAGACAGCAGGGCAACATCCAGGACTCCAATGTCTGCTCAGCTGTGCAATATGAGTCACAACAGCCCTGCATTTTACACCTGATAATCCTGGACCCAAAGGGCCAGCTGGAATCCCAAACAAACCAGGAGCACTGAGATTTCCTGCCCACAGCCTGTGTCAGAGGAAGAGAAGAGAGGAGGCACCCAGCCTCAGCTCTGACCAGCTCCAAGGTCTTACCTGCAGAAGCAAATTCCTGCAAGGAACAGGCTAAACAGGTTTAGCAGCTGTCAGGCAGAGCGTGGCGAAGAGAGCTGGCCTGCTGCTTCATCTCCAGCCTGGTTTTCAGCTGTGGGAAAGTTGCCCTAAATGTAGAGATGTGTGGGGAGAGGGAAAGGAGTTCCTCCTCCTGTCCCTCTTTTGCTGCATTTCACTCAGGTACATTTGCTCTAAAAGATGGTTCCCCTCATTTCCTTCCCCTGGATTCCCTGGGCCTGGCCCAGCTGACCTGGAAGCAGCTGAAGACAGCATTCTTTCCAATTGCAAAGAATGGGAAAGTCCTCTTTAGACTGGAAGGCAACAACTCCATCCTGGCTATTAAAGAAGCAGCACTCACCATCACCCTCACCTCTCACCTCCCAAACCTTGTACAAACAACTCACCTGCATAACCTGATCAGTGGTTTAAAAATAGGGCAATTCAGATACTCACGGGACAACTAATGGGATCTTGGGAATCTTCTTGGAGACTTTGAAGACGCCTTTTTCCACGGCGTTCCCTGTGAAGTACACGCCAGCCACGCTGGTCACCTGGTTCCCAGGGAATTCGAACAGCACCTTCTCCTTGCCGTGTCGACTCGCCCAGTACCAGGCTTGGCCTCCAATGAGCAGCCCTCCACCCCCTTTGACAAATTCCACAATGCCTTTGGCCTGGGAGCTGTCATAGGCGTCCATACAGAACACCCCCATGGAGGGGCTGGGCTCTGCCCCTGCCTGCACTCGGGTGCCAGCCCCAAGCAGCACCTGGGACAGGGAATCCAACTGAGGACGAACCCCAACCAGGGCCTCTGGGCAAGGCTTGAGCCACTTCACAGCGTTTCTGAGGAACTGGGAGAACTTGGGGTCCTTTAGGATTCCTTCATGAGAAACGACCACCATGCGGCCCTTCCCATAGCGTGAGACAGCAATCAGGACCTGCTTCTTAGCACTCAGGAGCACGGGGTAGGCGTCCTCTCCAACAAGGAGCAGCTCACAGGGAACAAAACCTCCTGTGAAGTCCCACGGCCCAACACCATCCACTAACAGCTCATAGGTGGCACAGGGGTTCATCTCCAGGACACTCCTGTCTGGTGGAGAGAAGACCAACATCCATTATGGTAAAGCTCAGCAACAAGGAACAGCTGTAACAACCCCAGAGATTTGTGGACACAACTTTATCGGGGATTTGGGTTATTTGTTTGCTTGTTTAGCTTTGTTATCACACTATTTACACATTTATATAGAAGTGACAAGTATACCATGATTATAGAGACAAAGTGACTGTTTCAACAAATTCTGCTATGCACCATGGAGGAAAAAAAGGGAAATAAAGGTATTCACTTTCCCATTAGCAATTTATTTGAAGAGGGGAAGTGCCAGACGCTCCAGGAAGTCTACTAGGAACTTGTATGGTAGAGGTGGTTTACACAGGAACAGCCAGAAAGTGAAAAGACTGTATCAACACAATGCACAACATAATTCAAACACGCATTTCGCATTTTAGCTCCTAATTGGATACAGAGATACACACTTCAGCACTGTTTTTCTGCCTCCATTTAGGCCCTATAAACCCATGCTTAGTATTAGGAGGTGCTGTGAGAGGGAGAAGAGTCAGCAAAAATGATGGAGATGACCAGCTCCCCTGCAATAACTGTGAGTTTGAAGCACACAGTACCCGGGAGAGCAGATCTGGGCCCAGGAGATTCATGCCCTAGTTCCCTGATCCAAACTACTTCACAATCTCAAGAAAATAATTTCCCTGTCCCATAGCTTTGTTTCATCTGTTTCCCCACCTGTGAAGTAAGGAGAGTGTACTGACCTTGACTGCCAAGCCCTTAGAGGTCTGTGAGTGCCACGTGCTCGGTTGTTAAGGCTCCTTCAGTTTGAAAGTTTGGCTCAGCTTTTTCCCAAAGTTGTCTTCTGCTGAGCTGGGGCAGCCGTGGCTGTGCAAACAGGAAGGATTTGAGGCATGAGAGTGTGACCCAGTCCCACCCACTTTGTGTCATTCAGGATTCAGAAGAGTGACTTTGGGCACAACACCTACGGCAAGGGAAGGAAGGGGCGTGGAGCTTTCCCTGGCCGCACCCTGTGCCAGCACCAGGATTCATGAACACTACATATTTGGCTACCCTGAAAGCAAATCCTTGTCATACAAGCACAGGAAAATGGCAAGTCCTGGAGAAGCTGCATCCGGATTTGTCACAAACCCCAGGGTGCTTAGAAACAGCAACCTGATCAAGAATGACTCTGGATATGCCTGGAAGCTCTGTTTTTCACCAAAACTATCATGGGACTCCACTATTGTCTTGCATATGATTGATGAGTCAAAGCTGCTGATTAACATAGGATAAAAACTACACTGCCCAGTAACCTAGTGCTTGATTGCTGGCTTAGTCTGAATCCCAGCTTTGTGTCCCTGGGTTTGCAGACGCCCTACATGTAAAGGCAAATACGAAGTCTAAGTGCTTTAGGGTGTTTTACTACAAATCACACAGCAAAGTAACACAGCGTCAGAAAACACTGAATGTTTGTTGGTGGCTTCTGTGGATTTGATACTGATGTACCTACACTGACACCCTGACCATGGTGCAGCAGAGAGGAAAAGCAGGTGGATCGTTTCAGCAGCTCATATTAAATGATAAAATCACAGAACTACTGAATGGTTTGGGTTGGAAGGGACTTTAAAGAACATATAGTTTCAAACCTTTTGCCATGGGCAGGGATATCTTCCACTAGAACAGGTGCTCAAAGCCCCACCCAAGCTGGCCTTGAATTCCTCCAGGGATGGGGCATCCACAGGACCTCTGGGCAACCTGTGCCAGTGTCTTACCATGCTCAGTTGAGAATTTCTTCCTAACATCTAATCTAAACCTGTCCTCTTTCAAGCCATTCCCCCTTGTCCTGTGATTACATGCTCTCACAAAAACTCCCTCTCCAGCTCTCTAGTAGCCCCCTTTAGGTACTGGAAGGGGCTCTAAGGTGTCCCTACAGCCTTCTCCAGGCTGAACAACACCAACTCTCTTGGTCTGTCTCCACAGCAGAGGTGCTGCAGCCCTCTGATCAGCTTGATGGCCTCCTCTGGACTTGTTCCAAGAGATCTATGTTTTCTTTGTACTAGGAACCCCAGGGCTGGATGCATTACACACAAGAGCAGAGGGGCAGAATCCCCTCCTTTGTCCTGCTGACCACTCTGCTTTGGATGCAGCCCAGGGCAAGGTTGGTCCTCTGTGCTGCCAGCACACATCGCTGGGTCATGCTGAACTTCTGGTCAACACCCTCAAGTCCTCCTTGGCAGGGCTGCTCGCAATTAATTCTCCACCCAGCCTGTATTTGTGCTTGGGATTGTCCCTCAGTTATTCTACATGGGGACGACCCACAGGACTAGGTCTGATGTAAGCTCAGCAAACTTCTTAGCCCCCACCTTTCTTCTTATCACAGGATCTGAAAGCTAATATCCTACCCTCTCAACCTAGGAACACTGCTGCTCCTTGGAATTTATCCAGAATGAGGTGTGGCTGTCTCGGAAAGGATTTTAACTCTCTTGACTGAAAGCAATTGGGACCACGTAACAGAATTCCCAATTCCTATGTAATCACAATTTCTCCATTTCCACTGTATTAAGCATTTCAGAGTGGAGAAAAGGAAAGAAGGGCACACTTTAGACCCGGAGCAGACACAACTACAGATTATGTACTCTTTCTAGAGAGAGAAGGGAGAAAACCCTGCAGGGACAGAGAATATACATGTCTAAAAATAATTGAAGGAAGCTGCAGAAGACTGAGCTGGCTGTCTCTCACATCAATTAGGAGGAAACCACCACTAGACCTGGGCTCACACAAAAGGAAGAGGAACATCTTGGCTCTTAACTGCCTTCCCTCTTAATGTGGAAGTAAAAATTCTCCATGACAGTGTCTCAAGACAGAGATTCTCAATTCCTTGCCTTCCCTCCTGCCCCTTTCACCTCTCACCTCCAGAGAGTTCCCACTCCCTGCAGCACTGAGAACACTGAAAGTAGGTATTGGAGCAAACACTGATAAATCCTGCCAGGTGACTAATTCTCTCCTAGCCTTTCTTCTGTCTCTGGAAAAGGGACAAAAATGTGACGGAAAGGTAACTGGGTGTCATTAAATGCAGTCTTAAGATTCCATCATCTGCTGTCCAAAAGGCATTACACACAGGCAAAGGAGATATGATACAAAGGAAGGAATACCCCTTGGTTCACTCAGGAAGAATATCTGTGAGACAGATGAGCTGGGGGTGCTCTAAGGGTGAATATGGGAATAGATTTTGTGTGTCAAGTGGTGAGTCACTTTCAGGCGAGTCTTTAAGGTCCCTATAAAACATGGGAGGACCTCCATGAGTAAAAATTATGGGATTGTGCAGTATCTGTGAGGTACAGGACAAAAGAGGCAAGAGAGGTACTGAGGTGTCTCACCCGTTAAGAACACAGGCAGCCTAAGTGAGCAAGACACACCATTTCTAGGCATTTGGCTGTTCTTCCTCGCTGGGGAGGGCCCATGGGTTTCCCAGTCTTCCCTCTCTTTCAGATTTGCAATCTAGCTGTCTGCACAGGAACTAAGAATCAAGGATGCTGCAAAGTCTGTAGGCAGTAAGGAATTGGGGGATTCTTGCTTTTTCCCATGTTGATCAACAAATTGAGCAAGGAGAGGAATGCTAATGTTTGGCATTTGCTGAAGAGACAGAAATACTTATTTTCATTATGTCTGTTCATCAGCAACAAGGTTTTAAACTGAAAGAGGGTAGATTTGGATTTTGTAGATTTGGTTATAAGGAAGAAATTTTTTATGGTGACAGTAGTGAGACACTGTAATGGTCCTAACATCCAATCTGAACTTCCTCTGACACAGCAAGAGAAAAGGGATGGAGAGGTAAGAGGAAGCCAAGCAAGAAAGCTTGCACAGGAAATAGAAAATTAGGAAAAAATATGTTAAGAAAACCTTTCCAGAGTTACATAATAAAAGTAAAAAAATCCAAAGTTAAATATGTCTAAGGAAAATAGAGCCAAAGAAAAAGTAGATTAGGTTGCAAATTAATGAGAACACCAAAATTAGATCAAGATAGCAATTACCAAAGCAAGCTACTGTAGGTATTTATTTATTTATTTTTGACAGTCCTAAGAGTTACTAGGAAACAGACTGAAAATTGATAAAGCCTAAAAAAAAAAAAAAAGTTTTTTTTAGTGAAAGCGCAGCAGAATCAATCAGGCAACTGCCACGTGTAATTACTGTTATTGAAATTATTTCCATGTGGCACTTCACAGCAATAGATTACAAACCATTACAATTTTCCAGCCTAGTAAAATGTTTTTGTGGTTTAAGGAAAAAAACAACATGAATTTTCCATCCTTTCTGGTAGTGTTACCATGCACACATTAGGGTACACTTACTGGCTAATGGGATGCAAAGAAACAGAAAATCTTAAAGTCTAAACATACATTTGTCTAGTAATCTTAATTGCTTTCAAGGCAAGGAGAGAATGAAATTAAAGCAGCTGATGAAACATGACCAGGTATTTTTAAATTAATTTTGCATTTGGAAAGGTGAATTATAATTAATTTTACTAAATTTCTATGAGTTGAAAGCAAGCTAATGATTGGTAAAGACACGGATACATTGAATCCTAAGAGATGTCTATACAAACAAGTGCTGTTTAGTCTTTTTGAAAATCTATACCTGGGATCTAAAAAGGACAGAACATATCACATAAATGAAATCACCAAATAATAGAAATCAATGTACAGAAGCACGGAAGAAATCATAACCTTACCAGCTAATCATTTTTTTAAAATGAGACCTTGCCTAATTGCAAGTCCTACGGCCCGTAGTTTTAGCAAAGTGTTGACATCTGTTGGTGAGCAGGGAGCAGAGCAGCTCGGGAATCCCCGGGAAATGCAGACTCAGAGCCCTTCTCCAGTCCGGCCCTGGAAGGGTTGAGTCTCATTTGCTTGCCTGCTATGCAACAGCTCGGCTCACTCCCCTGTAAATGTTGCTCGGTTTCAAAGCAGGGGATCAGTGTAACACCACTGCTTTCATCGGAAAAGGAGCAGGAGAGAGGTCTGATGCTCCTTGTGTGTGGGCCATGCCAATCTACTGCAGCCTGCAGTGATGTGGTAATGAATATGGAAAAACAACAGCTTTATCTCTCCTAAACTAAAAGGATGGCATGGAACTTGATTTGCTGTAGCCTGTTGGGAAGCAAGGGAAAGCAGGGATACTGGGACAGTTCATTGAAGATGAGACTGAAGAACAGGCAGGGCATAACTCAGGTGATGGGCAGCTTAAAAATCTATCACTGACACGTCACACAAAATAAGAGTGTAGGGTTAGACTGATGAAGGTTTGTGCCCTACTGCAGACTTCAGTGGTAGTGTTGCTTATTGCAACAAAAAAATGTGCAATTCCATAAACTGAGCATTGCTTCCTCTGTATCACTGTTATGTTTGATAATGCAGCAGGGAGAACTAATTAAAGCTATCCCTGATCTATTAAGCCATATTTTTTTCCAGCTCAGTATAAGTGTGACAGACCAACAGATGAGCATCTGGGGTTTCCTTGGGATTGTGACAGTAACCAAACAATCCCTCAGAAGAAATGTATGCCAAGTAAAAAAACCAAAACAACAAGTTTACTTAGCTCTTTTTTACAATCTAAAAGATTTTAAAGCCTTACTTCAAATAAAATAACATGGGTGCACACATTATCACTCTTGCCTATGGTGTATGAGATATCTTTTTGGTATCAGCTTCCCCAGGAAGGTCTTCACCACACTTGAGCTACGCTGGGTTGAATTTTGTATTCCCTGGCAGCTGGCATCAGGGGTGTCCCTGCTGATGTCTGGCTGTCTGTCCACCTGCCAGCTGGTGGCCAGTCCCAGTCAACACTGAGCGTGTGGCTCCTGCCTTTATTCCTTTCTTACACCCTGTTCTCTGCCCTTTCAAGCCAATCAAGCATGAACTCAGAGCGTGGTTTCAGTTCCTGTTCCAATCACAAATGAATAGTCAGGGTCATTCCTTTTTTGGTTATTCTGTTTGCTCTTATCTCAAAATGTCATCTTTGAGCTTGTACAGACATGCATTCCTCACTTCTTTTCCCAGTTCCAGGGAGTCTGCGGTGCCAGCATGATCAACACAGCTGGGTAAATGAACTTCCAGGCCAAAGCACGTCATGGTGGGGCTTTGGTCAACCCACACAGCACACTGACTCCAGCCATGGCATAGCTGGGAAGCCAACCCTTTGACAGCACTCCAAAGGTTCTCCCATCCCAATGGGCTTTAGGCCACCTTGAGTCCTGCCCTTGCCTGTGTAGCATCTGTCGATAAAGTTGAGCTGTGTTGCCCTATGCCATCTTTTATGTTTTCAGTCCAAACCTTGTTATCTTTAGCAAGACTTTACATAAACCCATTCCTAAATCTAGCATGTTGATGACCAGCTTTAGGTTGGCTTCATGTCCTGGGAGGTTATTCCAGAGTCTTGCTGGAATTTGTTGTTTCTTCAGGACATTTTACTGCTGAGAATATTCTCTGCTACCTTAGGCAATCATCTCACTTGTCTTTCGCTCTGCCTGAGCACTACTGCCAAAATTTTCATTCTCTCTTCACCTAAGCATACCCATCAAGTTCTGAAATCTTTCCTTTGTGTCTGCAATGTATCTTCTGAGAACAGGCCTGACATGAGGCTCCTTTACGATGCTGTGGTACTAAAAGCAGGCCTTAAAAGAGGCTTAGAAAAGAGACTATTCCAACCTGCCTTCCCTCCATCCATACCCTACTGAAAGCATTATGGCATTGATATCACCCCAAACACTCACTGTCTTATGCTGCTGTCTCTGTCCCCTCTTCCATAAAGCCCTGCACATACAGCCCTTCGGGGAGGCCCTAAAACAATTTCTAAGCAGTCTTTGAAAAGTTATTAAGGAACACTGCTTGCAGTACTTGGTTTAAATTACTTATGTAAGGGCTTGCACTGCTATGTTGAAAACAGTGGGATGGCAGGAAATATGAGCTGTATAGCATCTGTAAATGATCTCCACTATAAGATCTCCTTTCCTTTCTATTCATTCTTACTTTGTTAAACTTGGTTCTAGCATGTTTGGCAGTTGTAGATAATTTGGGACCAATTACACACGCAGCAATTTTTAAATGCAGGATTATGAAGTAGAAAACACGTGGCTGAAAAAGTACCAGTCCCAAACAGAAACCTCATTCCCAAACATAAGACAGAATGACCTGCAAAGATTTATTTTAAACCAGAACATAGTTGGTTTATTATTAGAAAATGTAGATGAAAGAAAGATGTCAGATGAATTGAGAGCATAAGAGACCTTGTGTGCTAATGCTGACTGGAGATTGTAAATTTAGCACCATACAGACTCATTACATGAAGAATTATCTTCTATATTTTTGCTGTGCCTCCCCCAACCTGCTAGACCTGCTGGACCAGAACCAATTTAGATGCTTCTCTCTGTGTTCCTCAGTGTATCAGGGTCTACAGTCTGTCCACAGAACCAGCTTTGTACCTCCTACAGATCTAATCTGCAATCAAATAACTCATCCATGTTACATTACAAATCGAGGGCAGCGAGAAGCTTCTAGACCAAATGCACACAGAAACCACAATCCTTTCCTTCTCTGCCTTCTCCCTTCTTACTCAGTGTGAAAGTAAACTAAAGTGTACGTTTGCGTGGGGTTGAAAAGCATGTTCTTCCTCAGGGGAAACCCATAGATTTTGCAGTTTGCCCCCTCCTGCTAACTACAGGTTCTTTTAGTCTCTTTTGCTACTACTTTCCTTTGGCACCGGCAGAGCCCACCTCGGGCTGCTGGAGTCGTTGTGGACCAGCTTTATGCCGGAATAGAGCAGCTCTGGGTCGCACGGTCAGGTCAGACGCAACCTGTATCCTCACAGAGCAAGCTCACGCTCCGGGGATTTGCACTGCCCGCTGCCGCGACACGGCAATGCGGCTCGGAAAGGCAGCTCCGGGACACTGCGCGCCCGCCTGCCAGCCTCCTGCCCTTCACCTTCCGTCACCGCTTTGGTTACTGACGGCCCAAGCATCACGCTGGCCATGCAAGCGTGGCGTGCGCGGCAGCAGCGGGCGCCTCGGCGCTGCTCCCGTTCCCCGGCGCTCCGCGGCTGCGCGGCCCCGGCGCTGCTCGGGAACCGCGGAGCGGCGGGCGGGGCNCGGGAAAGCTGCCGCGCTGTGCGATCAGTAGGGAACGCTGCGTGGCCGGGGGCGGGGAGGGGCGCTGGGTTTTAAAGGCTTGCAGTGGAAGGTTGAGCCCATTTAGCAGTTTTGCTTTCGTTATTTATGGCGAAGATGATGGATAAGGTTCTAGTCTGATACGGCATCACTGGATTTTGCAAATGATTTGGCCAAAAGTGCCATACCACCCGTGAGGCATGTGCAGATTTGAGTAGCCCAGAATTAGACCGGTCTGCTAATTCCTACATATTTGCACTATGCTCTCCATATTCAGAAGAAGCACCTATTTTTATTTATGCATTCCCAAATACTCCAGCAGCAGATTGACGCACAAAATAGTGCTACTCCATCCGGATGGATACAGACGGGCAAGCCACAAAGCTTACACTCTGTGCCCTAAACACGTCTTTACCTTTCCTGGTCCTGGGTAACAAATCGTTTTCAAGCACATGGCTCCTAATTGGACCCGAACCAAGGGATGCCCGAGCTCCTCGGGCTGCATGCTTGCTGTCGGCAAGATGCTTCCATGCCCACTTGTACCACCTTTCCCGGGACCACCCAGTACCGCGCGGTGGGCAAAAAGAATACAAGCCATGCATCTGCACAGGGCTGCTAAAACTGAGGGAGCAGGAGGGCTCGCTTTATTTTAAGCGCAGCTTACAGTAAAGCTTCCCCAGGGCAGAACACAGCAGCTCGTCCTTGCTGCCGGGCCGGGCTCCCCTGCATCACCAGCAAGAGGTAGGCGCACCTGCCCCGCAAGCTCAGCGCTGTAAAAGCGCGCGCCCTCCCTCCTGTCATTAATAAGCTCCTCTTGCCTTCCTTGGCCCCCACCGCCCCGGAGCGTAACGCGGCCAGGCGGCTGCCTTACCCCCGCCCCGCCGGCCTCTCCGCCCCCGGGGGCGACGCACACTTTCATCCCGGCCCCTGGCACGGCCGGGCGCTTTGCGGCACCTCAGCGGCCGCTCTAGAAACTTCTCGGTCCCTCCCTCTCCCCTCCCCTTCCTCCTCCTCCTCCTCAGCGACCAGGGGCTGGCGCTGCGGCGAGAGCAGCAGGGAAGGAGGTGCGCGGTGCCCGCCCCCACCCGCGCTGCTCGGAGCCGGAGGCTCAGACAGGCGCTATCCCATCCCAGCTTCATCCCGGCGCCCACCGCAGCACCGACCCCCCGAGGCGGCCCTTCCCTGCGCAGAGGTGGCAGCGGCAGGCGGCATGACGGCGGAGGAGATGAAAGCGGACGGGGCTCCCCTGGAAGGGGTGGACATCACTCCCAAGCAGGATGAGGGCGTCCTCAAGGTACCGCGCGGCTGTTCCCCATCCCCACCCTCCGCGCTAGCTCGGAGGGGTCCCCGCGCCGGCGGGGAGCGGGGACGGGAAGAGGGGGGACATTCCTCTTGGCGTGCGAGCGGGTGCTCCCCGGGCGCCCTGGCCCCACCGGGCCCATTGTGTGCCCCGCGGAGAAGGGGACGAGGTGGTCCCCGGGCATGCAGGCAGGGCTGGCGCAGCGCGGGCGATTAAACAACAGCAGCGGGGAGCGCGGAGGGCGGGAGCGCGCCCCGGCTGCGCAAGCGCTGCCCGGCCGCCCGGGGGGCTCCCCGCTACTCCGGGCTGAGGCGAGCCGGAGCCCGGGCTGCCCGCCGGGAGAGTTCGGGGTCATGGGGGGGCTGCCTAGGGAAAAGGCGCTTCTTGCTGCGTTCGGGCTTTTCCCCGCGTTTTTGTTTTTTTTT
>VXAC01000021.1:34872-91933 GCA_013399225.1 Rhipidura dahli
GGGCAGGTCCCTGGCGCGGCCCTGGCGGCGCGGCTGCTCTCCTTTGTACTGGGAAGGCAGGCGATAAGGGCAGCAGGATTTATACCGTGAGGGGGAGTTGCGCGAACTTCCTCTGTCAGACGTTGCCTATTTCCATATCTCTAGAAACTTCCTTAGGCTCCGCTGAAAACTTCAGCGGTTATTTAGAAGCGTTATTCAGCCGCAGTAAAAATTCGGAGTTACTGTGTTAAGAAGGAGAAAGGGAAGCGATAGCAAAGGCAAAATTATGGGTTTTAACCTTTAGAGCCTTCTGTTTTGTACGTTCTGGGTTCTTTACGTAGGCGCTGTCTCCCGTTCAGGAGGGTTATCAGGGAGCAGGTTGAAGATGTTGGCTTCTATATTCCTGCTTTCCCATGTTTCCTGCTAGCATGCTTAGCTGAGAATTTCTGGGGTTTGCACATAGTGCAGTATCAGTCAGAGTTCTCATGTGCATGGCTGCCCAGATCCCTTGAGCGTGGTAGAAGGCAGTGAGGGGCTGCCTAATTAATGCAGTACCTACTTTTTGAGGATGGAGAAAGCAGCAGGTATTTTTTGGGGTTTTTTTTTACTTATTTTTTTTAAAGGAGGGGAGTAGAAAATACTAGCAAATGAACAGAGTTAGTGAAAATCACAAAAATTCATACTGTGACTTGATGAGCAAAATACTGTAGAGGTCATGAAGTCCAGCCTTCATGGATTTTATTTCTATCGAAATTGTTGGAGTGCAAAATGCGTCTATTGAAATCAAGGGTCTAGCTCTGAACTAACATACACCAATTTTGTGCTGTATTGTGTGCAGTTTTGTGGTATTGTTGCAGTGATTCCAGGATTTTGTTTATTTGTTGGTTAGCTTTATATCAGAATAGTATACACCGTTTTTTACCTGATATTGCAGAATATGCCTGCACAATTCCTAGAGTGAGTATTTAAGTTTAGAAATAAACCATTTGAAATCCCATATGAACTGAAAAATCCTACTTCTCCATCTGAAAATGTAAACCTTACAGAAAATAGGATTGCCATATTCAGAAGTGAGACTTCAGTCTCTTCAAAACGGAGCAAATGCAAAAGAATAAACGGTATAAATAATAAAATTGAGGTATTTATTACCTAGAATACCTTGGTATGACACCACAAGAGTATGGCATTTGGAGAAGTTTAGTAAATCTCCATTAAATGCAGTTAATTTCTCAAAATTGCATCAGACTGGCTGCTTTAAAGTGCTAGTTTGCATCTGCTTTATATGGATGTATATCTAAGCATGGTGTAGGTTAGGTTGCTTACCTGATTCACGTGTTTTTCTCATACTTCTTTGCTTCCTTATCTCTCTGAGTGGTTGCTTGAACTTCTGCCTTCCTTGGGGAGACATCAGTAGATGAGTTTTGTAATGCTAATAACTGCTGTAGTGCTGGCTGGGGTAAAGGGATGGTGTGCTGTGTGAGGTCAGGGATCCCTTTCCATGCTGAGCATCCTCTCCTTAGGAAACAGCAGGTAGGATTTTTTCTAGGTTTTATTTGTTTGTTGGTTTTTTCTTTTGTTTTATGCTTTCAGTGAGGTGCTTTCAGCTTGTTATGAGTCTGACAGAAGCTGTCGATGATAAAGCTTTGGCTTTGGATGGAGGGCACTGGCATTTCAGTTCTGTAGTCAGTTGCAGAGATGGTGGGAGGCCAGGTGGGAGATTGACAGTGGTGGGTTGCAGGAAGCTGAAATTCGTGAAGGAGACTCCCAAAGGTCTGCATCCTTCAGTGAAAAACATGATTGATATAGAAACATGACATTTAAAGGAGGGATGCCTTGTAAGTGCCCTTGAAGAGTTGTTTGTCTTGTATAACACAATGTTTCCCAGGTCTCCATGATGCAAGAAAATAGGGTCCTGCACTGGTCCCCTTTTGCCTGGCTAAGATAATGCAGAACTTTGGCTCAGAGCTACGTAGTTTCAATCTGTATTGGGGAAAATTCAAATTTGAACTTCAGAAGTCTTGTTATGGGCAAGGCTTCACATCCTTGCCTATGAGATATGTCACTGTTACTCTCTATTTTTATATAAACTTCTAATGAACACCAGAGAGATTGTCCCATCTTGCTTTCTGAATAATGTAGTTTTATTTAATGCTTGTCTTGGTGGGCAGGCTGGGGAACCCCCTGAGAAGAAAATCGAATCCTTGCAGCTGTATGTGAGGCAGGGGTGCTGGCCATCCATGTCAGAATTGTGGAGACAAAATTATTGTGATACAATAATTTTCAAGTGTTATTCTGTAGGCTGATAGAACTGACCTGCTAACCTTCAATAAACTGCTTGGTTTAACTTGAATAATTCTGGATTACATATGGGAATAGACTTTGCATGGAAAGTACCACCTCATTGTCTTGTTTAAATGCTTTGCCTAGAACACTAAACTCGGGCATGATGACAGAGAGATGATGAGGCAAATACTTGAATAAAGAAAAAAAAGCCTGCCCAGTACTTTGCCAGTTTCAAGAGCATTTAGAATCTTGTAGAGGCAGGGTAAGTGACACGGCTGAGGATGGATGCAGAGATCTGTAAGCTGGTGCCAACTGTTGCCTGTTTAATTCCTGTATCGCAGCACAGCCATCTTGAGGTTCTGCATTTGCAGCGCTGCTAATCTGCAGAAAGAACAGCCAGTCCATTTCCAGGTGATTGCAGGAAACCTGCAAATCCTTTATCTGCTGAAGATGATAACACACGCATCTAGGTATTTGTGATTTGTGTCCAGTGGGCAGACTTTATTTCCATGATCTTAATGCTGACTGCTGTTTTTCTCAGGTTGTCAAGAGAGAAGGCAGTGGGACGGAGTCTCCAATGATAGGGGATAAAGTGACCGTCCATTACACAGGATGGCTCCTCGATGGCACAAAATTTGACTCCAGTCTGGACAGAAAAGACAAATTCTCTTTTGACCTGGGGAAAGGTAATATCTTGTGTTTGGTGTTGATTGGTTTTGGTAATAATTGAGATGGGATTTCCTTGTGTGTGTGGCTCCTTTGCTTTTCAGAGTTGCTGCTTCATCTTGTTTTCAGAGTTTATTCTCTTAGAATGGCCCAATCAGAATGTCTTGGAGATTTTTCTGAATGAGAAAACCGTGTATCCCCTTGAGAGACCTGCTAAAGAATTCACAGGCCTCAGACAAAGCACCCCAGGGGAGCAAATCTGCCCTGAATTGTACCAATAAAGGGTAGTTAAATAGCCAGAATATGCATTTTGTTGGTTAGGTTTTTCTGGTGGTAGACCTCAGCTCAGCAATGCTTAATTGTGAGCAGGTACTGGGACAGGGTACACAGAGGCAGCTGTCAGCTGTCTCGTGATGAAACATACTCTTTTTTCCACAAAGTTGTCAAATTAACCCAAATACGAATCTTTTCATTACCAAAATCTTTCATTTTTTTGAATGCAAAAATCTAAGCATCATTGCTCCAGCAAATCTTATTACTCAATCTTGTATTCTTCCCTTGCAGTTCCTTACCTTCTGCTTTTTAAAAAATAATACCTCATTTTTTAAAAAGACCTAAATTAATTGTACTGCAATTTGAGATGATATGAAGTGCACTTTTTAATACAAGACTAATAGAAAGGCTGCTTGATGAGTTGAAAGGAACAGCAATTAAGAGAGCTTGAGTAAGAGTGGGGATTTTGTTACAGCTTTTCTTCCCTTTGGAAGGAGTACTACTACTTCCCTCCCCTTTTCTGTTACAAATGTGTCTAACTTTTAGTTACCACTGGTGCTGTTTTTTGCCAGCTGATAAAGTACAGACAGAAAAAGCTGTTTTGGATTGTTTTCAAAACAGGAGCAGGCAATCTCTCACCCTAAGGCTTTCCTCTCGGAAGAGTTTATTGTTACTTCCTCGCACTTGAGACCATGCCAAGTACTTGAGCCCGGGTCTCTGTTCTGTTGTTCTGCGAAAAGGGTTATTACATTTGGAATGAAGAAATACTTGTGCCAAATTTGGGTCCCTGGGAAGCTCTAGAATTTGATTAGTCTTACAACTGATTTACATAAGTGAGAGTGAGCGCAAGTTCTTCAGTATTTCTGCTGCCTTTAGCTTTTGTATACCAAAAGTGATGATGCTCAGTTTCAGCTGAGCATGCTTTTCATGTGTGGTTGGCATTTGTCTTGTGCAGGTGAGGTGATCAAAGCATGGGACATTGCTGTGGCCACTATGAAGATTGGTGAAATCTGTCGGATTACGTGTAAGCCAGAATATGCCTATGGCTCAGCTGGGAGCCCCCCAAAGATACCTCCCAATGCTACACTGATTTTTGAGGTGAGTGAGAGATGGTCACCAGAACTGTACGCTTGAAAAAATGGGGGACGCAATATTCACTCAAAACAGGATTGTTAGGTTTTTTAAGGAAGAGAATATGGTCAGTTTTGGGTAGTGTGGACAAAGTTTTAGTCTGGCTGCCACTGCTCTGTAGTGGCTTGGGTTCCCTTCTTTTTAAGTTTCTAAAACACTTGAATCATCTTCAATGTTCTGTTGTAATTTTGCAGTTACGGAGTGATTTGCAGCAGGAAAGTGCAGATTAGGAGGGCAGACTATTTCAGTGACAGACTGAAGTAGTTAAGAAAACAAAATCTTTATTCTACTTCAGAACACAGAGTAGTGATACATGAACTGTTGTAAAGTTTTTAACAACGGGAAGAACAATTAATGCCCTCAGCAATACATTTTTCATACTTGTGTTTTCTTTTCAAAATTAATGTAATCTTTTACAAGCTGTTCAAGGAGAAAAGAGGTAATTTCCCCATGTAAACTGCTGGAATACAATGTTTCATCAGCCCTGCAATTGTGAACTCTTTTCTGTAGAGCTGAGTGTTTCAGTCAGCATTAAAGCACCATGAAACCAGTTTGGATGCAGGTTGCTGGTTCATTACCAAAGCCTCTCTGTGCATCCAGGCTATGCTGATCAATCTTGCCACCACAGATGAAGTCCTGTACACCCATTTTGTCCCTGTGACTGACTCAGCAGTCTTGAGTTTGGTGGCTGGGTGACCCAGTTTGACATCTCTCATGGCCAGCTGGTCTCCTGGGGATGAGATGCATGTCTTGGTGAGCATGGAGCCCCAGTTATCTGTGGTGTCTCTCAACCTCACCAGGAGAAAATTTGTTTCCTACTGATCTTTTAAGTCATTTCCCCCCACATCTTCCCCCTCCTTACCAAAAGGGGGTGGAAATAGCAGCTGTCTCTTGTGTGTTATTTCAGAAGTGAGAATGGTTGCTCAGAATGCTGAGACTTGTGTTTGATTTTTCCGTGGAGGATGACATTAAAGCTTTTTCTGGAGCATACCCTGACAGTCTCAACAGTGTTTGAGGATGTATTTTTCTTACTGTTGAAAGAGTTCAATTTGCCAACAATTGCTTCGAAATAAATTCTACCTGGGAGAAGGCAGACTCTTTTCTTAAGTGTGATTTTTAAAATTACTTTGTTCAAATCAGTAGAATGGAATCCTACAATTGGGGGCATAAAGAAAGTTGTAAAACTGATGATTGCTCTGAGACTGAATGTTTCATCCAATATCTGAGAAAGGTAAAAATAGCTTATGGAGTAAAAACAAATTTCGTTTAGATTTTATTGGAAACAATGAGCATCTGTTAAGGAGAGTAAATTATACCTAGAATCATTTAGGTAGGAAAAGACCTTTAGGACCATCGAGTCCAATCATAAGTCTGACCACTGCCAAGTCCATCACTAAACCATTAATCCAAGTGCCACATCTACATCTAAATACCTCCAGGGGGATGACTCAACCACTTCCCTTGGCTGCCTCTTCTAATGCTAATATCCATTCTAAACCTCCCCTGGTGCACCTTGAGGCCATTTCTCCTTGTTCTGTGACTTGTTACTTGGAAGAAGGGACTGACCCCATCTGGCTACAACCTCCTTTCAGGGACTTGTAGAAAATGAGAAGGTTCCCCCCCCAGACCCTCTTTCTCTTCAGACTAAACATCCCCAGATTCCTCAGCAGCTTCTCACAAGACTTGTGCTCTAGAACCTTCCCTGGCTCTGTTGTCCTTCTCTGGACATGCTCCAGCACCTCAGTGTCCTTCCTGAATTGAAAGGCCCAAAACTGAAGACAAGATTTGAGTGTGGCCTCACCAGTGCCCAGTCCGGGGGACAATCACTGCCCTGGTCCTGCTGGCCACACTGTTGCTGGTACAGGCCAGGTACCAGGTGCCAGGCCAGGCCTTCACATGACTGGATGTTGTATTTGCCTTACATCTGAATAGTGTATTTGCATTTCTTTTTTTTTTCCATGGGCTTCTGAGTAATAGGATTAAAGATACATTCTGTGTGGAAGGATTAAAAAAATATTGCTAGCAGGTAGTGTCCTCTAAGGAATGAGAACTTCCACTTTGAGTACTTCAAAATTAGTACCATTATTTCTGAAAAACAGTATCACAGAGAGCTGTTCATAAACAGCATGTTCTTACATAGAAATCTGAAGTAACTCATGGCTTGCTTACATAGGATCAAACTACACATGTTGGAGTGCTGTGTGCTCCTATGCAAGTGATACCAGGTGTAATCAGGGCTGAGCTGATGATTGAAGTGCAAGCTAAAAGCTCAAGGCCTTCTACCTTGGCAGCACAGGGGACCATTCTTAAGGGCTTGGCACTACTACAGAGGATGCACGTGGACAGCAGAAAGCAGAGAAGCTTTCATTGTCCTGCAACAAAACCTGGCACTGGGATAAATAAAAACAGGAACTGCAAGATGGGATTTGTTCCATCAGACTACTTCTGGCTCCATCTGATGTAGTATTCACTTCCCACCAGGCTTTTCTTAATGCTGCCAGTCTGGCCTCTCAATTTTCTAGGTATGTTTTTAGGTAAAAGTAGTGTTTCATTCATGAGTCTTGATATCCCCTTATGCCTGCCTAGGCAGTCATGTTGAAGGGAAAAGGGGAGAAGGAAAAACACCGAAGTTACCTATGATGGTTTTGTGCTTCCCTAACAAAATAGCCTGGGGCTCACTGGCTGCAGCAAGTAAGCAGTACTGGGTGTGTCCTGACTGGGGGTGTGTGTTGGAGCTTAGATCCAGAAAATTTTCTTGAGTTTTATTAGGTTAAAGTAGTTTCTGGCTAGTATGACTCTCAAGCAGCTAAAGTCTTTCAAGTTTCTACTTTTTTAGTTTTACCTAGGTTTACTTTTTGTTACATTACACAGTTTCAACAGGGTTCTTCTGCAAGTGCTTGTCACCATACCTAAGTTTGTACTTATTGCCTTACAAAAGACCCTCTAAAATTTACATTAAGAGATTTTCTACCTGTGTCATCAGCATTTCTCTCTGACATGAAATAATGCATGTCCTATGGTTTGGAAGTTCTTTTTTTTTTTTNTGATTGCTTTTGCTGAGCAATATAAATACATAGTTTATTCCATAGAATAGTACTTTTCAGGTTGGGAAAAAAAAAAGGGAGGGAAACACCTATATGGTCATCAATAGGACATTCAGGAATGACTTGTTTCAGACTGACTGAAGAGAAAGACCGGAATATTATTTGTTGCTAGGTATCAATTAAAATAAAAAGTGGAAGTACTGGTAGAGAGTCAATTCCTTTTGCATTCCAGGTATCTTAAGTCCAGTGTCAGGAACCTGCACAGAATTAGCCCTGAACTTTTTTTTTTTAAAATGAACTAGTCTAAACAATGCTGATTATAATGGCTGGCTTTTTTTGCTGTTTTCACTATCGTGCTCAAACATAGGATATGATTTTTTTCCCTTCACTTCGTAGCAGCAATGACAAATACCTTTCATAACTAGAGTGTTTTTCTATGTCATCATGGTACTCCCACTTGAAACTGATGTGCATTTACTTGGGAGGGCATGTGAAGACTCAGAGATTCAGACTGGATATTTATCTCCTACATTAACCCTAGCTCTTAGAAATCCTAAACAATTCATTGCAGCAACGAGTCTAAATTAAAGTTTCAACGATCTCTGGAGAGCAAATTGTGTGAGTTACTAAACTGGTGTAATGAGAATAAATGCTGGGCTTTTCTTCCCTCCACAGATAGAACTTTTTGAGTTCAAGGGGGAGGACCTCACTGATGAAGAAGATGGTGGCATCATCCGAAGAATCCGTAAAAAAGGGGAGGGCTACTCCAAGCCCAATGAGGATGCACTTGTAGAGAGTAAGTGTGTTGTTACACAAATAGGAAATGGGTTTGCTGTGTAGGATGGCAGAACCTTTTCACGATCTACAGCTGTGTGTCCTGAGTCTCTTTTCTGTACCAAGTGACTTAACAACCTAGAGTAAGCTTCCCTTCTCCAGTTTCTAGCAAGGTTTACATTTTCCAGCAGCAAGTGTGTTTTCTGGTGATACTGAATCTGTTGAAGTGCTTATCTGATCACAAAAGGTGATTGAGTCTGGTAAAGTATTTCCATGTGCTGAAGAACAAGAGGGGAAGTCATTCTGGCACTTGTTGTCGGAGTGGAAAAAACAAACACTTAAATGAACAAAAAAAAAGGGGATTGTTAAATTTAACAGCAGAAGTTCTGTTTGCTGCCAGTAGCCACTGTGCCATAGGTAGCTGCTAAAAGAGAAGAGACTGTTGGGAGGGAGGCTTTGGCACTTTGTGTGTGCTGCCTGCCTGTACAGAGCTGCCCGTGTGCTCCTGGGTAGCTGCCCACTGCTGTACATAGATGCCTTCTGATTTCTCTTTCCATTGTTCTGGTTTTTGTCACCAGTCCAGCTTGAAGGCCGATACGGAGATCGTGTTTTTGACAAGCGGGAATTGCGGTTTGAGATTGGAGAAGGTGAAAACTTCGATATTCCTCACGGCCTGGAGAAAGCAATTCAGAAAATGGAGAAATCTGAGGAATCTGTGTTCTATCTCAAACCCAGGTATGCTGTTTCTGGTGTTTGATACTGGAAGGACTTATCCCAATCAGCTGGCAAGAAAGAAATGTTTTGTCATAATGCCTTTCAGCTTTTTTCAGTGCTGTGGTAAAAACTTTGGATTGGCCCCAAAAAACTGACATATGAGAAGTATCGAGCTAAGATTGCTTTGCCACTTCATAATGAAGCAGTAGCACTCCAGAAAAAAATTCCTTAAGTCTCTGTAATGTTGACCTCTGAATATTTTTAAAAAATGTTGCTGTTCTCTTAGATTTTTGTGATCCCTCTTCATGACTGCTACTGTAAAATAGTGCATATGTA
Source organism: Rhipidura dahli (assembly GCA_013399225.1). NCBI lineage: Eukaryota > Metazoa > Chordata > Aves > Passeriformes > Rhipiduridae > Rhipidura > Rhipidura dahli. The sequence continues at coordinate 44,073 of VXAC01000021.1, forward strand.
GGCTTGGATATAGGCAGAATTTTCTCTTTACATCTGAAACAAGTGCAGTTGTGCAGATTGTTTTCCTCAACCTTGAATTTATTTCAGTTTTTATTTTTTTTTAAACTGGAACTGAGCCTGATGGCATCAGAAAAGCAAAGCAATTTTTTCTAGAGGGTTTTCCTGCTAATCTGCAGCTTCTTACTGGAGTTGCACTGCAGTACCTTTCTGTAGGCATTTCCTGTTTATCAGCTGATTAGCAGTGTGTTAAGTGTACAGCTGCTCACTTAATCTTGGTATTTATTGTCTTTGCTTTCTAAGAATAGAACTAAAATACAGGTGCTCTGAAGGCAACAGTTTCAGACCATGAATATAAAACATGATAAGTATAACGTGGAAGTTACTTGGTTGTTTTGGTTTGGCTTTTTTTCCTTGATGGAGGGATTACTTGCTTTTCTTTCAAATGAACTAAAGAAATAATAAAATAATAGGAACTGCTAAGAGATTAATGAAGTCAACACTAGGTTTCTCTTACCTTCTATATTCAACTTGCTCATTTTAGAATTGTACCTAGAATTCTTCAAGCCTTTGTCTTATAACAATAATTTATGCACATCCCAAATTTGCACAGGGTTTTTGTCTCCATCTTCCTATGCAGCAAATACAGCTGGATGGATAGTTTTGAACTCTATTCTTTATAATGTTTGTTTCTCCCTCCCCACCCCCATTTTACAGCTATGGTTTTGGAAGTGCTGGCAATGAGAAATTTAAGATCCCTCCAGATGCAGAGCTGCAGTATGAAGTGAAACTCAAAAGCTTTGAAAAGGTGGGGACGAGAGATGAAATCCCAAAGAGATCTGGGGGTGGGGGAAGAAGTGGGAGTGCAGTTTGAACGATGACAATGGAATCCTTGAATGGTGATGTAAAACAGGGAGGCCACTGTTGCCAGAGATGTTGGTGACATGCTGGGAGCTCTTGGCTGAAATGGTCCTTATTCTTCCTGCATCCCTGTCTGTTGCCTTTTCTCATGCTCTAGGCCACTTTCCAGTAGCAGTGCAAAGCTCTGCTTTGCCAAACTTACCTCTGTCATACTGTTAGTGGGAAATAACATAGCCACTTGATTTCCCTAGAAGTTGTATTGAAGTTGACTTGAACTGTTTCTGTTTGGGTAGGCTAAGGAGTCTTGGGAAATGAACACAGATGAGAAGCTGGAACAGAGCTGCATTGTGAAGGAGAGAGGCACTCAGTACTTCAAGGTAAGTTACAGTCCCCAGGTAATAGCAGCATTTCTTAGTCCATGTCCTGAGCTGATAATGGTGATTACAGCTTCTGTCATTTCTGAGCGGTGGTCATGGTATTCTGTGAGATTTTACAGGGAGAACTGGAAGAGAATGTGTCTCAAAAACAAAAAAGGAAACTCAGTTGTATTACCCAAAGAAGTAACTCTGCAGGGAGCTCTCTGTTAAAGCTGTCTGCTGTATCTACAGAAAACACTGGGGGTGTGCAGTATTTCAGTTCCTGCTGTGGGACAGTACTGTGAATGAACAACGTTTATTTGGGTAGAGATGTGTGGAGAAGCTGTTTAAAGCAATTTAACCAGCTAAAGGAAGAGTTTCCTATTACCTTTGTATTGCATTTTGAAAATGCCCCATCTTCCCTTATTTTTGAATCAGAAGTTGAATATAATGTAGGAGTTCAGTGAAGCATCAGTGCTGGCTAGCACATCTAGTGGGGAACCAGTTAAGTATTCCTAAAGATTTTCTGATCCTATGCAGGAATGGCTCTCTGAAGTAGTATATTTTTGATGTTAGAAATTATTTTTTGATCAAATGGGATTTTTTAGATCTGTAGGCAAAAGGGACGAGAGGGGGATAAAAGTTACTGTGATGAGCTGTGTGATAATTGAAGTGCCTTGTTTACAGGAGGGGAAATACAAGCGGGCAGCATTACAGTACAAGAAGATTGTGTCATGGTTGGAGCATGAGTCGGGGCTCTCTGAGGAGGAGGAATCAAAAGCCAAAAGCTTGAGGCTTGCTGCCCACCTTAATCTAGCTATGTGCCATCTCAAGCTGAAGGAATATTCCCAGGCTTTGGAGAACTGCAACAAGGTAGTAGGAGGTTGTTTATTCTTAAACCGCACAAGCAGTCTGACAGTTTATCTCTTGCTTTAAAAATTTTAGGGACAACAGGCTGTGTGGTGTTTGGTCTTCCTTACCAGCTGGCATTTGGGTAGTACAGAATTTTTAGTACGTTAAAAATATCCAACAGATTACTTTCATAATTAGTGCCCTTTGAACATCTTTTACTAACTTGCTGCTACATTGAGAATATTCAAGTATTTAGAAATTAGAAACACTTGAGATGTGGTGAATGCAGTCATGTTGGCAAAGGTATTTCAAAGAGCAGGATCAGTGCCTGACTAAATCTTAGACTTGCTGGTTCTCTTGTCAGACAGCCTACTATATTAATTTTTCTTTGTACTTATTTCTACTATATTCCACTCACTTTATTAGTAAGCCCTGACAAGACTCATAGGTCTACATCAGAAGGCACAGTTCCTAGCAGTCTCTGGTGTTCTGACTGCATATAATTTTTATAAAAGAAAAATAATTACTGACTGTGGTTTGGCTTTGGGTTTATTTTTTTTTTTTTTTTTGAATGCAGGCACTCGAACTGGATAGCAACAATGAAAAAGGCCTCTTCCGGCGTGGAGAAGCTCATTTGGCTGTCAATGACTTTGAGCTGGCCCGAGCAGATTTCCAGAAAGTGATACAACTTTATCCAAGTAACAAAGCTGCCAAAGTGCAACTGGTGACTTGTCAGCAAAAAATACGGGAGCAGCATGAGAAGGAGAAGAAGATGTACGCCAACATGTTCCAAAGGCTTGCAGACAAAGACTTAAAGGTAAGTAACACTACTCCAGAGATTACAGGAGGTGGTGTCATGTGTTAGACAAGGAACAGTGGTTTAGGTACTCAGCTTACTTCTTAGTACATATAATTATAGCAGGAGAACACTCAAGTAGACTGCTTTGGGAAGCAGGGATGGAACTCAAAATGCCTACTGTCAAAATTATTAGGCCATCTTGTTTGAACAGGAAAACCAGCAGTACCAACCCTTGCACAGAAAGCTTTTACCAATTTCAACTGAATTTGCAACAGAGCAGTGTTAATCAGAAAGCAGTTGAAGTGATGAGATGCAAACATAATAATGTTCCAGAACTGAAAAAAGCACCTATTCTTCTAGAACCTGTTGTGAAGAACAGGCTATTCTGGTGCCTGGGGTGCCCATCTAGTGAGAACTTGTCTGTCATACAGAGGGTGCTGAGCACCATCTTGCTTCTCACGGAGACATTAAGAGGTGGTTGATGATCTTCATTTCAGATGTCACAGATGGATTATGAAGTGTCATTACTCTACTGTGTGGATGGTTTTGCTCATAAACTTTCACTAGCATTTTAGTAGATACTAGTTCAGTTAATAATGGCAGTATGTGAATACAGGTTATAACAAGATTGTATTGGCTAGCAAGAAATATTCTAGGTTACTGGCGAGAATCACATATCCTAAGAAAACATCTCTTTTCCTTAAAACTGATGGTCTAGAAGGACAAGATAGACCTGTACCTTCTCAGATAAATATGGGATTTATATCAGCCTTTAATTTCCTCTGTAACACTGGGGAGTACAGAACCTTGTATCTTGTGAGGTTATTTTCACCTTTCCAGAATATGCCTGGAGAATATAAAAAATTGTCGGATATTGGTATGTTCATCTCCTTTGGTTAACTGTGTCATTGAGGCTTTCCAGAGGCATGGTGTCCTCAGAGTGTATCCTGACAGTTCAGCCATTTCAGACTGTCAGCTGACAATTTCCTATATAAAATGCTTTACCCTGTCTCTTCTCTTTTTGGCTAAAGCAGCCTGATGTTAACAATCATTGAGTATTGGAGCATCAAATAAAGTATTCTGTCCTTCTAGACACAGTGATGTGAAGCCACTCAGTACCTTAATTTTGGTAGGCTTTAATAAAAATCTCAGAAAGATAAAAGATACAGCAGCTAACCTAGAATTATTTCCCTGTTAGGCATCTTCACTTTAGAAATGGCAAGATTTAATTGCCAGCTGTCAGGCTCTGTTGGGAAGGTTCCTTTTGGCTAGCATTTATGATGTTGCTTTGCTCTAGCTCCAGCAGTGTTTGTTAGTGGTGGTGTAGTAGAAGTTCCAAGTTCTGGAGAAGAGAGTTTGTTTACTACATTTCTTCTGATTGCTAAGAAAGTGGCTTGGACCACAGTTCTGATATTCCTGACACAGGCTGTTAAATTCAACAGGCACTCTTGTAGCAGCAGTTCATTTCATTAATTTGAGAAGTTCACATGTGTGAAGTGTGAATTTTTGAAGGTGGGAATGTTGATCACCTTATCTTAAGCCCAGGATTGCTAGCAAACAGATTTTCTGTGGTGAGAAGACTTAGCTCTTGTGTACTTTACAGAATGCTTCTAAGGATGAAAAATTGACCTTTGATGCATGAATATTCTTTTAAATGTAGCTTTGTGTTGCAGCCAAGGTGGCATGAGATTTTAAAGATTCTGCGCCCTTTTCCCCTCCTATTCCCCTTTCCCAGCATTGCATGCTTAGGACTTGGCTTGGTTTTTTGTCTGGTTCTCATCTAAGATCATCATAAAACAGATGGATCGAGAGGTGGAATAGCCATTTCATTGCACTAGGTTTTGAGATGAGCAAGACAAGACATTTTTACCTCATGTGACTGTGTTTGAAAATTATTGCAAGGCCAGCTTGTGCTGGTTATGTCCTACTGTAAAAGCTGACCTTGGACCCCTACCTCATGGCTCTCTGCCTTCCACACCTTTTTATGAGGAAGATCCCCAAAGGAGAGGCCTTTAGAGCAGCCACATTGCCAGATCATATTTTCTTCCAGCTAAGATCTTGCACAGGGCATTCAAATCACTGTTGTTGAGTTGAAGTGTCTCTTCACAAAACTAATTGTCCAATGAAAGTATTTCTTCTTATGGTCCGTGCAAGTGTGCCTCATAAAAGTTGGGTTGGGGTAGGCCATGGGATTGGCTGGAAAGGAATCACACTGATACTGAATCAGGGCAAAAGCAGTTCTTGCAGAAACTTCGAAAGTAAATTTAAACTAAAACACTTCTAAGAAATTGTTGTGTGGCAACTGCATGCTGGCCATATTAAGAACCATAACCACCCAATACCAGTATTACATTTCAGCCTCCTCTACACTGCTTCTGGTTTCTTAGATGCATGAAAATTTTTGGTTTCTCTTGGCTGAAGATCCTAATATCTTAATTCAGTCTTCCAGGGTAAACAAGCTTTCCAAGTGGTAAGAATCAAACAATGTTTGTGCTAGCAGTTCTGTATAACAAATTAATGTATTTTCTTTGTCTCTCTATTTAGTCATCTGCCACTCATCAGACAAGCCACGCTGAAGATGCAGAAATGAAAGATGCGCAGAATGGAGTTGAAGATAAATCAGAAGTTGAAGCAGAAGCATAAAAAACAAACCCTATTCCGTTAGTTTTGTAAATGAAAGAGTTTCCAGTGAATTAGACCTTTATTTTTCTACCTGGTTGGATAGTGGCTTCAAGGGAGCAGAGGCTGAAGCCACCATGCCGCAGTCAGTTACAGCTTTATGTGGCTGTTCAAGAAGCTGAGTGGCAGCATAAATCTGGTTTAATCCTAGTGACTTTATTTATTCATTCAGCCTCTGTTACTGTTTGGGTTCTGCCTGGATTTACTCTGCTTGGTTTATTTGCATATTCATAGAATCATAGAATGGCTTGAGTTGGAAGGGACCTCAAAGAGCTAGTTCCAGCCCCCCTGCCATGGACAGGGACACCCTTCACTAGACCAGGTTGTTCAGAGTTCCATTCAGCCTGGCCTTGGACACTTCCAGGGATGGGGCATCCACAGCTTCTCTGGGCAGCCTGTTCCAGTGCCTCACCACCCTCACAGTAAAGAATTTCTTCCTAATACCTAATCTTAACCTGCCCTCTTTCAGTTTGAAGCCATCCCCCCTTGTGCTGTCACTACTTGCCCTTGTAAATAGTCTCTCTCCATGTTTCTTGTAGGCTCCCTTCAGGTACTGGCAGGCCACAGTCTGGTCACCCCAAAGCCTTCTTTTTTCCAAGCTGAACAATCCCTGTTCTCTCAGCCTTTTCTCATAAGGAGAGGTGCTTCATCCCTTTAATCATCTTGGTGGGCCTCCTCTGGACTTGCTGCAACAGGTCAATGTCCTTCCTGTGCTGTGGACCCCAGAGCTGGGTGCAGTGTTCCAGGTGGGGTCTCACCAGAGTAGAGAATCAAAATCCCATCCCTCCCCTGCTGCCCACGCTGCTTTTGATGCAGCCCAGGTTGCAATTGGCCTTCTGGGCTGTGAGTGCACACTGCCAGCTCATGTGCACATTGCCAGCTCATGTCCAGCCTCTCTTCCAACAGCACCCCAAATCCTTCTTGGCAGGGCTGCTCTGGATCTGTTCCTCTCCCAGCCTTTATTGATACCAGGGGTTGTCCCAGCCCAGGTGCAGCACCTTGCACTTGGCCTTACTCAAGCCTCATGAGTTTCACATGGGCCCACTTCTCGAGCTTGTCCAGGTCCCTCTGGCTGGCATCCTGTCCTTCAGGTGTGTCAGCTGCACCACTCAGCTTGGTGTCATCTGCTTTGCTGAGGGTGCACTCTGTCCCTTCATCCATGTCATTAATGAAGAGGATAGTAACACTGGTCCCAGTATGGACCCTTGAGGGACACCACTTGTCACTGGTGGCCATCAGGACTCTGAGCTGTTGACCACTACCCTGTAGATGGAACCATCCAACCAATTTCTTATCCATCAAACAATTCACCCATCAAATCCATCTCTCTCCAATTTAGAGAAGAGGATGTAAGGAACTGTATCTAAGACAGAAATTTACAGAAATGACACCTGTAGCCCTTCCCTTGTCCACTGGTGGAGTCACTCCATCACTGAAGGCCACTAGGCCAGTCAGACAGGACTTGCCCTTGGTGAAGCCATGCTGGCTGTCCCCAGTCACCTCCCTGTCCTCCATGTGCCTTAGCACAGCATCCAGGAGGATCTGTTCCATGATCTTCCCAGGCACAGAGCTGAGGCTGACAGGTCGGTAGTTCCCAGTTTGCCATTGGTGTTTGTTTCCAGTTCCAGCTTGCTTTAATCCCAGGTTCTGCTTTCTGGATTTATTTCCTTGATTTCCTTCAAGTAATCAGCTTTTTCCAGGAGTCCTCACATGAGACTTGAGAACAAATTGGCACTCCCAGTTGTTCTGCCTTGGGATTGCCCTCTTTCCCCCTGTTCAGTAGGGAGTCCCTTCCATTAAGCATTGTAATCGTTCTTGTATGCCTCCTCTTTGCAAATTGCTGAAGGTGAAGACTGAAGTCACAGCTTAAGTAATAAAGCTCCAATTAAACTCAAGAAAATGGAACTTTTCGTGGGTTTTTATTGGAATTTGCACAGAATTGAGATAATTTACTGTCCTTTGGTTATTCAGTGTTTTCTTGTCCACATAGCCACAGTGTCCTGATTATTTTTCTATGTTGTTTGTTCATTACCATAGAAAATTCCCACAATATTTGATATAGTATTTACCCATATATTTGCAAAAGGGAAAAAATATGTTGCTGGGAACTGTGCAAAAAGCAAGTCTGTAACCTATGCATAGGGCTTATTATATGTTCATATTGCTACCTTCCTCTTCACCCACCACACTATAAAACTGGACAGAGGAGAAAAAACAACAATATATCAGAAAGTGACTGGCTTTGAAGAGAAAGTAAGTAATAATGGCTTACATACTGCAAATACTTCTAATGAACTACAAACTCCTGAGTGATTCTAATATCTGCTTAGCCAGATTTCACAAGAAAGCTATTACTCAGTATTCTGCTTCTTTCTGCAGTTTGTGTGTCTTGTTTGGGGGTGGGTGTGCTTTTGAATTTTGTGGGGGCTTTTGATTGGGGTGGGCTTTTTTGTTTGTCTGAAGGCATGGAACATAGTACTCAAACTCAACTGTTGTTTATCCTATCATGTGGTGTTAAATTCAGCATCTCCAGTGTCCTGTTCTGAGACAGGGGCAGAAGGGGCACTGTTTTGTCTGCTCTCCAGAAGGAAAGTAGAAAATCTGTTCCTCTCAGATCAAAATAAATGGACTTTTTTATGGTGAGAAAGATGTCTTTGCATGGCATGCCATGGTCTGGAATTGTGTGTATATTGCTGAGAGTATCCCTGTTTTAACATGTAATACAACGTGAATTCCTGGTCTCCTTTGCTGAAACAGAAGTACTGTGTAAGCACTTATTCATGGGGTTCTTCCAGGCTGGGGGAGTGCCAGTACCTGTCCTGCAGCGGTGCCAGCCCAGCTTGGGCCCTGGAACGGTCACCAAAGTGGTGTGAGGGCTGCTTGGAGTGCTGCCCTGCCCCTCTGGGCTCCAGATACCAAATTGCCCACCTGCTGCTGGGTTGGAGCTTGAGGCTCCAACAGCTGGGAGCTGCAGCACTCTGCACGGGGTGGCAGTGCTCTGAGACTCAGGGTGGGTGGGATAGGAGAGAGGCAGGATGAAGTGCTTGGGAGGTCACTTCGCTTAAGGAAATGCTTATTTCATTTGCCTAATAAAGCTTTAGGGGTGCCAGGTAATGGGGGTGATTTTCAAGAGCTCTGACTAGTAACAGCCCCATGGATGTGAAAAGCTTGTACCAAAGCACTGCCTCCTCTTGTGGGGAAAAAACACTGGGTGAATATCAATTGGAGTTAAAAGCAGGAATTTATAGACTTAGAAAAACATTTAAGGGAGGCGGGAATGCCAAGCCAGAGTACTTTTTCTTCAGCAAGTGAATACCTTGACTTGTTGCTAGTTATTACTGGAAATACAAGCCTCTGTGGCTGAAACTGTTTTTGCTGCTAAAGCATAGGGAGGGCCAAGTCCTAATGCTAAACTCCTAATTGTTGAACAACAGTTTTTAAAAATCTCCCACAGGCATGATAGTTGTATATGTTTCTGAAAGCAAAAAGTGAGATGATTTCTGTGGCACAGCTAAAAAAATCTTGTCAATGGTGCATCTGTTGTTTAAGTGTGAGCAGTCTTGGAAGTACCACTGTGCCCTCGTTGTTACTACATAAACTATGAAATGTTTGAGAATGTAAATCTATTAAGGACCCTAAACATGCCCTATTCAGGCAGCTGAAAGGATGCCGTCTTTAAAATGGGTCTGGTTGCCGGCAGAAGGTGGCATACTGGTGTTTATAAGTGAGGTCATGCATGTAAACTTCAGCTATAAACTTCGTTATGTATGTCCTTATAGAGAAAAAAAAACAAAACAAACCAAAACAATGCTTAAAATAAACAGTTACAGTACTGACTTTGTAAACCGCAGCCGTCTATCTGTCTGTGTGTGACTCCTTTAAGGCGGGCGCTGTTGCTGGAGCAGCTCCTGGGGCGCAGCTCCGCCCCGCGCTCCCGTCATTCCCGGCGCGCCTGCGCCGCGGGCCCCGCGCAGCGTGCGGGATGCGCTCCGTCAGCTACGTGCAGTGCGTGGCGCTGGACTTCGCCGGCAGCCTCTTCCCGCACGCCATCTGCCTGGGGGACGCTGACAACGACACGGTCCGAGCGCGCAGCCCGGGCCGGGGCGACGGTGGGGCGGCGGGCCCGCCTGGGGGTGCCCGCGGGGCCGCCTCGCAGACGGGGCCAGAACGGGGCTTGGTGCGGCCTAAGGGCAGGTGCCAGGAGGAGCTGGCGGGCCCTCCAGCCCTGCGGTCGCACACGGGGTTTGGCGGGAGCCTGGGCGGTGTGAGGGACGCAGGGCTTTGGTCAGAACTCCCCCGGAGTTCCCGTGTAAAGGGGGTGTTTGCTGGGCTGCAGCTGGTCAGGGCTTCCCTCGCCATTACCTGTGCTGGTCACCCTTGGCGTGGCCTGGTTGGTGCAGAGCCAGAGGGGAGCTTAACTTCTGCTCCCAAAGGGAGACACACACTCACCTGTCACAGTGGTGGGGATGTAGGGGTGCTTTGCTGGGCACAGCAGATCACAAACAGGGTAGAACCAAGTCTCCATGTCTCTTGACCCATGTGATGGATGGATGTGCATTGGGAGTGTTGCTATCAGTCCCCAAAATGGTTGGTTTTGGTTTGTCTGTAAGTAGGAAGAGGTTAGCTTAACCAGCTATATGTGAAGTGTTTCTTCTCCTCAACAGTAAAGGTTTTTTACAGCCTTATATGGAAAGGTGTCATGGCTAGCAAGGCAATAGATGATTAAAGGGATTTCCCCATAAAAAATTATGTAGGGTAAGGTGTGCAGGGAGTTATGAAATGCACACAATTTAAATACACAGAGGCATGGTGCAGGAGATGGGATAATAGGAGTAGACTCATCAGCATGGGTGGTTGATGATTTTTAGAAATCTTCAAAGAAATAATCACCATTCTCAAATGCCTTTAGCCCTTTAGCAGTGAGATTGAACATCCTGTGTAAATCTGTTGTAAGTGTTCTTGCACTCTCATCCTGTTCCTGGATGAATATATTTTTGTCATTGCTATCACCTTCCTTAGGTGATTCAAGTCAATCTAGATTGAAGGATGGAGGATGGAGTGATGATGATTAGCTGAGCAGAATGTCAAAACAGTTAGTGTCACAACTCTGAAACAGTGAGTGGAGAAGCAGTGGGTAATGGGATGTTGCTCTAAGGAGCCATTCTCTATCTCTTTTATCTGCAAGAATGAAATTAGGGCTGTTCTATTTTCCCAGGCCTTCCATTTTGATTCAAGCTTGTCTCTTTAGCTTGTTTCATTTTGCTACTTCTTCCCACAGAGTGATTTTAGCTATGAATTCTGAAATTACTGCTGTTGAAGGAATACTGTTAATGTAATTGTGGATTTTTTCCTACTTTTCTTGTGCAGCTGAATGAACTCGTGGTGGGAGACACCAATGGAAAGCTCTATGTTTACAAGAACGATGACAGCAAGCCCTGGGCTGTGCGATCTTGCCAAGGAATGGTCAGTTCTTGACAAAATTTCTAAATGGTTGGGTCTTTTGGTATATGTGGAGCCAGCTGTCCTTGTCCTTTGCCTAGGAATGTGTAGCCTAGAGAGGAATGGCAGCCAGAACTGGTTCTAATGTCTTTCATACAATTATTCAAGAGCCTGCTTTTGCCCACAGCCCCATGGGCTGAAAGTGATGAGCAAATTGACGGAGAAACATAGAAACTGGGCTTCTGTCCCACCTTTACCCTGCTCTGTGCACTGTGGGTTTTGACCCAGGGCTCTGGCCAGTTGTGTTTCTGCCCCTTGACTCTGCTCTCCTTGTCCTTCACAAGGCTGTTAGGAGTTCAAGAGATTCTGTGTGTGAGAGGGGAGGGGGTAGGGCAGAGGTTTATCCCAGGCTGCTGGGTTGGATTGCCCTCTCTCATGGATGGCCTTGTTTTCTTTTGCAGCTCACATGTGTCGGTGTGGGAGACGTGTGCAATAAAGGAAAGGTGAGAGGAGCCAAACCTTCCCAACAGTGTCTGTAGGGCATGTGGGGGTGTTTAGGAGATTAGGGTTGTGTCATGTGCAGAGTGTGGAGGGAGAAAGATTGCAGGCACCTTTGCTCAGAGTTTTAGCACTGTTTTTTAAACTGTTCTTCTGTTTATATGTAACTGGTATCTTTCTGTGAGCCTTATGTGGCTTTTAGAGAGCAAGGAAATCCATCCTGTTTAGATTTCCCTGTGCCCTTGTGAGGGAGCCACAAAGCTTTGGTGGTTTGAGGGTTGCTCCTTTTGCTCAGTGGCTTTTGCCCTTCTTGTGCTGATGTCTGCTGTGGGCTGTGGCCCTTCTGCCACTTGGCTGTGTGCATTTAAGGTCATCTAAACAAGACTGAGATGTGTAGTAGTCTGGACTCCCAAGCAAATTCCACTGGGTCTACTATGACTCCTTTTGTTGGACTGCTGTTTCTGGAGGCTTAGCCAGGACCAATGAGTCCAAAGGTCCCAGTTTAGGCACCCTGCCTGAAACAGTGTGGCTTGTTTCTTTCACTAGGGAGCGGATCTGACGTGGGCATTGAGAAAGCCATGCATTGTGTGAAGATTGCTCACATACCAGCTTGATACCGTAGTCTGACAAAGATGAGCAAGAAGCTTGGACCCTGCCAGTAGCAGAGTAGTTTGTGTGCTGGCCAAAAACCTCCTGTTCCCCCTGTAGGAGGCATTGATCTTGATCGATCTGCCCTTGTGTCTTCCTTTGCCCTGCTGTGGGACAGCTTCTGCACTTTCAAATCAAAAGGTTTTTCTCTTCCCTCACAGAATTTCGTGGTGGCAGTGAGTGCAGAAGGCTGGTTTCATCTTTTTGACCTGACCTCTCTGAATTCAAAACACCCAGATGCTTCAGGCCACCATGAGCTGGCTGGGGCAGAAGAGCAGAAGCCAGTGTTCAAGCAGCACATTCCTGCCAACACCAAGGTCATGCTCATCAATGACATTGGTGAGCCACAAAGCTGGTTTGGGAATGCAGGGTGAAGGAGTTTGTGTGTCATGTTGGGGGGACTTGCAAAAGGAAATTACTGTCTTGCTGAAATGGACACTCCAACAACCCATAGCCAAGTCATGAAGGAGAGAAACAAGAACTTCAGGAATGTTTCTGAAGTGCAAGTTTTCATTACAGGGTTGGGATCCTCAGGGATGCTAGCTATAGAAAGCAGCAGAGTGTTTTCTGCATATTTGGGGTCTTAGGGCTTGAGACAGTCCCTATGTCTTTCTTTCTTCCCTACAGATGGAGACGGGAAGTGTGAGTTGGTGGTGGGTTACACTGACAGGGTGGTCCGTGCCTTCCGCTGGGAGGATTCATCAGAGAATTCAGACCATGTCTCTGGGCAGTTGATCCTGTTGAAGAAATGGCTTCTAGAAGGTCAGGTAAGGAAGAAGGATGTTCAGAACAGTACTTGTCACACAGTCTTAAAGAGGTGGCTTTTTCAAGAGATGAAGCACAGAATCTCAGTCCTATGAACAAAACAATTGTGATATTGATGGCTTGAAAGGAAATTTGCCCAGTGGTTATTCTGTACATGCAGAGCAGCTGGTGGGTTGGTCTGGGAAACAGTTGCTCTTGCCCGATGGGAGAGCGTTAGTGGAAAGTAGTAGTGTTGTTTTGTAGTGGCTTTTGGTGGGGAACCAACCTTTTACTGAACCTAGACATTTTGCTTCCAGCTGAATTTGTTCAGCTGCTGCTCAGCTCTGTCAGAAGATTTGCCATATTCAAATAGAGGAGTGCTGTGAACCCTTTGGAGTTCTTGACTCTATCCGTGTTTTTCCTCTGCCACTGTAGGTGGACAGCCTGTCTGTGAACCCAGGCCCTGGTGGCTCCCCAGAGCTGATGGTGTCCCAGCCAGGCTGTGGCTACGCCATCCTGCTGTGCACATGGGACACGGAGCAGCGGGACGCAGCCGCAGCAAGGGACGGATCTGCCGCGAGCAGGTGAGGGTGCTCCTCCCAGGGGTGTGTGAGCAGGTGCCACTGTGGCTGCCTCTTACAAGGGACTGCCACCACACCACTGTTGTGAGGAGGTGCTGTCACTGTCCTTGCTTCAGTGACCTGCTGTGCTGCTGGTAGCTCGTCACTTAAGCCCACCTGTACCCAAGCTTCTGTGAACACTCTTCATGTCTCTGTCACAAAGATGAATAGTGCTGCTTTCCTTGTATCCCACTCTCTTCTTGAATTGGGCAAGGAGAGTGGCAATACCAACTCACTGAGGGGGCTGGTACTGGGAGCTGAGGTAGGGAAATGAGTGACCTAGATCTCCAAAGAAAGGTCATCATATTGCAGGGTAACAGCTGAGAGACTGGGCTAAACCAAATTCCTCTGAAACCCGGGATAAAACTGGGTTTATTCACTTGTTTTCTGCAAATGGGGTAATTAGAGGTTTTCCTAATGAGACCCCTGACAGCCAGTGCTGTAAATCACAACCAGAGCAATCAGGATGAGCAGTGAGGTGCTTGTTACTGTCTTGGTGCTGGAAGAACCCTGGTGGGGAATTTGGATACTTCTGTAGTGTTCTGTGAGACTTCAAGGCAGACACAAAAAGCTGCAGCCGGAGGGGAGCTAGGCAGGTCTCCTTGATATCTTAGAGACCTTAGTGGAATTATACCCTGCTAACCAGAAGTCAGGCCCAGATGTGGTCTCTCACCAACCTGTTCAACCCTGGGCAGACACTTTGTGAGAGAAAAGCAGCCAGGCTTATGTGACAGTAATGAAAAAATTGTCCTTTTTTTCCCTTCACTGGAATACAGGCCTTACTGAGTTTTTTCTGAGCTCTTTCGGGTTTTTTTTTTTTTTTGGATGCCTCAAATCGTTCTGGTTTTGTTTTTCGAAGCATTGGTGATGAGTTTCTTTAATACCTGGGGTGGCATGCATTTTTTTCCTTTATCCTTAAAGGGATAAACCTATTCACAAACTCTGTAAGTGGATTTGTAGAGCTTTGGAATACTCTGCTCCTGAGATTGTTCTGAGACAGCCCCAGGCCTGGTTCCCTAACTTTTCCCTGTTGTCTTTCTCCTTTCCCCAGTGAGGCCCCTGTTCGAGATGTGATTCTACACCAAACATCTGGACGGATTCACAACAAGAATGTCTCCACTCATCTGATTGGTAGCATTGCCCGAGGTGAGAGATCAGCAGCCTGGGGGTCTCCAGCCCAGCAGCTGCCCCTGATAGTTTTTCAGTATGTCAGTCCAGGATGAAATCGGATTTCCTGTGGTAGAAAAATAACAGTGAGAGGCAGCTGCAGGAGCAGAGGGATCTCAGCTTCTCTTAGCTGGCTCCCAAAGAAAGATGGTTGGATATTTGCATGTGAGCTTTTTATAGCCTTTGTTCTTCCCTAGGTGGCCCTTATCCTTCAATCAGCACAAGAGTTTCTCTGCAGCCTCTGCTGACCTGCATTTAGTCAGTTTGAATGGCTGCCATGCCATGCTCCTACAGATGTCCTTGATCCTTGTTTCTGCATGGCTGCAGCTTATGCCTCCTTCTTATTTCCTAGATGCATCTCTTCCCTCCCACAGCTTCATCTTCGTTCTTGCTTTTCAGCATTTGAATCTCAATCCCTGGTAGCTATGTGCTTCTCCTCCTTCCCCTGTGCAGCCCCAACCTTTCCAGAGCTGCTGCCATATTTCATCTGTATCATTGTCCTCTGTCTTCTTCCACTGTGTTGTGTTCAGCTCCTGTACCTAAAATCTCCACAGCTGCCAGCTCCTCTCAGCCCTGACACACTGCTCTAGTGTCCAGGCTTTGTCTGTACACTGCTACTGCTTCTCTTCTCCAGCTCTTTGTGCTCTGACCTGTGCCTGGTGTTCCTGCTGAATCCTCCTTTGGTACCTATGGAGAGTAAGCAGCTTTCACTCCACCTTGAGGAAAACTCCCCCTGGAGATCACTTTCTCTTGCATTTACTATGCCCAAGTATTGCCCCCTGCAGTGCTGTCCAAGAATGATTCAGCCTGTCCAATGTAATTAGAGCTTGTGGAGAAGAGCAATCCACTGAACCCCACCCTCTTCCCCTTCCTTAGAGGACCTTTCCTGCCCTGTTCCTAAGCTTGTCATGTTTTCAGCATCTCTAATGCTGCTGTGAGCAACGTGGTCAACAGAGCATGAAATCAATTACTTCACTGCATATGAAGCCTTGCATGTATTGAGAGATGTCTGTGGAAAAGGGAGGCATACAGAATAAGGGATGAAGGGCAGGCTGTAAAAAAGCCTGTTGATGCTGGACCATCAATAAAGAGTTGAAGAGTGCCATGCTGACCAGTTTCCAAGGGGGACACAGCAGATCTCTTGGATCAGAGCCTGTCTGGGTGCATGTCACTAGGGGCAGTTAAGCACTCAACCAGCTGATTTTGCTTTAGGCTGATCTGCAGAAATGGGGTGGTTTGCAACCCGGGAGTGTGCAGGGGGTTGTAGCTTAGAGCTGTCTGTGGGCACTGGAGGTAGGCTCATGTTGTTAACCTACTCTGGGGAAACTGTCTGCTTGCTTTCAGCTCTGCTGGCTTGCCCCTGACTGCCAGAGTTCCTGGGCTCTTCCTCAGGGAGCCAGTGTCTCTCCTACATTGTCGCTGAAAGGGTTAAATGCACCTTTAGTTGAATACAGGTCCAGTCCTCTCTTTCTGAGTGTCATCTTTTTGAAACTTGACCTTGCATGTCTTTTCTTTTTTTGGTAGCTGGGTGGGGAGTTTACTGAAGGGCTGAAACAGCCCAGTGGTCAGGGGACTCTCCTCTTCAGCTTTAACTAGTGACATTTGTCAGTGTTATCCTGCCCACAGCTGGGCAAGGAAAGGAGGCAGTATGGATCAGCTTGATTTGGATCTTTTTTATTGTTTTCAGGAGAGGGAGGGGACGATGTTTATAAAATGGCATCAACTCCAGTCATTTTCTTTTGCACTTACAGGCTCCAGTGAGAATAGTGGCTCAGGTCTCTTTGCCCTCTGTACTCTGGATGGTAAGTCCTGCCACTGTCCTGGAAGGAGACCTGTGAGGCAGCCAAGGCCTGTCACTAATTCAAAGCAGGGAGCCAGGGGCTCAGTGCTTTTGATTTTTAAAAGAAAGGGAATCTGGGCTTTGGAAACCCTTTAAGGGTCAGGCAAGAGAATTTGATTCAAAGACTCTTGCTGACATATTTTATATGAAGGCATGGAGGGCAGTGTGACGATAGATGTTTATGTTCCACTCTCTCATGGCCAGTGACCCCTGCCCAGTACTGCCACAGTAATAGGAACGTGGTAGGTGGGGTCAAGTGTCCAATATGGATTTAGCAGCCAAGACCATGCCTGTGCTATTAGCAGCCAACTCTCAGCAACCCTAAGTGTTGAAGGAGTAGGACCCAGCATTAGCAAATGTCTTGCTCCCTTTTATTGCTTTCAAGACAGTTGTCTTTTTCTTTCTTCAGGAACACTGAAGCTCATGGAGGGAGCAGACAAGCTGCTCTGGTCTGTTCAGGTTGATCACCAGCTCTTTGCTCTGGAAAAGCTGGATGTTACAGTGAGTATCTGAATAAGGCTGGGAGAGATGAAGACGAAAGCTCAGCATGGCTCTTTGTGTGTATGAACTTAGGAAGGGCAGAGGGAGTCTGACTCAGGTGGAAAAGGCTGGGATTATCTCAGGATGAGACAGAGTGTTCTGACTGTGACAGTACATTCTGCAATCAGGTCAGTCTGCCCAGCTGCAAGAGGTTGAGCTGTCTGTGTGTTAGACCCAGCATCCATTTATCCATTCATAAACTTTTGTCCCCCAGCTGTTCTTCAATCTTACTGCAAGGCTGAATGGTTTTGCTCCCTGCTAATACCCTGATTGCCTACAAGCTCTTACAGTATGTAAGGATTGCCACAGACAAGAGAGATGAGCTCCAAGTGCAAAATGTCTGGATGAGATGTCCAGAAGTGACACCTAGACATTAGTGTTCTGTCTCTGAACAAGCAAGAAGGATTCTTGGCTGTCCCTGGGAGTAGGTGATGTCTGTGTGATACGCAGTCTTCTGGTTCCTGCAGGGCAACGGGCACGAGGAGGTGATTGCCTGTGCGTGGGACGGTCAGACGTACATCATCGACCACAACCGCACTGTGGCCAGATTCCAGGCAGATGAGAATGTCAGTGCCTTCTGTGCAGGTGGGAAGCCAGACTGCAAAGCCAGCCCTCACAGCATTTTCCCCTCAAAGCTACTACCCCCATTTGGGAGACCCAGAATCCTTTGCCTGGGGAATAATTTATCTGTGTGCATACTGCAGAAGGCCCAGCTAGTCTTTCCTCTGGTGGCATATGGGAAAAATAAGGGTGAGAGGAGGTGATACTGAGGTTTGTCTTCGGTGGTTTAGGGTTTTTTTCTTGTCACTTCCAAAAAGGAAGTGCTGCAGTGGTCTCTTGTCTTCCCCACTGCTTTTTTAATTTGTAGACTTCTAAGCTGTTCTAAAGTGGAGATCAGGAGCTCCGTGAAATAAGCCTGAGCTTTGCTTCTGCTGTCCCTTTTCTCAGACCTGCAAGAAGCAGCTCGCAAATCCTCAAGCTTCATGAAGTTCAGAGACAGCTTCTTGGATTGTCTCAAAGGGACTTTGTATAGCAAGCCCATATCTCTGCCCAGGTGCTTGCTGTTTTCAGTTAACAGCTTTGGTACCTCATCATGAAATGTCAGTTATTTGCTTTCTCTGTTCTTTTGGAAGTAGTCAGATCTTTACACTTCTGCTTTCTGCAGGCCTCTATGCATGCAAAGAAGGGAGCAACAGTCCCTGCCTTGTTTATGTTAGCTTCAGCCAGAAGATCTACATCTACTGGGATGTGCAGCTGGAGAGAATGGAGTCCACCAACCTGTTGAAAATCCTGGATTGTGATCCAGAGTTTGGAAGTCTCCTGGAGCAGCTGGGTATAGGTGAGGGCAGAAAGAGCAGAGGATGTACAGAAAAAAAGAGAGGAAGGGGCTGCTGGTCAATGATGTGCTGGGAATTAGAGTTCCAGGTATTTCTTAAGGAAGAGGCTTTCATATTGCTTGGTGAGAATGCCTAATAACTGTTTTTCTCTCTTTTCCTTAGACAGAAGCGATGTTTCTGCTGTCAGAAACCTGATTCACAAAACACTCTATTTTCCTGAGAAATACCAGCTCAGCAGCCCCTCGCAGGACCCTGCTGGAGCAGATGCTTCTGCCCACTGCAGTGGCATCCAGGATCCCTTATAACAAGTGACATGAAGGCTGTCATCTTAGATGCCAGCACGAGCTCTTTTGCAGCTGGAATTGGGCATCTGATGAAGATGACTATTCTTTCCTTGTCTTGTCAAAACTTCCAAACAGAAAAGGGTCTACAGGCTGTGAAAGGATGTTCTAAGCTTGGCTGAATGTGGTGGGTTGGTGCCTTCAGCTGAGGGAATTATAAGAATAGGAAGGGCCAGGGATCCTGCACATAGGCCTTCTGTTGCCAGTTTCCATATTCCTGGCTAACTAAGTGCTCCACTGGTCACTGTGAAGGAGCACTGAGGTCACAGATAGAGAGAACAGCTGAGCTAAGTCTCCATTTTGACCTAGTCTTACAACTTCTCCAGTGAATACTTTGGAGTTCTTAGCAAGATCACAATGCAGGAATTGCAGATGGAACTGAGTTATGAAGCAGGCACAGGCCTTCTCTCCCACTTACGTGTATTTAAAGTAGAGCCATGCACTGTTGGTCTTTGCTTTGTTGCTGCTCTTCTGCCAAGCAGTTTCTCACAAATCCTGTTCTGAGGAGCTGGAGACATGCACAACTTGCACTAGAAAAGTTTTAGAGAGGTACCAGCTCCAGCAAACCAGCTGTAGTCAAGAGTCATTGCTTGTTTCCATCTTGGGCAGGGTGATCCCACAGATCACTTGTGACTTAACAAAGCAGCTGTGAAGCGGTCAGTGAGACCAGCCTGAATTAACTGTGGATCTGTGGTGCTATGAGAGCCATCCCACAGTAAGCAGTGGACATGCCACTCTTGCCTCTTGTTGTGGAGAATGTCATGCTTTGAGTCCTGCACAGCTGAAGGAGGAGGGCTGGAGGTGATGTTCCACTAGCTGGCATGAGGAGTCTGGAAAGGGCAGCTCATTTGCAAAAGCCCAGGCATGAACCTTTCCACATGCTGTTGTTATTGTGCTTTTCCCTCCCTCACCTAACTCAGCTCATTAGGAAAGGGGCAGCAGGCTTACCTGCTGGCTTGCATGGCTTGCATAGCCCCTCTGGCTTTTGTGATGTTTTATTGAACATGTGTAATGGATGGAGCTGTCCCTTTGCCCCTACAGCAGCCTGAGTCACAGCAAAGACAATTCGGTGGTGTGGAGCAAGTGGCAGCTTTTGAAGATCCTGCAGGCAGTTGAAAACCTGCTGTGCTTTACTGCGCAAAACATCCAAGGGCAGCCCTAACTGGGAGAAAATGCTTTGTATAGAGAAAAGGAGTGTCTTGCCCTTGGGTCAAAGTGACTGTTGTTGAAGCAGCCCTGTGTGGTAGAAGGGCAGAATCTTTACATAATTAACCTTAGCTGTTCTTTGCAGTTTCCCTCTGTAGATTTATGTAAGCTCTTCAGAGGACAGTGCTGTCCTCTGTGTTTGGTAGCAGTGAAAGTTGAAGCATGGAACAGTGAAATGGTGTGACCTGCTCTGTACCTGCTAGCTTGCTTCTCAGGCCACTGTATCTTCTGACTCTCATAACTGCAGTGGAAGTTTCTGTCCATTTTAGTGGCCTTGCTGAGAAGGATTCTTAAATGTTCCCCTGTCATGCTAAGTGCTTGTGTAAAACTGGACCCTTCAGGCAGGAGCTTTCAAGTCATAATAGAGCTTATTAACAGTGATGTTAAGGGCAGCAAGGCTTGAATCTGTGAGCTGTGGAGAACTGATACCACAGGGACCATCTATTTGTGGGCTAAAGCAAGGAGTTGTCCTGAAGCTTGTCAGACCTAGACTGTAACCTCAACAAGTTGTCAGCTCTCTTGACACTGAGCTGTGCAGCCACCCACGCCAACAGGAATCTTCACCATTGCTTCTGGCAAATAGGGTCTAGCTGGGAAACAGGATGGCCTGCACTTGTAACAGAACAACTCAATGCTGTCTGTCCATGCCAAATATAAACCTTTATTAGCAACAGCAGATATGAACCTTTATTAGCAACACAAACACAAGGGGTGTACAAATGGGTGCAAATGGCTGGAACTGTTTTATGCAAAACAAACTTTGCTGTACAGGTCAAATGATTTCCAAGAAAGGATGGTCAAACTGATCCACTGTTGGACTATTAATTGTTGAGAAAGAATGGGAAAGGGTTACTGAGGGAGAGATGATGTTTTTCTGAGAGCCATCTTTCAAAGAAAATGGGGCAAAAGCATTGCAAAGGTTGGGCAGGGCCATTTGTGCACCCTAAACCCTCTTTTGGCTGAGGATAACATTGGTGTGTGCTGTGCAAGCCCAGGCAATGCACACTGTGAAAAGCAGAGGTGAGAAAATACAGACACTACAAAAACATCTGTTCCCCAAAACTTTTCAGCTCTTAAAAACCATTAGAGAGGAAAAAATACTAGCATTTTGAAGGGCTTCCCCTGACAGTTTTATATTGCATGCAGCACGTCATAACTTGCAGATGCATTTTGCTCCTGTGGCCCTTGCACACAAGAGAAAATGAAAAGTGTCTACAGAAGAATTAACTGAACATCTCTGCCATTCCTTGGCCAAAATATGGCTTTCCTTATTTTTTCCTGCCTTGAACTCCTTAGTGCCATATACTTCCTGAAGTCAGTGCTTCAGGCTACTTTCACTGGCAACAATTTTTCTGTGAAGTGTCCACCCTCTCAGGAAAGGAGCCACTTAAGGCTCTGTCTCTGGACTGATGGAGTTACATTGTACTTTCTTTGTAACGAATTGTGTGTTTGTCCTTGCCAGCCAACACAAGCCACAGGGTTGGAATTAGAAGTGGTTCCTTCCCACACAGCAGAAAATGTTGTTTGCTGTGTCCTACTCTAGCAGATTGGCATATCCTGCTGGTGCTGGGAAGCTTTTTAACAGGATAGGATTTGCAGGACACCTTTGTATGTCCCAGTGGCAGCACACAGCAAGTGAGGAGTCTGACAGTATTCTCAGGCACTGGGGGCATTTGCAGATAAATGATTCATGGCTTTGGTTCTGATGCTCAATTTAATAGCAAAAAAATTAAGGGAGAGGGTTGCCTTATTTTCCTGAGACATAATAAACCTGCTGTCCATCCCTGCCCTCGATTTTGTTGTCTTTCTGCTATAATTTAGTTATTTCTGTAACTCTTCAGGTGTATCCTGGCATGTGCCAGTGGAATCTCTTGGAAGGAGGATTGAATGCAAACAAATGCATGTGGCTCGGTGGTCTTCAATTCCATAGCTCACCTGCTGGTAGTGAAAGAAGGAGCAGGCCTCTGGGAATATGGATGGCTGCAGCTCCCATTCTGTCCAAAACTAAGTGGCCCCAAGCTCCTGGAAGTGGTCCTGATTATGGCTTTGGCATAATGCATGTTCTCAGGAAGGACAAAAGTCCTTTTTCCTACCCCTGGGTGTTTTGCACTCTGTTCCAGAGGTTTGCTGTGGCATTTGTTTCCCTGCAGACTTTTCCACAACTGCTGTGCCCAGTGTATTAGAAAGCAGTCCTGATAGGGACTGACCACCAAGGTGGTTAAAAGAGATTATCCCTAAAATAATAACAGGCCATTGTTATGTTGAAGGGACAGGCCTCATCATGAGGAAGCCAGTGTTGGACATACAGAGAATGTGCCTATGTCCTGCTCTGAGCTGGCAGTCTGTACTGAACTTCTATTTTTGCTGTGAAAGTGTTAGCATTTTTTGGTCTTCAATGAAAAAGACCTTTACATTATTCCTTTGTTCCCTTTATTCTCCAAAAGCAATAGAGATGACTGGAATTGAGAGTAGGAAAGTCTGTCTGTATAATAGGCTTTTCCAAGAGAAGCTACAATTAAGACAGTATTCAGCCTTGCCAGCCCACTCAAAAATTCTTTACTGTGCTCCCTAGTGTTGGAAGACTTAAAAATTACTCTGTTTGTAGATGGGAGTTGATTGAGATGTTGTAAGTCCTATTTTACAATCACCTGTTTTAAAGCCAAGACTTCTTTCTTTCACAGTGGAGGCTGTGATTCAGATATAATGACACAAAAGTGCTTTGGGGAAAGAAAAATGTCTTTGGGCTAAAATTCAGAATACACTTGTTAAGTGCAGGAACAGTGTGTCACTTTATGCCAAGTAACCTGGAGAGATGAAAACCCACCAGGAGCTCTGTTGATGAGGAAAGCAGGTACTGACCCTGTGGGTTTGTCCTGTGGTTTAATGAATGGGTTAAAGTGAGGTGTCTGCCATGGCATCATGACCTGCAGTTCTCATTTAGTCATATAAGTGGGTTTTTTTCTGGAAGCTCTGCCTGCAGCAAAGCTTGATGGGGAGATTCCGAGATAACTGTTGGCAACAGATTCCTCAATGTCTGGATGAAAGAGATTTCTACTCTGTGGATCCGTGTGGTCAACTGACATGGACAGGAGGAAGGTAAAGAGCATGTCTTCTGCCCTGGAGCTGACTTCAGAGCTGAGAAAAGAACTCACACTAATTCAGTGCTTTCTTGGAAACGTCCTCTCTGTGACTGAGAATTTATACATGCAGTTGTTTGCAACACAGAGGAAAAGCTGGCAAGATTGTGGCACAGCGTGCAAGTGTATTAGCAACCAGGGTACAGGCAAGTGTTGAAAGGATTATCTAAAAAGGGAAGAATTATTTTTTGAAGGAAATTTGTCACTTACCAGTGTGAGCAGAAGGAAAGGAGGATGCAAAGAAGGAGTTGTTAAGCAGAGATGAGAGGAATAGATAGGACTGGAGATTTTCACCTACTGCAGCACATTAATTCACAGAGGAGCCTGAACTGTTAGTGATTTGGGATATGAGACATGTGAACGACAGAAAGGCCTCAGAAGGATTGGAGGATGTTCTGAATGTGAGCAAAAGCAGTTATTCCAAGACAGGTAGGAGGAGCACCTAGTAAATTCCAGCAGCAGCGAGTGTGCAGATGTCTGCGGGGCTGCAAGTGACAGGCAGTAGTCAAAACAGAATTTTCAACTCAAAGTCATGGCAGTTTTCTGTAGGATCCCATCCAACATTCTTTTTAAATCATTGAAAAGGTTCCTGTTGGCTTCAGTGTGAAGGCTCCCACTCACCTACACCCTTGCCCTAGCCAGAGCCCAGCTGCAAAACCCACACTGGGCACTGCTCCCACAAGGAAGAGGCCAGGACTTAGAGCTGGTGGTGGCCCTGTCCTTCCCATGCACTTGTGGGCACCAGCAAAGCCCAGCAAAAGCCCTGTGGTGCTCCACGGGGAAGCAGGGCCCCATATGGGTCTCACAAAGCCTGGCAAAAGCCCTGGCACACAGGAAGGCAGCAGGGCCCCTTGCAGGGCTAAGCAAAACTCAGCAAAAGCCCCAGGGCACTCTGGAGGGAAGCAGGGCCCCTTGTGGATACAACAAAAGCCATAGATAGGGTTGGGGTTTGGTTTTGTTATATGGTTTGGGGTTTAGAGTTAAGGTTTATGTTTAGGCCTTGGAGTTGAGGTTTAGGGGCTGGGGTTTTCTTAGGTTAGGTTAGGGGTTGGGGATTATGGTTAGGTGTTGGGATTAGGGTTTCTAGTTCGTGTCTTTATGTTTTGGGTTTAGAATCAGGTGGTCAGTGTTGGGGTTACAGGCTTAAATTTAGGAGCATATATTCAGTGTTAAGTTTTATAGTTAGGGGGCTGGTTTGGTTTAGGGGTGAGGGTTCGCACTAAATTTTAGAGTTTGTTTTAGGGGTTAAATTTAGGATTAGGATTTAGTGCCATACAGGTTAGATTTAGGTTAATTTCTAGGTTTTATTGTTTGTGTTAGGGTTAAAGTCATCTTTTGGGTTATGGTTTAGAGGGTTTTTTTTATTAGATCATAGAAGTTAATGATTAATAAGATTTGTAATGGACGTGGCATCTGTATGATAGATTATTTGCCCTAGTTCTACATGTTGTTTTTAGAGGGCAGTGAGAGTTGGACACTGGGTGAGTTGATGCACCAAGGATCAGGTGTTTCACCTATCACAAATAAGATTTTGTCCACAGAATTGGCCCAGGTACCACATAGACTGCAGCTAGAACACAAGATGGGTTAGTACAAGTGTGAACTGTCCAGACCTCTGGGTTTGAGAAGCCAGTCAATCATGCAAGTGATACAAACCCAGGGGGAATTACTGGTACTTTGGAAGAGAGGCTCATGGAGTAGGCGTGTTTCCTGCCTAAGTGAGAGAGCCGTTGGTATCACTCGAGAGATTCGTGGAAAGCAGTTCGTGCAGCCAGAAATACTCAGATGCACAAGTGGAAGGGTGGCAAAGAAGTCAAGGAACAGATCAGAAGCTGCAAGGTATGATGACTAAGAGTAGAAGTCTGATGCTCCTTGTAGGAGGAGCAGATGCCAGTCATGCCAACTCTCAATGGTAAATGAATCCCAGATCGTATCAGCCAGGCTGGGCTCTGCTGTCCTTAGCACATGTTAAACTACAGCGTACAGCTGTAGAGAAAAGAACTAACAAAAAAAAGGAAAAATGCATACAAACATTTTTTGAGAAGCACAACAGAGAGCAGTTTGATACAAAAGGAAGAGAGTCAGTGGTGTTTAATCCAGGAAAATAAGCAAAATGGAGTTGTCATGACATTTTGAGGTTGGATAAAGGTACATTGTGCAGAGTTTGGGTAGTGAATCAGTAGCCAGAAGGCATGGAACAAGCCCTGATCTAGTGCATCTTTCCTAGAGCTAGTTAAGAAGACTGTATTTTTAATACAGCTAAGCTTTAGGATGGAAATTCAAAAAAAAAATTAAATAAACCAATTTTTCAGGTGACTTAATCATGACCTTTAACATTCCAGCTGAGTTCACAGTTCTCTAACCTGAGCTGATACTACAAGTTCTCATTTCGTAAAGTTCTTCATTTTCGCAAGAGAAGCAAAGTTGATGGGCTGTGTGATGCCAGCACTCAAGGCTGATGATGTGTCTGTGTTTAATCACTGGATACCAAGTTGAAAGAAAGGAGTTGACAGAGCAGAAGGCTTGGTGCTGTAATTCATTGCTGCATTTAAACTGGGTGGCAGGATCTCCGATGAAGCAGCAGAGGGAACAGGAAGGCAGCTCCAGCAACTGGAGTGCAGAGAGGAGTGGCCTGGCCAGAAGAGCAGGGTGTGCAACTCTGGTTACAGGGTACAACACCAAGAGATGGTAAGCATTGCCATTCATACGATATAGCTTGGTGCCCAGGGATGCAGTGGCAAAGCCCAAGCCCCTGTCAGTGCTTAGGCATCTACACTCAATATTTCTGCAAAGGTTTCTTAGAACTGAGAACTCAAACTTTTCTTGCCGCAAAGTTTTCCAAGAAAATACTTCTGTTCTGCTCTGAGCCAGAAAAAAGTAGCAAAATCCAGATTCCCAGAGTACAGGCAAGGGGATCAGAGCCCTTCCAACAAAGAAACAGGAGTGGTGTTCACTGGCATTGAGACAACGAGAAGGGAAACATTCATAGCAATCTTTGGAGGTCTTTGGAGAAAATGCTGTTCTCCTGTCAACAGAACGACTGGAGATTGTTCACAGAGACTCTCTGGTGAACAGAGTGTATTGTAAAGTTATTAAAGGGGTAGCATAAATTTATTACAGAACCAGAAATTGGAGTGACTAGGGCCAAATAGCAGAACAAGAACAAAATGCCCACTCGGCGCATCAGGACAAGCAAGAGGGTCCACTGAAAGGAGGGATATCTCAAGCTGAGGCACTCCCAGTGACAACAGCTTCCAGCACCCACTTGCCTTTTTCTCACTCCCCATTGAATGCCTCAGCCTAGAACTCAGCAAGGTTAGGGGCATGGGAGCCTCACCCTCATCTCTCTCTCGTGGCAGCAAGTCTCCAGATATGGGGAAAGCAGCCAGTCACTGACCAGGCTCTTCAGAGGCATGTAGAAAAGGCAGCTCCTCACTCAGTGCTTTAAATCTCAGGACTCCTTCCTCCAAGTCGATGCAACACTAAAGAAGGAGAGAGACAGTTATTTGCTGGACATTTCAGATACCAGATCTCATGTCTATGACTGGGGAGAACCTGTAACACTGGGTTTGTAGACACAGTTTTCCTTCCCTGTTCCACATGCTGCCTCCTTGTTCCAGTTCCCTTCAAAGGGATTCATTTCCAAACCCTTCACAGAGCCATTCGCCTCTCTTCTTCCTGTGACCCCCTCTAAGCTGATGCCCTCACATCACTCAGCCATTCAAACCACTGCTTTTCCTGTTTTATGAGTCTGGCATGTGGCCACAAACGTGTGACAGGCAGGAGCCAGCTTGCTGCAGCCACCCAGGAGGCAGGCTCAGCACAGCACTGACCCTGAGCCAAGCTGACAAAAGGAGAGGACTCTTTCCACTCATGCCCAGTGAGTGATGGACCCTGAATGTGATCATACAACTTCATTTGGCTTAAAGCAAGGGCAGAGCTTGTTCACATCTGCCTTCAAAGGGCAACACGGGTCTAACTCGTGCCTTTTCTTGTCTTCTTCAGTTTCCTCTTGCTGTTTGCAACTTGCAATGTCAGGAATACAGAGAATGGGAGATGTGATAGTATCCTACTGAGTGTTTTCTTAAAACCTTTAAGAAGGACTGGAAAGGAATCAGTGACTCAGAGCATACTGCACCCAGTCAGGCAGCATTGCCCTGAGAGACCTGGACATTAAGTATTTGTGATGCTTACAACAACCAGATCTTGGAGAGCTTGAGAGGAGCCCTGCAATAAGCAGGGAGCTGTTCCTTACCTTGAGAGACCACAGAGTCTGGAGGCCAATGCAAAACTCCAGCATTTCATCATCTGAGAAGAGAGAAGAGATTCATCAGGCTCTAGATTATGTAATACTGCCTTGTTAAAAAAAGTGTGTTTCTCCTGTAAAAGGATATGAAGTACAAGAACATCTGATTCATAAATTTTTATGATTATGGTCTCTTCAGTACAAAGCAGATAACAAATGACAAGGAAAAGGATGAATTAAACACACAAACATTAACAAGAAGGTGGTAACAGTGACAAAATAAACCAGGACTCTTCTGCCACTCACTGATGAACCTTTAAAGGAGCTGAGCTACTGAGTCCTGAAGATGGTCAAAATGAACTTTTCAGCTGATAAGAGAAGGAAACCATGATTATCATGACTACTGTGAGAGAAATTTGAGAGGGTTTGTGTGGTTGTTTGAAACTTAATATGAGCTATCAGAAGGGGTGTGTGAGATCCCATAAAACTTATTATGGGCTGTGTTAGGGAAGGACCAAAGGCAGAAGAAGGCAAGTAGCAGGATGAATCAGGAGAGAACAAGCATGGAAAAATGGAGAGGAGAGGGGATAAGGGAGCCAGTCACATGCAAGTAGGCTGTTGGTCAGTTCACCTGTCTGACCAAAGCCTGCACCTAATGGCTGCAATCTATCCAATCTTATTAAATAATTTCATTAAGATTTTTTTCCTGTGTAACTTATCTATCCTCGTGTCAGCAAACTTGGAAGATGCCAGGGGTTAAAGGACAAACAGCTCTAGATGTCAGCAACTTGAGGGACTGGCAAGAGAGGTGCCAGGAACCAAAGGGACTACAGGCCCCAGGGCTCACAGGTGTGTGCCAACAGCTGGAGAAGGGGATGTAGCTCCCAGGTGACAGCAAGGAGAGACACCAGTGTGCAGGAGAAATCTGGGTGCCAGTAACTGGGGAAGGGAGCATGGGCCAAAGGGCTTTTACCCCTGGCTGCCAGCCACTGGAGGGATTGTGATGTGTGCTGCAAGGCCTAAGTTCCAATAACTGGAGAGGAGTGTGGGTCACAGAACTTTTGGGTCTTGGTGATAGCAATTGGGGAGCTCAGCATGCAAGAGCTCTGGGTATCAGCTCTGGCTGGGGTCACCAGGGCCCTAGGTTTGTAATCCAGCAACTGAAGAGGACAGGGCATGCTTGTGGGAGGTCTTAGAGTCACCAATCTGGACTTCCGTGGCAGCTAAGGAGGAATTCCCAGATTCTGGAGTCTTCAGGAATCAGCAGCAGCATTAACACTTCCCACGTCTCCTGGAAGCTTGCTTGCCCTGTGACCAGTGGCTGTAATTTATAATTTATTCATAATCACGTAAATGAGAGCACTGTGTGCACAGGGAGATGTGAGACACAGGTGTTGCAATTCTGCTCCTTGCAGGCAGCCACTTCTACATCCCAACAAAATTGGTAGTAGCTGTGGGGTAAATTCACCTGTGCTGGTGCTAACACAGATTCCCCAGGAAGTGCAGGAACAAGCAGAGTGGAAGGCAGGAAAGAAGAGCAAGCTGGAGTGTGTAAGAGGATGAAGCTCTTTCTAGATGACTTAGGATGTGAAAAGAATGTACATGAAGAGAGGGTGCAAGGGAGGCCTTGGAAGATGAACAGGACTCATCAAAGATGGGGAAACAGATTAAAGCAAGAAGGTAAACCTGGAAGACTAATAGGGAGAAAGAACAGGGAGGGAAAAAGACAACCACATTGTTTTCAGCATATGCACAGCTTGATGTAAATGCAGAACACGCATCCTTTCTGCTGTTTTCTGGGCCTGCCTCAGTGCCTGTGGACTTGGCCTTGTCTCCTATGGCTCCTTCCTTCAAAGGGTCCTGCTTCAGGACAGTGAGGGAGACAGCTTCTGGGGCTGCCAGGTTCTTTCAGCATGCCCCCTGCAGCAGAGGCAAGGGAGCACACAGAGGAACACTCTAGGAAATAAGCAGTACCCTCTGGTACTTTGATGACTTCCAGCCAGAGATACGAGTGCCCATTTCATAGGAGAACATAAGGCACCAGGGAATTAATCAAACCACCTGCAGAATTTTATGAAAGGTCCATTTTAGAATCAAAATGAGAATTTTTCACATCCTTAGTTAAGACCAAAAAACCATCTAATTTCTCCCCACTTTCAATGTCTTCTGTCTTCTCTGTACTCTTCCTATGCCCTTTGCCTTTGGTGACATTGAGGTTATTCACCGTGTGTGGTGATGTTGGCCTGCAGTGGAGGTGGCCACATCACCAGCCTTCCACCATGTTATGCTTTTTCCAAAGGTCCTTTAAATGCCCTTGGCAGGGCAAGAGGGACACAGGAGAAACAAGGGAGAGGAGGGGCTGGCACTCTCACCTACAACCAGTGCTGAACACAGCACTGTCTCCTGGCCAAATTGCAATTCCATATGTTCTACTCGGCCAACAACGCTGGGGATGGGAAGAGAGAGGTCTCCACAGTCCATGGCAGACACTTCTTCCAGCCTGTGGGACACAAGAGGTGTTATTGCCTCAAGTGGAGGAAGAGGAGGAAAAGCAGGACTTCTCACTGATGGCAGTTCCTCATGGTCTCACTGGGAACAGGCCCACAGGAGGGGGGAGTCTTTTTCATGCAGCATGTCTGGAGGCAGATTCAACGAGCAAAACCTCAGCACCAGCCACCAGCTGGGCAGCTCTGCCTTGCAGTACACGCAGACAGAATGACACAGCTCTGCCTCAGAGCCTGGGCTCTGCACACAGCTTTGCCAGTGCTCTAACACCTTGCCCTGTAGCCCACCCTCTGCCTCTTCTCCTAAACAGCCACGTGCACATGCAAAACTGCCAGAAATTATCACTGGGGCTGGGAATACAGAGTGCCTGGAGTCTTGCCACAGGTTTCCTTTTAGCCATCCCTCCTTCAATACTGTGCAAAGACTTACCCCAGCTGGTTTAAACACCTCTTGGAGATGAGGTTTGGTAGACACCCAGTGTTAACAGTCGCTTTCAATACCTGACCTTGGCACTAGAAGAAACAAAACCAGAAAATTACTGTAAGCTCACAATCAGCTTATTCACTCCTCCAACAGTGAGACTTGGTCTTTCTGAGCAACATAGCCAAAGATGTCATGTTTTAGGCAGTAGTCAGAAGGCAGGAGGTTCATCCCAGTGGTGGTTTCCCCAGTGCTCTGCAAGCCTCTCTCAAATACTTCTTTTTGAATTTGTCTTCTTTCATTTGTATTTGATTGCCCAGACACTTATCTATTATTAGTGACTTGATAGTATTCCAGTCAAGAGATGCACAATTAGACAATTTGTTCTTAAAACCCACATGGACTTTGTTAGCAGAGTCATAAGTGATTTGACAAAAGCTTGTAAAGGAATACAAGCACGTGCTACAGTTTTTCTGGGTTTCATCTCTCCGTTTCTTCCGGTGTTGCAGGGAACAACATCCCAGGGTTACACGTTTGTTCTCAGTAGAAAAGCTGCCAGAGGGAGAAGTCTGAAGGAGAAGCAGGAGTACCCAGGACAAACACATCTGAGATGAGCTTGAATTGAAGGCAGTTCCCGAGATGACTGACAAATCCATGTGACTCCTGAATCCAAGACACAACCTAATCAAAGAGGTGACTATTTTGTGTAGGGCTTACATCATGTTCCTATATAGCTCTCTAAGGATATAAGACAAGATATTACAATAGTCACAGCTGGTGTCATTAGCAAAGAGGGAGACTGTGCCCTGCACCCAAGTCACCTGTGCATGATTTTACTGGAATAGTTCCCAGTGCCTTTCTCACTTCATTTCTTTACCCTTTTGAACATAAAAGGGAAAAGGAGATGTGGTTGCCATCTGCTTTCTGTCCCCTCTGCAGAGAGGTCCTTAATGACAGGCTAGAGATGATGAAGTAACAGCAGGTTATATTTATTTTAGGGGTCTGAAAACATAGGGTTGTCAAGGACATCAATAAGAATTAGGTTCAGAAAAAAAAAAAAAGGAAGAACAGGACTTAGTAAAGAAACTGGAAAAGATGGAGTAACTGTCATCTACAGAATACATCTTTCCTCTACCTAGGGTGCCTAATCATACCTATTCTTGATGGCCTAGTTCTTAAAGACTCTGTCTTACACCACCACCCAAAAAAACCCCACCAAAGACACCCCACCCACAGAATTTTCTTTTTGGGAGATGCATTATCTTCCTACTATCATTTGTGTTTTTCCTGTGATTCCTTCTCTTCCATCCACTGTGGCACTTTGTGACATGAACCACTCAGATGCAGCAACAGACCTGTCACTGCTTCTCTGCTCTTATACTCATTCCTGACAAGTTCAAATACTTGAACACCTTAAGCAGATCAGCGAGGCAATGAGCGACTCAGTGCAGCACCAGCAGGGTCAAGAAAAATGTCTAAATTTTCTGATTTCTTAACCAAATCTGTTTATGATTATTAATCATCACAGAGAGCCACATGCAGTATTTCCAAGATTTCATTTTCAAAAATGTGCTGTCTTTGAGTAGTGACAAAGAAAAAGAAGAAAACAGCTCCTGTGGGAAACATTGGAATGCTGCAGACACAACACCTACAGGGTCCCTTTCAGCCTAAACCATTCTATGACACTATGCCAAAATGCCTCCCATCTGATGTTGTAGCTCTGCAATGTCTGTGCTGCCTGGTCCTCCCTGACACATCAGCCCTGCCTGAAAGGGCTGTGGCCAGACAAAGCAGAGAGGCAAGATAAAGCACAGAGTGCAGGTGCATGCCAAACTTCTGCCTCCACATCCTCTCTACTCAGAAACAAGACCTGGAGCATGGATAGCAATTGCAAAGGAATCACATGGGAGCAAGCAGACTTGAGATGCATGAGCTGCTGTTGTTGTAATAAGCCTAAGCTGTATCACTAGGCAGATTATTGAGTTTTGTTTCAGAGCAGGCTGGGAAATCTGCAAGTTAGAGACTTGATAGGATATAACAGGACAATGATTATTCTGTAGAAAACAACATTTAATCTCATTCAGTGTAAAGAGCCCTACACCACTAACCATTTCCCTAGAGAATTCACCAGGAGCCTGAGGAAAGCCCTTGGTCCAGCATACCACAAATAAAATGCAGGCAGGTCATAAGCACTGCAAGGCTTCTTGGACTAGAAGGACTTTTCATCACTTTACCCACTCTCATCTCTGCTCCAGAATTTTCAGTCTGTACTCCCAGTCACCATTATTTTTTATCTAAATGTCAATTATGGGGATTTCCAAGAAAGAGAGGAAGGGGAATCAGTAAGGATCACCATTTATAAAGAGCTGTGTTTTCTGAGAAGTTGTCAGTTCTGAAGTCAAGAAACTGCTTTAGCAAACAAAAGGCTGATCAATCCCAGGTTGCTTTGGCATAGGAGAAAAGTGGCCTTTGGCAGCAGTGAAATCTTTCAGCATCTATTCCCAAGACGACAAGAGACAAGCCCCACCACAAAAAATAACAGCTTGATTTTATGTTGCAGATGCCAGCTGTGACTGGCTTTCCAACGAGCTTTTCAAAAACTGTCACAAAAAGGGGCAATTCTGCTCAAGTACCATCTGGGCAACCCACCCAAGCAAATAGGAGGGTGAGTGACTGCAGCACAGCTGTTACAGACTGGGTCTGTCTGGGATCTCTGAGACTTAAAGAGGCCTTTGGCATAGGGCAACTAAAACCTGTTATAGTGAAAACACTGCCTGAATCTCCTTGTAGCACTGAAGTCTGCATGTATTTGGGTTTATTCCCTGGTCAAGTTCAGTTACAAGTCAGGTGATGCATTTGTTACCACTGAGATTTTCAGCATACTTGTCTGCGTGTAAATGGTAGATTATGTTTTCTCAGGAGTCAGGGATAAAAGATTTCTCTGGGGCTGTGCTCCTTTTCTAATCAAAAATGCACCACAGTCAAGCAGATCTCCAAAAGGTACCAGCTCACCTCTCTGGCTCCAATGAACTGGCAGCCTGAGTCCTGCTTCCTGCCACAGATCTGCTGCTGACAGGAGAGGCTTTTTGAAGTGCACAAATGTGAACATCAAAAGCAGCAAGACAAAAAGAAGGGGAGGAGAGCTGCCCTTCCTTCAGTGTAAGAAGATCAAGTGTGACAAACAGTGACTGGCTCCTAAGAAGGGCAGAAACAGAGAGAAATGCCTGTGCAGAATTCAGGGAGTGTTAGACCTATTTCCTTGCTTGTGATGCTCATTAACCTTCCTCTGTGAGGGAAAATAAAACGTGGGTGACAGCTGGGATTCAGTGCTTTAGAAACACAAAAGGGAATGGCCAGTGGACTGTAATGCTGACTTAGCTACTGCCCCTGGGGTACAATACCTGTATGTGCCTGTCCTTGTTCAGTGTGCATGCCTAGCAAAAACCCCACCCTTTATCACCGAATTTCCTCTTGCAGAACAATAAGGAGAGGTCATTAAAGAAAAAGAAACATCTTTATTTGCTCAGAAACAGGCTCCAATTAATTGGAGACATTACATTGAGAGCCGTTCATCCTACCAGTCTGTCCCCAAGTATGGTTATGTTAACCCAGCTACATTAAAGTCTAAAATGCAGGGTAAGCAATGCCTAACTGCAGCAGTAAAGGCTGCAAAACAAACCAGAGAGTGGCTTTGCTTGGTACCTGATCTAAGCCGTTCAGAAACTTGCTACCAGGCTGTGTTCATAAGATAATTTATTGTGCCAAATGAATTTTCAAAGGTATGTATGTTTTTCTTAGAAGTGTAGCCTTTACACTCTGATATGGGAGGTGTTCTTTAGGACAGGTAACCGAACTAAAACCAGCTTTAAAATGGGTTTTGTACAACAGGTCTGTGTCTTGGTGAGTCTCATATCTGCATATTACTCTGAAGCTCTGACCATCCAGCCCTCTTTCATGGGCCACAGCTTTTGGATGTGCTTTCTCTAACTGCAGGGGCCAGGGAGTAGTGTGCTCTGCTGTATAGGAGGATGGAAAAGGGAGCTAAAAATACAGCTTCCATCAAGAGACACAGCTGTGCTGAACTGGAGCACAGTTAACCACTTTCTGAGGAGGTCCTGTGACACCTGAGGGAATCAGACCAGACTGGAGCCAGTTAAATGTAAATCAACTGGAGGTATCTGTCTGCAAGTGATAAGGAGACATTCCTTGCTTCTATATGCAATTATAAAATACCTCATATCGTAGGAAAGCTGGCCTTCAAAGGAAGGAGATGTGATGAAGGTAATTTATCTTCAAATATGGGCAACTAGAAGGCGTGTAGCAGAAAGGTTTTCCTTTGGCTTTTGGAAAACCTGCACCCAGACTCTAGGAGAGCCCATGCATGAAATCTCTTCTCTTTGGCTGCAGCTGGCTTTGCAATTTATAACTCAGCATGGCCCTTGGGAGGGGCACAGCTGGAACTCTGAGCATTTGCCATCACTGGAAAATCAGCAGCACCGTGTTGTTGCCTTACCTGGCACTGTATTAGCAGGGGTGAAGTCTCTTTTCTCCTGGCCTCTCCCTTTTCCATCTTTTCATCCTGGTCTTTTGCCAGCGGAGATTGAACCCGTGCAGACTGACCCCTGGCCTCGCCCCGCAGCTTGTTCAGGTTGCCTTCCAAGAGGCGCCGCTGGACCACGCTATGAGGCTGCTGTCTCCATCACAAAGAAAGAGAAATCCCAGCTAAGTATGGAGCTAAGGACAAGGGCATTTGCTAGCTCAGGGATGCAGGTTGCAAATGCTTGACCCAGCTGATCATCCTGATGAAAGACATGCTCATCCAAAAAAATTTATTTTAAATCGCAAGGTTTTTTTTCTGTAGCCTCTAATTTGGCGTTAAAATGTTGGGATGTCTGTGACAGGCAAGTCTCTGGGATGCAGTTACTGGAGGAGAAGAACATGCCTGATGCATGCTTTCCTCTCTCACATCTGTTCCTTCAGCTAAACATGCACTGGAGTGTCTCATCCCTGTTCAGGTACTGCAGTGCACTGCCTGCTGGGGGTGTGCTGTCATCCCACCGGGCTCATTCACACCTTCTGATGTGGGAGGGCACGAGGAATGCAGCGTGTGTGTGATGCACGTGTGGGCAAGAAGGCAGGACTGCAGATATTTTAGGTGTACTAGCAATTATTTGTAGTGAAGCAGGAAGCTCCCCCTGAAGGGGAAACTGAAACGAGTTTTAATGTTCCTTGGAGTCTGTTTCTACTCCCCACCGTCAGATGCTCTGGTTTTTGCCCAATATTGATCCATCCAGTCCCTGCACAGCTACTGAATCAACAGTGGGCAACACCAAAGAAACAGGTGCCTGTTGGAGATAGTTTTGTCCTTTCTCCATGTGCTCTGACCCATGGCCCTTCTTCAGGAGAGCAGCTGCTCTGAGCTGGCCATGGCACTCCCAATAACAAATGCCTCTTTGAAGAAAGGCAAATAATCTAAAGGGGTTAATGTGCTACAGCTTAAACTGTTGTTTTTATCTTTCAAAAAAAAAAAAGTCATCTCCCAGGTGGTGCAGCAGTTTGATGCAGGAACTTGTCAATGGACAGGCCAAACACCTGAACTAGACCAGACCTGCCAATGAGCTGGGATGTATTAACCCAGGGGTACTTGTGTTTCAGACTGGCTTCATGCATGGCCAGAGAGCTGAGGCCAAGGAAGTGTGAAAACTGCAATTTGAAGCACCCTGACTTGTCAGATTTACCCAGTGGTCAGAGCAGGATGGCTGTCACTGGCTCTTTGGTCACACTGAGCATTGCTCTTTGCAAGATGCCAAGTCCCTCGTGCCTCTGTTTCCCTGCCACTCAAGGGGTGAGAGATCATTCATGTGCTGCATGAGAAACACTGCAGCAGTTGAAAAAGAGGGGTAAAAATATCCCTCTGCTCCCGGTCTTTCCTCAGCCTGCTGTGCTGGCCCACAGCACAGCTGGCTGTTGTACTTAGCTCCCTAAATACTCTGAGCACAGTGCCAGTTTGGCTGCCAGCTAACAACTGGGCCATGGGAAAAGGGCAGGGAACAAACAGCAGGTCTCCAAATTCCCATCCTCCCTCCTGCCTCTCAAAATCTGGCATGCAAAGGACCTTTCCGTCTCCCTGCAACCTTTCCCACAGAACGAGCAGGCCCTTTGCAGCAGCCACCTCTGTCCCCTTCTTGTCACTCAGGCTGGGAAGAGGCCAAGTGCTGGTGGGCATTAGCAGAGCTTTGGGATTTTGGAGGCATTTGGTTCAAGAGCAGACTCCTAGGGCCCTGCCTATCTTCTCTCTCACCAGTGAAACAGAAGTGCAGACTGCTGTTGCTCTTGGACCGGTCAGAAACCATTGGATTTAGAAGATGCTGAGGGAGGATGTTGTGGGTGTTGTGGCCAGGAGCTGGAAAGGATGCCCTCTCAGGGCACTTAGAGGGATCAAAGAAGATTCCCAGTGCAGCTTAGGGAAGGTTCAGGTTCTCCAGCATGAAATCTACAGGCCTTGCTATGATAAGTGACATTGTATGAGCTGGGGATCTTGATTTTTGGGAGGTGAGAAGCCAAATCTTCAGACCTTCTTGGTACTTCCAGAATATTTTAGCTCATGTAGCTACTCATTTTTTATTTTGCCATTAAAAAAAAAACCCAAGCTGATCATGCTTTTTGTTGCAAAGCTGGAAGCATTAGGTCTCCACGGAAATGTATAATTACTCATTATTGGAGACACGATGGGCCCGTCAAATCCTAGGCACTGCTGGATGCATTGCATAAGCTGCGTGCACACCCAGAATACACAGAAAAGAGTGGCAAAAAGTAACAGCCTGTGACTGTAAAAGAAAGCAGCATGGAGCTGCCACAGCTGAAGTCTCTGGCATTGTAAATGGAGACCTTTTTTGGGGAATTAATTAAGCTTTCCTCCCAGTGTAAGTGCTACAGGAGTCCGGGGTGTTTTACTCTCTCTCCAAATCAAACTCTCTAGCAATTCCTACTGCTGCTTCATTTTCCTGTTTTGTATTCCTGTCCTCCAAGAGGGAGCCAGACAAATTTGGGAAACGGAAGTGGGGTTTTCATAGGGCTGGAGGAGTGCCTAGAGAAGAAAGCCAAGTGTGTATTTTGGACTCTGATTTGCAGCCCCCAAAAACATCACAGCAATCACAGTGCCCCATCGAGTTGCAGGATCTGCTGAATCCCTCTTAGAAATCTAAGGTCTGGTTCTTCTTTTGCTCCAAGTTAAAGCAGAATGAAGTATCACATTGATCCCAGGTATGCCACTATGTGTGCGAACTTTGCACAGGGGCCAGGCTTTGTTTTGTGCTCTCTAATACCAGAGCAAACTGTCCATGTCAGAAATGGACATGGACATTTCTGCGTGCTTTATTCACTGCTCCCTAGGTCCATGGTAAAAATCTTTCAGATATTCTGTTGTGGACCAAACATGAAGTTTGTGCAGTGACCGAACACCGTCTGCACACCAGGAATTCTCCCGCCTGGAATGGTTAATTCCACCAGGAGAGCTGCTTGTGGCAAATGATTTGGAAAAGGACTGTCTTGCTCAAGGAACCGCTTGGGGCTTCAGGGTGCTGGCTGTCGCTTTGAGGCACGGCGTGACAGGAGTCAGTCCCAAAGCAAAACAGGCAGACGTGTGTGGCTGGGGACAGGAAACACGCACCGAAAGACTCCGAAGTGGCTCCTCTCCGTACCCTGCCGAGGGACGGGCCCAGGGTCATGCCGGGCTGTGCTCCTGAGCGGGTGTTTGAGCTGCGGGCCCCGAGAGCCAGCAGTGGCCTGCCTGCGCTGCCAGCCTGAGCGGAGCTCTCCAGCAGCTGCTTCCCCGCGGGAGGAGAGTCCCGGCTCCAGGCCAGGACAGCTCTGATGTGAGACCCCTCTGGCACTCCCGCCGTGGCTGTGGCAGGCTCGGAGGGACCCTGCACACCCGCCCCTGCTGACAGCCGTGAGGGCGGCTGCAGAACCTGAGGCCACAGCTCAGGGGGACTTGAAGGAATCGCCCTTGACCCTGCCGGGCCAGGGACTCCGAGCAGCTGCCGAGGCAGCAGAGGGAGCTGCGGGGAGGGCAGCGGGAGCAGCGGGATGTGCCAGCACGGGAACGGGGCGCAAGGTTTCGGCAAGGAGGATTAACTCCCGTTCAGTGCCAGGGACCTGCCGGTCCCACACACGTGTGGCCCTGTGCCACTGTGTGCCTCGGGAGCATAAAATGACAAACACACGCGAGAGCAGCTGTGGTGTTGCTGCGATTGTCTGAGGATCCAGAGGGAAGCACAGACTGCAGGGAGGAGCAAGATCTTTTTTGACACCCACTGCCACAGAAGGAACAAGTGCCCCCATCACAACCAGACCTCAGCCCTCTTTTGGGAAAATGGTTAAGACCTCCACATCCTTGAGCAGTTTAACTCTACAGTGGAGAGAAGTTGGATTGCGAAACTGCCAGAGCAAGGAGAATATGTGTGCAGTTGAGCCAGCAATAGATCCTGTGGGAATCTGCTTCCAGCCTTGGGGAAGCCCTTCCAGACCACAGACTGCCAAGGCTCCTGGAACAGACCTCCCTCCCTGATGCTTCCTGCTCCACGTCACCACAAGGAGATGCCCACAGGCCTCGCTCCTGTGCCTCCTCCCCAAAGGAGTCACCCACCAGTGACGGGCGCGGCATCTGCTTGTGTGCCTGGCTAGCAGTCCTGCCCTTTGCTTGCCCCTCCATAAATCCAGAGAGTGGGGGGAGACAGAAAATTGCAAAAAGGTGACAAGGTCAAACATAAGTCTCTCACAGTGTCATGAATTGTACTTCCCTCCCTGCTGAGTCCGGGAGCTGGACTTTGAGCTGGATCATGCAGGAATACATGGGGGCTTTCTGAGATGTCCCACATGGAAACATATATGTCACATGAACATATATAGGTACTGGGTGAATGGAAGTTTAGATTCTGGAGGGTCCTCCCAGTCCATGTCTGCCTGCCTCTGCATGGAGTCTGGTTCCTATGGGGAAGTGTGAAAAGATGAATGCAAGCAAATGAGTGATGAATTCTTTCCCCTCACCCTGACCTGCTCCTAGATGATCCTGAAGGGAAGTTTCATTTTTGCTGAACCTGTGATCCTTTCACAAAGCCTGACAGCAGCTCCCAACTGGAATGAAGTCTATTAGGAGGACTCCCTCCCAGACGGGGTCCCACTGGACTCACCAGATCCTTGGAGGTGCCAAGCCTTGTCAAGCCATCCAGGGGCAGCAGATCAGCAGAGTCCTTGTGCACAAACTGGGTGGCCTGTTTGAGGCGCCTCTTCTGTTGCAGAATAGCTTTGTTCCTCAGCTCCATCTCACACTCCTGTCGCTCCAGTTCAGGAGATCCCTCGCTCTGCTTTTCCTCCTGGTCTCCTTGCCCCAGTGGCAGGGGGCAGCTCTTCCTTGTGCTCATGGTGAAGTTTCAGACAGAACAGGTCCTTCTCGGTATGCTGGGGTGTTCTCTGAACTCGTCTCCTGATGTTTGCCCTCTGGAAGCTGACTCAGTCTCTGATCTCCTTTCCCTTTCCCTTCCCCACGGTTCTCCTTCTCTTCCTTTTCTCTGCCTTTCTTCCTGCTCTCTTAGTTATAACTCACGCATCTCCGGTGTCTCCGTGCCTGTTTCTCCCTCTGTCCTCTCCACTCCCCCGTGTCCCTGTGCTCCCGCCTCTTCCTCTCCCTCACTTCTCCTGCCCTGACTGCAGCTGTGCCTCCTCCAGTCCGTGGATCCCTGTCGTAATAGAAAAAGCCCCGCGTCAGAAACCGCTTTCCATAAATCACAGCAGGGCCGGCAGGATGCTCCGGCTGGAAAAATCCAGCAGCAGAAGGATGGCCCCGCTGCTGGGGGCTGGCCTTACCTCGGCGGGCTGCGCGCACGCAGCGCGCCTGTCTGTGTGTCCGTGTGTGCGCGCCCGCCTGTCCCCGGCTCCATGGGGACACGCTAAAGCTCCCGGCGGCAGCCTGCGCGCTCCAGCGCCTCTGCCAGGGGGCTTTGACGCATCTCCGGGTCTCTGTGAATGCTGGCAGCAGCTCGGGTCAGCCTGGGAGGTGATGCAGTGCCTTGGTAAACGGGAGAGAGCATCCTCCTCAAGGCTCCTGGCAGGCATGCCCAGTCTCGTTTCTGCAGAGTGTCGTGCCTTTGCAATAGGCTGCACTGAAGGATCTTTCTGTGTAGCTAGAATGAAGTGCCGAAGGTCTGTTTTCTGCCTCCAGCTCTGCCCTCATTTTCACCCCATTCTATCGAGAGCAATCCCCTCCAATTTTGCAGAAGCCTAAAATCACTGGCTTGTTGATGCCAGCAGACTTGGCTTTCTGTTTATACCAGAATAGTGCTGACACTGCTGCAGTGTGGGATGTCTGGACCAGAGCAGACATCCCTTCTCTCAGGGGAGACAGAACATGGTAGAGCTCCCTTTTTCAACTTTCTGTCTCCGTATTGTCCTGCTTGAAACTACAAATTTTAACTTGAACTGATGCTGTCTCATTTTGATCCCTTTTCTCTGGTTAATGCACTGCCCTGTTGAGCACCAGTTCTGGTATCATGTACAGAGGAGGAACCCCAATTTGCTCAGCTGTGAAGCTAAGGACAGTATTATGTTTCCAGGAAAGCCAGCAAGAGGTGAAAAAACTTTCACATGCAACATAGAAGGAATAGCTGCAGCTGACTGTGAAAGGTACAACAAAAGGTCACTTTCTGTTGCTCCTTTTGTTTTCTATCTTGGTAGTATGTAAGACTCCAGTATTACTGATACCAGTTATTTCTGAGTTCCAGATTGTGTGTAAAAAAGTGAGAATGCAGTATTAAGAAGCAGATCAAATACAAGGTATTATGGTTTCCACAGCACCAAATCACAGGACAGATTTGTCGGGAATGGGAGTAGAAATCCATTCTAACTGCTTTACACTCCAGGGCCAACCTTCAGTACCATAATGCAGGCAGAGCCACATCAAGAGCTCAGCAGAGGTGTTTTGAGCTGTCCTTATCTATCTGTGAGTAAAATTAAGAAGATGATTTTGGTAATGGATATTCCCAGGGGAGCTGCATTCCCACAGTCTTGTTTTCTTGTCTGTGGGTTGCTATGACTCCTGATTTACATGCACTTTTGTCCTCTGGCGGCCCCACTGAACATCCTCCAAGTCTTGTCATCAAGTCCTTTAACCATCCATGTAAACCAGGACAGAATCATGCACCTCTACTCTCACACAGGGCCAAGAGGTGTTTCCCTTCCTGCTGACTGTGGATACCTCAGCAGGCCAGCCACAGCAAGGCAGGTTTGCTTCTGCTGGCAGCAGTGGCACTGCCAATTTTCTTAAAGCCTCAGAATGGACCCTAAGACTCTAAAGTGCTCCAGAACATCTTAGGACCACATCACCTACAGTTCCTGCCTTGAAGCCTATGGTCAGAGTTACACAATTTCTGATGAGATCACCTCCCACCCTGGATGTGTATGTGGGAATGAAGAGGATGGAGCACTACTAGTTCCCAGTCCCAGCACCTCCTTGCAGCTAGCCACCCTTCATTAGTTTATTTTGCGTGGCATTTTGGCAAAGCCTAATCAAAATTGGTTTGCCTTGCAGCTGGGCTGGACCCATTGCTAGAGCAGTTCTGCTTTTGGGTCTCACCAGTCGGTCCTGGTCCCTAATTCACAAAGTACTTCTTTCTTTGTGCCTCAGGGGGGAGAAATCTTCAAGTCTTGTTTAAAGGTTTCTCCCCTCCTTCATCCCTTCTTCTTCTAAGTGCAGGTCACTTAACTCTTTATATCCTGTGATGTGTTAGTTCCTAGATCTGGCAAAAACCCCAGCATTTTTATGGAGGTGAAGTCAGCTAAGATACTATCTTCTCCCTTCAGAGGCATGATAGGTTCTAGGTCACTCTATTTTTTCTATTCAGCCATTACTTTCTCCATTCCGTTCTTCTTAAACAGAACCCATTTACTAAGCAGGTGAGGTGATTTCTGATTTTGGTTTTTTTTTAATTTGTTTTTCTGAATGGACGCTCCTAAAGGTTTTCTATTGAGAAATCAAACCACTGTGCAGTAAATTTAAGGGGATTTTGCAGCAGTTATAAGTTTCCCAGTCATCTTTTGTAGGGCCTGAAAAATAGTATATGACTCACCAGTAACCTGTATTAGAAAAATAAAACTGATTTTGATGAGAATATTCATATACAATCCCATACACACTGATAAATTATTTCCCTTTCCTGATGCAGTCACATAAAATAATCATAACCCATTATACCTCGATATTCTGCACCCTTCATACAGAAATCCTTCCAGGGTGTGTAGCAGAGCTATTTGGACAACAGAAGAAGCACTCTGCCTGCACAGAATATAAAAGCTCCAGCTACCAGCTTGGCCTTCCAGCTCAAGCAGTTACAGGTCAGTGAGAGCTCTGGGGCAAAAGGCTCCAGGTTCTAAGCACAAAGCCACAGCCCTGTGGCCATGTTTGTGGATCTGAGCACCTCCATGCCTGAGAAACCCTGAGGAAATTGGAAGTAATGCCCACACTTCCATGGAAAGGCACGGAAGAGCAGCACTTACCAGCAGCCAGACTGGCCAGCCAAGAAGCAAGAGAGGATCAATATACTCCAGTCAGCTACTCCTCTGCTGGGAGAAATTAATGAATAATACCCGGAGTAGTGAAGGGGAGAAATGGACTGCTCTGTTGAAGGAAGCAACTCACAGATTAAAGAACATGAGACAAAGATTTTGTTCCCCTCTGCCAGCAGCATTAGGGAGTACCCTAGCTGTTTGAGAAGCTTATCTCTTGAGGGCTTTCACTGGTTTGGTTTTAAATTTCATAGACTGAGGTCCTTTTGTCAGAGTTTTTCCTTGTAGCTTACTTCTGGGAAGCTTTACCTAACCTAATAATTCTTCTTTTAAATATTCTCCTGCTACTTTTGCAACTTCTAATGGTTGTTTCTCTTTCTATGAGATTTCTTTTCAGCTTTGAATTTTTCTCTTTCAACAGTTTGGAAATTATTATTTTGTCCTCCTGAGAGCTGGCACAGCGCAGGTGGGAGGGTGGATTGTAGATGGAGAGCTTTACATTTCTTTTGTGACAAGTTGGGTCCTTACAGAGCTTGTCAACAGCCCCCACATAATGGAACCAGCACAGAGGTTGTTTTTACAGCACACCAATTTCCAATGCAGTATCTCAGTAGTAGTGTAAGCTTCAAGTGGGTGTAAAAGTGACCCTGGGTGTAGCAACTGTGTCAAAGCCAGGAGATTCCTTGTGGTGGATACTGCAGGATAACAATGAGGCAACTTTCTGCTCATTCTCCTGCATTCTCACAGCCTGTGCAGTCTGTGGATGCACAGATGGTGCAGAGGAGGAATGAGAGGACAAACCTTACTCAGGCAAACCATGCATGCTTCTCTCTCCCTTCCATCTCTGAAAAAGATTCTCTGAGAAAGAAAAGGTTCCTCTGCTTTGAATTCCCTCCAGTTCATCTATTTGTATAATAAAATACTTTTGTATTCTTTAAATAATAAGTAAAAGGTTGCAGTATTTATATCTGTGAGTATGTCTGGCAAGTTTCCTGGAGATAAATGTCATCTCAGATGTACATAATGTTTAGCTCGGCTGCTGGACAGCAAAGTGTGTCCTGCCAGCAAGGTCAGTCAGAGAGTAGAATAGTTTACTTAGGTAATTTAGGGTCAAGTCTCATAGTGATCTATGAGATAGATTTAGGATTGCACCAAGGTAAACTTGGAAAAATATTGTCCAACATAAAATTCCTCTGCTGTATAAATGTTGCATGATCATTATAAATATCATTATGAATATAGTATCATTATAAATATAATGATTTGTGTCCTATCTGTATTGATTTTCTTGCATGGGCCACTCTGCATTAAAAAGAGGCCTTTTCCGTTTGGTGGGAATAGTTATCATTGCCACAGAAGAGTTGCTGATTGTGCAGCAGGCAATACAAAATTTCCCCCTCCATTACACAGCTTCATGAATCACACTAGAAGACTTTGGCTTTGTTTTCAGGAGGGGAAAGAATCTCCACTGGTGCACATAGCAATGGCAAATGTCTCACTCATGCTAGAGCTTCTCTGTGCTC
Organism: Rhipidura dahli; assembly: GCA_013399225.1. Taxonomy (NCBI): domain Eukaryota; kingdom Metazoa; phylum Chordata; class Aves; order Passeriformes; family Rhipiduridae; genus Rhipidura; species Rhipidura dahli. Next base: position 88,386 of record VXAC01000021.1, read on the forward strand.
AGCAGGAGGTTTAAAGTGGAGAATAATTTCTGGTAGGAATATGCTTACCCATAAAAGTGTGCAAGAGCCTGGGATGAAGGATAGTTATGTATTTCAGGCTCATAGCACAGTACTTGGAAATGTATCTCAAAGATGCCTCTCCTGTGTGTGTCTGTGCAGTTGCTTTAATTTCACTGCCCCTCCACTTCCCAGCTGGAGGGAGAACAATATTTCCATTATCCACTTAGCTTGAGGCTAAGAATGCACTTGACACTAACACAGGCAATTTTTTTTCTAGTTCTCTACATAATGCCATAAAAATAATCATGAAAACTTTACACCAGTAAGGCTCCTTCCAGAGAATGTCCCTGAAGCTGAATACTGGAACAGTAAAACCCAGCACAGTTAGAGTTGCCTGGTAAAGCCTGATTTGGTATGTATATGTGTGGGCTTATTACTAAAACCACCTACAGAGTGTTGGCAAGGTGCTTTGAGTGACTGTTTTTGGGCTTCTATAAAAGATTTTTTTTTCATATAGAACAACAAGAGCGAAGAAAAAAGACCATCACCTACACACCTTTTGCCTGTGCCCAGCTAGCTGTAGAATCAGAGCAGATCTCATCTTGCTCAAAATGAAGCCCAGATGTAGTCCTTGGAAGGTAAGGATTTCTCTGATGGCTGTTTTTGCCTCCAGTGTCATTTCCTCTGGGGACAGGTTTTACTTTCAGAGTCCACCATCAGAAGCTGCAGAAAACTTTCCTATGAGCACTTGCCAGGTGTACTGTGATGTTTCCTGTTTTATTTGTTTGTAAATGGCTTCTTTTGCACCTTAAAGCAGTTGAGATCAGTCAAGTTCTTCATCAGTCGGCAGTAAAACTTGCTGAAATTAACTTAACCAGTGGGGGAGTCAGCCACTCTAAAGGGTGTTGCAGCCACCTCCGATTCTCTTGTTCAGGCAAACTTTTATTTAGAAATGCGGCAATTCAAGCTTTGCAGACTAAATCTTTAAAGTCATGCTCCGGTTGTGGATGGCTCTTCAGGGCAATACCTCAGTCCTGCTTAGTGAATTGGCACCTTTTCCACACTGTATTTTCTCCTTGCTGCTACGTGCAAGGCACTGAGCTCACCCCTTGCAAAAGAATCAAACCCAAGACCAGAAATAAATATTTCACAGCACTCATGCTTTTCTGTGGTACCTGATCATTTTGCCCCAGTCTTAAACCTGAGGATTTTTGAATTTGTGACTATGATGGTCCTTATCCAGCCTTTGATTCTTTATGCTCTCAAACCTCAAGTTGTGCCAGGGGAGGTTTGAAATGAATATTAGGAAAAATTTCTTCATTGAAAGGGTTATCAGTCATTGGGAAAAGGTTTCCTCGGGAAGTGGTTGAGTCACCATCCCTGGAGGTATTTGAATTACGTGTAGATTGTGACTTAGGGACATGGTTTAGTGGTGGGCTTGGCTGAGTCAGGCTAATGGTTGGGCTTGATGATCTTAAAGGCATTTTCCAACCTAGACAATTCTATGATTCTTTGTCTTCTGAAGCCTGTCTCCATTTGACTCTTTGAGACACCTCCATCTCACCAAGACCTTTCTTTGTATCATCCACTCCCTGAGGCCCAGCAGAAGTCCCTGGGACACAAGAGACCTCATGTTGCCATGCTCAGCTGCTGGCAGTCATGAAGAACAAGTTCAGAAAGAAATCTCCACACACTCCAGCAAGTCTGTGCTGGGGCACATGCTGTACTGAATAAATCTCTTCTCAGATTTCAGTTGCCAGCTGACTCTGCTAAGGATGTGAAATACATTTTTTAAAAGAATAATTATAACAGCCCAAAACTGGAAATTTTTCAGTCAGCTCATAAAAAGGGAAACATCAAAGCTGAGAAGGGCATCCTGACAAAATCCTGACAAAAGCAGGGAGGCACTAGGTCTTTTCAAGAAAAGGTTTGCTACAAAGGGTTATTTTAATCTGAGCAAAACATTCTTGTGATCTCATTTAATGAAGCAATTGGGCTGCTGGAACTGTATTCCCTGTGTTCCCTGTCCCTTCTCTCCACAGTAAAATAAGAATAGCTGTACCTGAGGCTGATATTCAGTATGGCTCTTTTCTGCTCAGGGTTTTATGATGGAATCACCAGCACAGTAGTACTTCTAGTGCAGAAGCAGCTTTGTGTGCACAATGCACATACAGTAACAGAGGGATGTGTTATCACCCCAGGGATTTGATGGATATCAATGGTACTGTAACAACGTAATTTTATTTTTGATTTTAAGTAGTGGACTCCTTTGGTTTCCTAGCCTTTAGGCTGCATTTGTACATGCACCAGCTGTTGGTTACATTCTTGATGGCTAGGTCTTGGCATGATTTAAATGGCAGCTGAGATTATCTCATGATCTCCTGACTTCTAGATTTTAGTAAAAACAGCAAACAAATAAAAGCTGAGAATCAGCCATGGGAAACAGCAAAACAGCTCTTATCATTGCAGCATGCCAGTCCCATGGGTATGCATAGCAGAGTGCAGACTGTCAGGAACTAATTAGCTACAGACTGACATCACTACTTGCAAATACTTGGAAAACCATATTGGTGCTGAAGGCATCTTCAGTGATCCCACGACTTCCAAGGGATGTGCTTTATAGTGTCAGTTCTGCTGCATTCCTGACCTTTCTTCCCCCCATGGAGGGATTGGATTGGATGCTAAATATATCAAACTGTCCAAAACTTTAGGGCTACCATAAGGGCAGGCAGAACTGCTTCAAACAGAAGCTTTTCTAAAGTGAAGCTTAAAGTGGAAAATATATGTTGATAACTCAGGACAGATTAGACCACCAGACTCATATAAATACTCCTAAATCAAGTGTTAGAGGGCTTTGCAATATACATGCATTGCCCACAATAGAAATTTCAGCTGGAACACAGTTCCACAATCCAAAATAGCTTTGTTCATAGACAAACATGTAATCTCAGAATTCAGAATAAAAAAACCCCAAAATGTGTAAGCAATCTAGACAGGTTACTTTGTGAGAAAAAGTTGAGATGAAATGTTCTGGCCTGTTGCAAAATGATAGAATCCAAAACTTTGTCTTTATTAAAATTTACAGAAAAATACATCAAATGTGAAAGAATACACTGCACCAAGTAAGGATGCCATCTTGGTAGTGAAAAACATTATTCTGTAGAAAATATCAACATTATTAAGAGTGTCTTCTGAAGTCTAGTGAAGATGAGGTGTTTTTTTTTTTGTCCTGTTGGAAAACTGGTCCATTCATTGAACAGTCGGGGTTCTAATGAGCCAGTCTCTTGTTTGCAACCACAGATGAGTACAGAAAATCTGCCTTCTATAAATCACTCTGCTAAAAAAACAGAGGCCCTATTGGCAGCCACATCCTATACATCCACAAAGGTGGATCCTTTGGCATCCACCAACACCAGGCATTGGAGCATAAATCCATGTCTGACTGTATTTTAATAATAATTTGTGCTGGCTGTTTTCCTTGATTTTCTTTAATAACATCATTAGATGTTTCTGTTTTTAAATTTGGTGCATCAAAAAAAAAAAAAAAA
>VXAC01000021.1:91950-139625 GCA_013399225.1 Rhipidura dahli
AAAAAAAAAAAAAAGCAGATGGGGAGGATAAACAATTCTGATTATATATTTGTATGCAAACAGCTCATCAGTGTGCTCCATATAATGACTTCCCACAGATTTTGAGATGTGGAAGAGAATCTGCTTTGCATAATCTTTTGCCTGTATTGCCTGTAAACTGTAACTGGGTATTTATCATATTTATTTTTCCAAGAAATGTTGTAACTGAAACACAAGGACAAATGTGTCATTTGACCTGCAGCAGCAGTTCAGATTCATGGTCCTGACATTTTAAAGCTCTGCTTGTTTCAAAGCAAGAAGTCAGTCTGAGATGAGTAGTGAAGCAGGACATTTTCTTCTTAATCTCAGACAGTTAATACTTTGTTATGCCCTGAATACTTTTTATCCAGTGGTAGCTCACCTCTTCTGGAGAAAGGAGAGTGGGGAGGGAAGCTGTTTCTGTTCAGGAACCAGCTCACATTTGTCAAGCCTGTCATTTTTCTCTCTGAGCCTATAAGTGCATTTTAAAGAGGAAGTCAGGTATTTTACTAAAAAATAAATTTTCACCTTTGTTAAGAGCTAGACTGCCCTCTGGGAGAAATGAAGGCCTGACATTCTTATAAAAAGATTGCTGCAATGTAAAACAGGGTCTCTTTTCTTCCATATGGGGAAGTGATTGAGTTTTTCCCCTACCAGCCAAGTTGCAAAAGTAAAAACGTGGCAATCATCCTTGCTTACCTCATCTCAGAGGGCATCCAGTCCTTTTCAGCTGACAAAACATAGTGGGAGGAACTCCATTCAACCAGTGAAAAGGAATTACCTCCTCTTTTGCATCTGTCACACTCCAGGTATTGGGCAGAGCTGTCAGAGGAGCAGAGCATCCACAGCACTTGCTGGCTCCCTGTAGGTTTGCATGTCCCAGATCTCTTTGAAATTTTTGTCCTAGTGTTTGCTTTTACAGGGTAGAAAGTGTTAAATAGCTTTGTCATTACAAGGACTCAAGGATAGTTCTGGGCTGCTGCTGCACATTACTCAGGGAAGCCCTGGGAGTGCTGTGCAAAGGGTATGAAGAGCTGTGCCTTCCTGCTCCTGGGCTCACGAGAAGACATGAAGTATGGCTCTGCTCTTACTGCACAAGGGTGGACAGAGGCAGCCACTGACAAGATCACACCTCTACACCACAACCCTAATGCTGAGCCTGCAGAGGGACAGGTGATAATTGCCTTTCCTTAAGGAAAGGATCCAGGCAGAATATCAGGCTAACATAGAGGGAGAGAAAGTCATATTTTGTGATTAAGTCCTCACCAACTGGTACTTTGGATTAGTTTGGACAAAACACTGGGACATCTCTTCTGGGAACAAGAGGTAGAATTGCTTAATGGAATTTTTTCTGTTGCTCCCCCCACCTTTATTGATATAATTGCCCTTAAGCAGTGCTTTCACTGGAATACGTTACCAGAGGGGAAATTAAACTTTGGCACTACTATATTTAGAATAAAATGTGAGGTGGCCATCAAAGCACCTCAGCAGGCAGGGACAGCAGGGGAGCACCTGCCTGGAACTGACACCAAGGAAAAGAATATTTCAGTATTTGCTGGAGACATGATCTCATGTGTCAGCTGTACACACACACCCTCTCAGGAGACAGAAGTGAGATGAAAGGGAGATAGGGTGCTTTGAGAAAACCAAGTCAACTGTTGACAGCCATGTAAGATGTACTAGCAGACAGTGTGCCACAAACCAGGCCCCTTCTGCAGCCCTGTAACCCCAGAAAAACTGAAATAATAACCATTAAACCAAAGCTCTTGAAACACTGTATGAGGGCAAATATCCTCTGACAAGTGCACAAGAGAACTGCAGTTCTGAAAACCACAATCTAAAATTGGTTCTATTTTTATAGGAGAAGGTAGAAATAATTTCAATATTTTTTTTTTTTGTGCTTAGAAGTCACAGAAATTAGTCTGCTGGTGGTGTTGTGATGTTTTAGGCTGTTTGTATGCTCCTGACTTGGACAGTCAGGACTTATCCATAAGCAGAAAAATTGGGTTGACTAACCAAATCTAATGTGGTTTGGCCAACAAGGCCTGAGGAACACTGAAAATGTCCTTATGATTACTCACTCAGGGATCATCACAAAGCACACCCATGAGATAAGCAAGAAGAGCTTGCTGGTGCTTTGGCCTGACCCCAGCACCCTGCAAGGAGCAATACAGATAACACCCAGCTGTGTTCCCACAGAAGCTTTATTGAGTATGTAGATACAGGAGTCACCATTTGTCTGCAGGCAGAAGGATCAGATCTTTGCCATTGCAATTTCTCCTATGACAAGAGTTCCAGAGCATCGTGAGGAGTTGTTCTATTGCACCAAGAGATACATACCTTGTGTTTCCAGAGATCACTTTTCAGAGGAAATACCAGCATTCCCTTTATAAGTTGTTTTGTACATTTTCAACTGCTGAGTGTAATGAGGGCAGCTTTAACCATTCAGTAGAGGTCCATCCTACTGCAACAGTGTCTCTACCTAGTCCTCTAGGTACCTAACAGACCTCTGGAATCAGAAGAACTATCATGGCTTGATCCAAGCTGTTCTCCATTCCAGCCTGGGAAAAGGAAGCCAAACTAAGATTTTATGCTGCACTCCAGATAACCTCTTTCAGTTTGACTTCAGTCACATATAGGCAATTTTTCAGATCTTTGCCCCAGTGACCTTCAGAACAACCTAGACCAATGTGCTTTTGAAGTTAAAAAAAAAAAAATTGGGCTTTCAACCAGGGTAGAAGAATACAAGAGATGTGAACATATGGACAACACTCTCTAGGTCAAACCCTTATCAGGCCAAATATTCCCATAACCCAACAATAATAAAATTATTATTATTATAATTAAGGGCTAATTTAAGGAATGTACAGTATTTTTTACAGCCATTAAAACTAGACAGAAGATACTAAGTAATAGGGGAACAAAGTAAAGGCAGATTAGGACAGAGCTAGAAGGTTCCTGGGCTCTTTCCTATTGTACTGAGGAGTGTGTTCATTTCCTCTGGTACCTTGAGTAGCAGATGCCATTCAGGGCCTACCTAGATGTTCTCATGATAAGAATCCCTGGAGAGAGGCTATCTCTAGCACAAGGTTAGAGAAGTATTACCATCTTGTTCCACTCAAAGTCTACAGCATCTTATAAAGGAAGCTCATAGCAGCTGATGGGCCTGTCTCCCAGCTTAGCAGGAGTCAATAATGCTCTCTGTTCCCATGGATGTGGGAATTAGTCAAAAGCAGTTGTCTTAGATTACATGCATGAATCTCAGAAGAGTAGAGTGCTTTCTGTAACATCAGAACAAGTCAAATTCAGTCCCTAGGCCAGTTCATTTCAGTTCAGGTATGAGCTGAGACCAACTAATGTCTGTTCCTAAATTTTCATCCTCAAGACCAGGAAAGCTGATATCTAGAAGGATTTTGCTGAGACTGTCATTCATGGTGTCCAGGATAAGGCCCTCCATGAGTGACCGGTTTTCAGTAAAGCCAGAGGCTGTCAGTTCAACAGAGGATTGCTTGGGAGTGTCACGAATAAACGCTGGAGAGCTCGTGAGGGGCACATGGACCATGTCACTGGATTCTGTATTGAGCAGTTCCCGAGGAGAGTCAAAGAGAGGATTTTTGAGGGGCGTGCTGTTAAAACCCAGCAAGTCCTGGTTGTCCTGGAGGGGTGCGAATGGCAGCTGAAGGGTTTTCACTGGACTGAAGTCCAACTCATGACTTCCCTTGGCTAAGGAAACAGACTTCCAGGAGTCAAGGCCCTCTAGTGATGGGGTAGTAGTGGCTGAGACTTTGCTGGGAGTGGAAGAAACAGGCAATTTGCTGAACATGTCCTTGACTGGTGTTTTAAAGGCCCCCTCTTCTCCCTGTGAGCAGTTGAGCTGCAATACATTCTCAAGGGGCTGGTTTTCCTGCGGGAAGGGATGCTCTGCCCCTAACCGGAAAGGGTCGAAGCTGCTGCTTTCTGGCAAAACAAGGACAGGCTCTTCTGAGCAAGGCAGTGCTAGGTGCTGTTTCCTTCTGGATCTGCCCACTTCCCGCCTTTCCCTCCTCTTTATAACTAAAGAGTCAGAAACTGCCTTAGATGGGGACTTTAGTGTGGTGAATTGTTTCCTCTCCTTTGTGGATGAGTCTGGGAGGAACAAGCTTGGCTCTTCCTTGACTGTTAGGGTTGAGGCAAATGGGGACAGCCAGTCACCCAGCTGGGAACCTTCCTCCTCCTTTACACAGGCACCCTCAGGGAAAGAAGACAATTCCTCACCAGGCTGGGAACTGCTGTCCTGTATGGAATGGGTTGGGGAAAATAAACCTTCGTCACTTTGACCCTCCTCCTTGACAGCAGCTGTGGGCAAAGAGGACAACTCTTCTGCAGACAGTGACATCTACAATGAAACACAGGTGACATGCAGTCAGTAAGCAAGGATCTAACCTACCCAAAAATCCAAATAACAGTGGAAAGAGACGGAAGACTGGCGTTTAAGGTCAGCAGAAAGGGTGAGAGGAAGATATTCAGGAAGCAGTAACCATAACAGACTGAGACTGATCTCTGTGAAGTTGATCACAAGAAGCCTAAAGATCACATGGGAAGGATTCTAACTAAGTGACTGAAAGTCATACCCTTCAGAGCCCTCCTGCTCTGAGGAACTTCTAGGAGTGCAGGCAGAAGGAGAGCTGAATATTTCTGGAAAAGATATAACCCCTTTGATTTCTTCTTACATTATCTAAATGGGAATAACAAAATTAATGAGGACAGCTTTCCCAGAAACCAAGGAAAAAGAAGAGAAAAAAATTAGGTTATCAAAAGAAAAAGAGCACAGGAGAAAGATCAATCATAGCTGGAGAGAACATAAAGCAGCAGGCATACAAAGGAAAATAGGATTATGGTTAGACAGGACAGAAGAAGCTAAAGCTTTACAATGTCTAAGCATAGAAGAGCAGTCACTGAGATGGCAAGAAAAAGTTCTGTTAAATAACTGTTTTTCTTGAGCCCAGAATAACTGGGAACTTCATAGAATTAGCAAACAGCAGATAGGAAGTCCTCTGGGAAGAGATTACATGAAATACATACTCTTTCAGAAGTTCCTTATTGTTACATGTCTATAGAACTATCAAAAATATGAATGTTTTAGGGTCAGAACATAGCCATTCCTCCCATTCTTCTTTCTTCACATCCAAGCAGTAGAGAAAAATTGTCTTGATCAAGCCATAAAGCCCCCTCCTCTAGTGAATTACAGAAACATCCTTAGAGCAAATAAACTAGTAGGTAGTAGTCAGCCTAGAGACAGTAAAGGACAGCAAGAATTATAACTGGCTAGTTCCTTAGTAGGAGCTTGGAGTTTTAGAGCACCTAGTAAAGATGCACAAAGGAACCATACGAAGAAAAAGTCCATTGAAGGCAAGAGAGAGAGAGAGAAAAAAAGTAAACAAAAAATCCAAACAAACTCACCCTTCCCTAAAAAAATTCCCCACACCCTCCCTAGCCCCCTCCTCACCCACCCTCCAAAAAAAAAAGAAAAAACAAAAGAAAAAAAAAAGATAACCACACAAACCTCCTCAAAGCTCCTCGGAAAACAAGAAACCAACCTTTGGAGCAATGCGCACGCGCTTATTGCTCTGCAAAGCCTCCGAGCTGTTAAGGGAAGCTCCCTGTGCCATGGACAGAGGAACCTTCACAGAAGGTTGCAAGACAAGAGGCTGGCTCAAAGGAAACTGGATTGGAACCAGGTAGGAGTTGACACGAGGCAGCAAAGGTTTCATCTTTCGGCCTGGAAGGGAAAAGAATGGACTCACTGGCCTCTTGCCTGTCCTCTCCTGCTACCTCTGGAAACCCGGGCACCTTACAGAAAGTCCTTCTAGACACCCCAAAATAAACATTTGATCAGATCACTTCCCTTCTCTGCTAATTTTACAGATACATATACCAAGCCAGAAGCCTCATGAACAAGCAAATAAATAATCTTTCATGCAGAGCCTACCCCTCAAGTTGGGGCTCATACTCTATTTAAGTGCCCAGTTCCCACTATCTCACCCTCTCAGACACAGCAATACTGTTTTCCGTTTCAAACCTGACAGTAAGGAGCATAAAAGCTGGCAAACTGGGATAACACATTCCACTTGTATTCCTAAAGGAATCTTGGAGAGCACCCCAGATTTACTGGATTGATTCTCTGTGGCCTAGACTGATGCGGACACTTACGTGAATTCTGGGGCTCAGTTTTGCTTCCCATGTTCTTCAGGGAATCTGGAAGACGACTCTTTTGTTGCTGCAGTCATTGTGAAATAAGTAAGAGGAGAAGGAGAAAAGAAAGAGATTAAAAGGAAAGAATCCACATTTATTCTGCTGCCTCACTGCGAACTGTGCTGCTCTAATGCAGAGAGAGCAGTTGTTAGCACCCAGCACTCAGGCTGGCTCTAGGTCTGTGCCACTTGCTGGTTTGCAGCCAAGCCAGCTGCCCACCAAAAGCTGTGTAGGAAAAGAGACAACATGACAGATCTGCTCCAGCTGCAGACTCTACTGCAGAAACGACCTGGTTTAGGCATCCTCAGTGCCTGAGGAACAATGAATAGGATGGCTTTATTTTATATTGAATGTCTATACAAACCATAGACCAGAGAGCTGTTCAAATGGAATAGCAGAGGCAAGAGTGGGATCAGAATTCTGAGCAGGTGGAAAGAAGGCCAAGGTTGTAGCCATGTCAGAAAAGCATTTGACTGGATGCTTGCAAATCCATCACTGTTAAAACTGCTGAATGCAAGAGCGACAGCATACAGATTCATCCTTCCAAGAGTCACAATGCAGTGGGTTCCAAAATTAAAAAGGAGCACAGAGAGATCATATCCTCTCTGCATCTGAGCCCCAGCACAGATTTGGACTGTTGTTATGGAGATGATTTTACCAGAAAACTGTTTGGGCTTGTTCTCTGAAGCCTATTGGTGTTCATTGCAGCCTACTTCAGCAGCAGACTTCCAAGTTGCTCAAAGCTGTCCAGCTCTCTACCAGCTAGAGACACTGCACCGTCGGAAGGCAGTCAGCCTTTGGCTAGACCCCTCTCCCCACAAAGGGTGTGCATGGAGCTGTATGAGTAGATTCAGCAGCAACCCAGTCCCCCTCCCCAAGCCTCTTGTCCTTTCCTTCAGCGACTGGCAAGAAGAGAATGGAAGATCAAGCCCCGAGCCAGAGGGTAATTCTTACTGATTCAGAGTACTCAGGCGATGTTGGTGACCCCAAGTCCAGCGGCTGGTGGCAGAAGGTATTGAGAGGGAAAAAAATTAAGATGAAGTTATCAACCAAAGAGGGGGACAAATGGGACATTTTAAACTTGTACAATCTGAGCAAACAAAAGTTAATTCTACCCACCACTGCAGAAAACACAAGAGTCTAAACACACCTATACCAGACCCCCAAGCTCTATTTCCCTGACAAAATGGTACTTCATAAAATACCTAGTTGGGCTAGGACAATTCTGTCCTATGAATGACAGTATAGGATATGCTTATCAAACAGCATAGGAACACCTGGTTGGCCTCAGTGGAAAGCTTCTCATTAGGAATTTGAATCAGGCCCATGGAAAGAAGTTGAACAAGCTGACAACTATATTTGGAAGAGCACCTGAAGAATAAACACATCCCACAGAAGCTCCAGGTCAAAAGCACAGCCACAGCACCTTTTCTTTCAAGTGCAGAGCTTGTCAATTTGTCAAGTGAAGTGACTGAATCCAGCTTCTACAAAAAGGCTGATGTCAAAGCAGCTTGGCCTTACAGTTAAAATAAGGTGCATCAGGCTAGTGTGGCATTTAGGAACTGGATAGTCTGCCCTATTTTCTTTGCATGAGGCAACTCACCTTAAATACCTGGTCCAATGTTAGGCAACGGTTTGCATCAGGGTGAATAGTCCAGAAGGAGATTTTACCATTAGCAGACGTCTCACGGACAAACATATCATGAAGGGACAGGTTGTGCCGAATGGAGTTCTGGGGAGAAAGGGGTGGGCGAGGTTGAAAAGCAGTAGTTTTTTTATCAGCATAGCAAGGCCTACCTCAAACATGGCTGCCCTACCAGAGGGATTACTTTCCAAAGTGCAGACAACACTGAACTTCCATATTTACAGCGTACCCAGCCAACCCTGTCATGTGTCTTATTCTATTTAATCTTGAGATCCCTATCCTTGCTCCAGTGATCAAACATCCCATCATGTTATTTAAGTAGGATGAGACAAGGGATGCAAGAATTGGTACAGTGAACATCTGGACTGAGAGTGTATTTGGGGTGGAATGTTTAAATGAGCTTCCATTTTGCTCTGCAGGTTGGGTAATAACTTCTCATTTTGGTCCAGAAGGCATTTAACATCACCCACAGCAACTCGAGGGCCTGCTTGTTACCTTCCAACCTGGCTTAGCTACATGTTTAAAATAAGGGAAATGATCCTCAATCCAGGTATAGATGTCCTTCAGGGTCATGCGCTTCTTCTCAGTGCTGTTGATGGCAAACTGGATCATGGCCATGTACGAGTAAGGAGGTCGTTCTGACACTGAATCCTGCCATGAGGAGGAGGCAGCAGGAGTAGGAATGGCAGCAGCAGCAGCTTCTTCTTCAGTCTGAAAGACAGAAGCGGTACACGAATATTCGCGAAGCCTACAAGAAGGCCCATGGAACATCCCTGGATCCTCCTGGTTCTGCTATTCAAATCAGTAAGGGCCAAACACAGGTTACTTAGAAATAGTGATGCATAATTCTTGCAAGTCTTCTGATCCACATAGATTACTCCCTAATCAAAAGTTTTAGCACACACTCTTGTATTCTCCTACTTACCTTGACTCTTTCCCGCAGAGGCATCTGATTCTCTTTCTCTGTGCCTTCCTTCACAGAAGAGGGATTTAGCCCATCGGATCTCATCTTCCCCAGCCACTGGATGTTGGTGAGACTGTTGTCCAACACAGAGCTCATTGTCTCACCACTGCCTGTTGGGATAATAAGACCACATAACAATTACAGAATCATTTAGGTTCAAGAAGACCTCCAAGACCATCAAGTCCAACCTGTGACCAAACACCACCTTGTCAATTAGACTGTGGCGCTGAGTGCAGCATCCAATTGTTTCTTGAACACCTCTGGGGATGGAGACTCCAAACCTCCCTGGGTAGTCTGTTCCAATACTTGACAACCCTTTTAGGGAAGAAGTTCTTCATGATGTCCAACCTGAACAGTTTTTGGCACAGTTTGAGGCTATGACCTCTTGTCCTGTCATTTGTTGCCTAGGAGAAGAAGCCAACCCCCACTGCACTACAGCCTCCTTCCAGGCAATTGCAGAGAGTGATAAGGTCCCCGCTGAGCCTCCTTTTCTCCAGGCTGAACACCCCCAGCTCCCTCAGCTGCTCCTCATCAGCTCTGTACTCCAGACCCTTCACCAGCTCCATTGTCCTTCTCTGGACATGCTCCAACACCTCAATGTCTTTCCTGCCCTGAGTGGCCCAAAACTGATCACAGAACTCAAGGCGTGTCCTCACCAGTGCTGAGTACAGAGGAACGATCACTGCTCTCGTCCTACTGGCAACACCATTGCTGATCCAAGCCAGGATGCCATCGGCCTTCTTGGCTACTTGGGCACACACTAGCTTATATTCAGCTGCTGTTAACCAGCACCCCCTAGTCCTATCCTGCTGCACAGTTTTCCACTCTTTCCCCAGCTTGTAGCACTGCCTGGGGTCATTGCAATGCAAGTGCAGCACCAGCACCTGGTCTTATTAAACTTCATGCAATTGGCCTTGACCCATCAATCCAGCCTGTCGAGATCCCTCTGCAGAGCCCTCCTGCCCTCCAGCAGCTCAACACTCCCACCCAGCTTGGTGTCATCTGTGAACTCACTGAGGGTGCCCTCGATCCCCTTGCCCAGAGCATCGATTATAGATATTAAACAGGACTGGCCCCTGAGCCCTGGGGAACCCCACCACTGACCAGTCACCAGCTGGATGCAGCACCATTCAGCACCAGTCTCTGGGCCCAGCCATCCAGCCAGTTTTAACCCAGTGAAGAGTGCATCTGACCAAGCCATGGGCTGCCAGTTTTTCCAGAATAATGCTGTGGGAGACGTTGTCAAAGGCTTTACTGAAGTCCAGGTAGGCTACAACCACAGCCTTCCCCTCATCATAACCCTGCTTACTCACAAGTAACCCTGCTTCCCCTTTATGTCAGCTGTCAAAAGGAAGGAACCAGTCAACGCTTATAAAAGATGGTATTGCAATGCTAATATTGTGGAAGGAATTCACCTTGAATTCCTGATTTCATGTGTAGTTGCTCAGTTTCTGAAAAGAGCTGCAGCCTTAAAAACAAACACTCAAACCAGACTATTGCTGCCAACAAAAACAGGACAATGTTGATCCAGTACTTCAAGAACTGAAAGACTTAGCAGAAGACCTAAGTCGGAAGCTCCGATGTCTTCCACCAAAAAATATATCTACTATAATTCTTCAGATTTCACTACATATGCAAAGCTATGTAGATTATTAGAACAAAACCCATAGCTATTTCGTAATTAACAAAATATTAATAATTACTGCATACCAAGATGCAAGTGCTGCACTCATTGGCCCATTTCACATCTCTTTGTCTGTCAGGACAAAGAAAAAAAAACCAACAAAAAACCAGGCAAAGGTTACATACTGTTGCTCTCCTGTTCCTGTCCAGCCAGAGGATGAACTCCTGAATGCCAGAGTGCTGTACTGCCTGCAAGACCAGGTGTCTGTGCAACAGCCTTCTCTCTTTCTTGACCATCTGCAGCCTTGATTGCTGCACTGGCTTTCTTCTCTGATGGGAGATGCTGTGATGGTGCTGGACCTGCTGAACGAGATGTGCCCCCACTGCTAATGAGAATGAACTTGTTGGGTCCATTGTCGCCACACTCTTTTCCTTTTGCTGTCAATGCCTCTATGATGCTCTGGATATCAGCATTTGTAGGGATGGCCACCACCTGTGTGTTGGGCATCGTAGGATGGTCAATTATCTTTATTCCTGCTGGGAATTTCTGCAGGCCACAGTCCCTTTTGTCTCTGGGTTGTCTGTTGTGTTGGTCTTCCTGCCTGTGCTCCTGCTTAGGAGTCTTTTCATCCTGACCTCTTTTCTCATCTCTTGCTGAAGTACTGGATTCGTCCTTCTGTGGGAGGGTCAGTTTCCGTCTTTTGAGAATTAAGGGCCTTCGAGGGCTGGTCCTCATTATGGATCTATACTGTCACTCTCCATTGAAAGGGAGAGGAACAAATCCTGCAAAACAAAAGATACAACATAAAGGGTGCAGCAAATCATCTCAAGGCCTCCCACAGAGCACACATTCTCAGGAAGGGCTACAAAGCTAAAAACACAAAAGGAAAATAAAATTGAAAGCATTTAATAAGGCTGACAAGGCTATTGAAAAATCGTACTCTACCTCCTTTACCCACATCTTATGTAAGCAGAACAGGAGAGAGATTTACAGAGTAGATAATTTCCATCATAAAGTACAAAATAATGAGCAGAAAGACTTAGTTATAACGTGCTTGACCAACATCAGCCAGCGAGCTGGAGGGGAGGGAAGGTAGAACATAGAAATAGCAGTGCTAATTCTTATAGGTGATTGCTATAAGCAGCACATTACACAAGCTGCATAGAAAGGAAATTTGCAGGTGGTTTAAGATCTAGGAAGCAGAGATTATCCTGCACACTGCAAAGGCACACAGTAAATGCAGCAGAAGTAAGATGCTTTAAAACAGGCATAAAGTAAATGTGATGCTCATTCCTTCTGCAGATTTGTCAAGAGCCAGGTAAATTCATCATTGGGCAGCCTACAATTAAATGTCAGGCTTTTGGACAACAGGTGATTGAGACTATAAAGGTGGAAGCAGAGGAAATAAAATTCAGATACTGTTTCCAGGGTAAGATGCTGTGAGAATAGTGCTAATAATGTCATCAGGATTTCGGTGGAACCTGTGACTTTCAGCAAACTATATGAGAACAAGATGCAAATTGTACTTACTGTTTATCGGTAGAGATGACAAGCAGAAAAGAAACAAATACAAAAAAAAAAGAGGTCTTTTGCATTGCTAGATTTGACGGGGTCAGCAAGTAAAGGAGAAAATTTTCAGTAAGAATCCCCTATATTGATACAAAGCAGAGTCCAGCAGAGAGCAAGCTGAGCCCATGTCCTGCGCACAGGGAGCAGACAGCCCTGCGATCATTCCACGCGGGCTCTGGCTCCCGGCACACGCATGGCCCTTTGCGATCTGCTCCACCCCGTCAAGGAGAGATCCCGGTAAGACAGCGCCAACGGAGGAGCCCTCAGCCAGCCTCCAGAAGGGTGCGTTCCCTACAGGAGCGCGTCACTTCCCAAGGAGGCCTCGAGCTGATACCACCCGTTCAGGCCCGGGGGCCCCGCTGCGTACGCGCGACGCCGAGGTGGCAAGGAGGGCAGCGCCAAAGGGCTCCCAGCTCCTTCTTCACCCACTGCAGCCGCTCCGCTGCCGCGCTCGCCAGCAAGTTCACCTGCTCCAGCGGGGCCCTCTGCCCCGGGCCGGGCCCAGGCTCTTCCCTCTCCCGGCCGCCCGATGCCCCTAGCGCGGCCCTCCGAGGGGTGCCGACCCTTGCGGGGAAACCCTGGAGGAGCGGGGTGGGGACAGACCGCGACTCACCAGCTGCCCGGCCGGGCAGAGCCGATATAGGGCGGCGGGCCCGGCGCTCCCGGAGCGGCCCCGGTTTGAATTTGGCGCCCGGCGCAGCGCTGGCCCGATCACGTGCCGGCCTGCGCCAGTGAGCGGCGGCGGGGCGGGGCCAGCCGGGCAGGGCCAATGGGCGGCGGCCGCGGGGGATACGGATGTGCGGCGGGACGGAGCCGGGGCTGCTGCCGGGATAGCACTGTCCCGCCCGCCCCGTCCCTGTGCCGGGAGAGCCGCTCCCGCCTCGGCCGGGGCACTGCCCGGAGCTTCCTTCAGCCATGCCGCCCGCGCCTGGGAGCCCTGCCGTGCGCCCGGGCCGCCGGCGTTGTGCTGCCTCCTGGTGAAGAGCTACGGAGTTCTACCGTTTAACGTGCGTGTCACGGCTGCACCGGACTAGAAGGGCCTCCCTGAGAGCGCTGCGACTTAGGTAGGCAGTCAGGCTATTGCAGTCTCACACGCTTCTCATAAAGTATTCTCAAATTTCCTTGTCTGTGCTGATCAGTGGTAAGTCAGGTTGGGTGAATATGAGCCAGGTGTGCCCAGGTGGCCAGGAAGACCAGTGCCATCGTGGCCTGTATCAGCAACAGTGTGGCCAGCAGGACCAGGGAATCGCTCCTCTGTTCTCAGCACTGGTGAGGCACTCGAGTGCTGTGTCCAGTTCTGGGCCCCTCACTTGAGAAAAGACATTGAGGTGCTGGAGTGGGTCTAGAGAAGGACAACAGAGCTGGTCTGGAGAATAAGTCCTAAGAGGAGCAGCTGAGGGAGCTGGGGGTGTTCAGCCTGGAGAAAAGGAGGCTCAAGGGAGACCTTATTGCTCTCTACAACAGCCTGAAAAGAGGTTGCAGGGAGGTGGGGGTTGGGCTCTTCTCTCAGGCACCTAGTGATGGAACAAGGGGACATCGTCTTAAGCTGTACCAGGGAAGGTTTAGGTTGGGCATTAAGAAGAATTTCTTCACGGGAAGGGTGATTAAACGTTGGAATGGGCTACCCAGGGAGGTGGAGTCACTGTCCCTGAAGGTGTTTAAGGAAAGACTGGATGCAGCACTTAGTGCCATGGTCTAGTTGCCATGGTGGTGTTTGGCCATAGGACTTGATCTTTTCCAACCTAATTGATTCTGTGATCTGTTTTCAAATGGAAAATTAAATACAATATTACTTCAATTCAAACTTATCCATTAGGTAAAACAAACAAATCATGCAAGAACTGTAGAATACAGGAGGGAGATGGTAACTCTGTTCTGTAACAAAGGAAAAACCAAAATTTCTTGGAATGAAAAAGTATAGGTAGTTAGCAACCAGAAAGGGAAAGACTTCTGATTATATTGGCCCTATAGTATCTTCTTGGCATTACAAAACAGACTGAATTGAAAAAAAGGAAAGGTTTTTTTGGTTGTTTTCCTTTTGGTAGCTGACTTAATATAGCTGGATCAGGAGGTCAGCTGCTCCCATTCCTGCAGTGCATTTCTAAATCTATGTGAAAATTGACAAAAGGTTCAAGAACTACTGTAGGGGAAAAGTCTGCCTAGAGATGTGTACAGTGTGCTGTTGCATAAAAGTTTTGCTTTTGTTAAAGGCTAGATCTGAGATTTCCAAACAAGTCTGTCTTCAAATCCATTTATTTGCCTTCTACAGATTCGAGAGCACTTTAGCATCTCCTCAGGGTGCTTTCTTCAATTGGCTCATGAGGTTCAATTAGCATCATGAGGTTTCTAAGTAGTTTTACCACACCTTTTGATGCCTCCAAAGAAGAAGCATACCTACAAGGCCAGGAAGGCAGAGCTGGTTTTCCTTGAGAGGCCACGGGCAGGACCCATCCATTGCTATGAAACTCCACTGCATTCGGCTGTAAATCCCAGACGTGTGCCTACAAAACCTGTGGACCAGAACACCTCTGCAACCTGGGTTGGTATAAATTATCTTTTCTCCAGTGTTTTATGGCAACAGTTTTCAAGTTTCTCCTGTATGTCTTGACAGAAAGTTACCTGTTCTGGATACGGAAAATCAGTGGCCCAGACCTGAATTCCCTGTATCAGCCTAAAGCATAAATAAGTGCTCGAGTTGCTTCACATTCTAAGAACAAGTACTAAGGTCTTGGTTATTTGAATATGTAAACTGTGGGCAGTCTGTACTGGTTGATGACTGTTTGTCTTCTAGAAAAATAATTGTCATCAGGAAAACACTGTTTTCCTTGGCAACTGAAAACCCTGAACATAATAAACATTAGGGGAGATTTTTCTTATTGGCTTGCTGTTTGAAATAACTGCCCAACTCTAAATGTTACATGTTAAAGTACTGGGTGCATTGTTTAAATCTGACACTGCTAAATTTAGAGAACATAGGTTCTCACTTCAGAATTATTTGTTCTAGCCTGCCCTCTTTTCCATTCTCTGTGTTTTGAATAGTTTCTCTCCATACCAATCTTCTGATGGGTTCCTTTTCTGTTTGCAGTGTCCTAAAATACTCTTTATATCGTGCAATGTAAAGATTTATTTTTTTAAAGCAAACAGCTGCAGCCAAGACAGACTGTTCCTATACAACAGCAGTCATCACCTAGGGGAGCTCTGTTTAAACATTATTGCTGCTTGACTCTGCTCTTCACAAAGCAAGCTCAGGAAGTGTGGTTTCAAACCTGCATGAAACATTCCTTTGTTCCTGTTGACCTGGAGGTATTTTTGTGATGTCTTAACCTTGAAGTAGAGCGTCTTCAATTTTTTCCTCTTTTTTTTTTTTTCCTTATATGCTTGAGGCAGTTAGTGCTATGGTTTCTTAATCACTAAGTAGAATAACTGCTGTGAATAAGTGTTCATTTTGTTTGGAAGAGGTGGAAATATCCACACTGGTAGCTCTTTGATTCCAAAAATACAATTATTCTAAAATTTGTTTGAAGCTGTCAGCACTGAAACTGTTACATATTTTCAAGTTTGGAAACTGTGGAAGGTTTGTAACTTCTGGAGGCATCCTCTGCAGAGTGTCTGTCAACTTCTTTCAGTGGAAACTGGTTTTTCTGCTCCTCTCTTTTTGGCATTATCTAAGCTCTTCACACCTTTTCCACTGCTAGGTTCCTGCATAGATAAAACCTACCCTATATGTTCTCTGAAGCCAGGAAGCCATATCCTTAAAAGCAGGGACTACGTTAAGCATGAGCCAGGATACAGTTATTATGCAATCACTTCTCTTTTCCTGCACAAAGGCTTTGCACCCAAACAATTCAGCTGTAGAGCAGCTCATCACCATCCTTAATTACCTCGCACTTGGTTGTTTGAGGAACTAGGTAGTAACTTAGCAATGCTGAAGGAGATCTGTAATTACCGAAAAAAGAATTCAGTTTGGTCTGCTCTTGGGAAAAGCAAATTGGAATCTGAAATGGAGTCCAACTTGTTTGTTGATAACCAGGAAGAATACTGTAAAAAAAGGATTTCCAGGGTTTGAGTAGGAGTCCAGAATCATTCAAAGAAATACAGGCTGTTGAGCTTGGACCATCTCTATTACAGAAAACTGATTGTAGAGGTGGATTTTCGGTGATCTGTTACTCCAGAATACAGAAATTACCTGTGTTCTGGGGGAAGATTTTGAACGCCATATTAACATAATCTAAGGGGATTGAGCTAAGTAGGAATTCTTTAATCATTTTGTGTTGGTCTCTCAATTCAGCCTCTACTTCTTTGGGGAGGATTTAGTTCATTGAATCTATTTGAGTTATGCTACAACACAGAAAGAAAAAGGATCCATTTTGAACTTTCTTAAATCTGCAGGGGTTCCAGGAGTAGACACCACTTAGATTTCCTTTAAAACTCAAATCTTGAGTTCTTTATGAGTTGCCAGAGAATAGCTCACTTGCACCCCAATAGTTTTCCAGAGAAGAGTGGCAGAACACAATGTTGAAGTTGAGAGGTATCTCATGCATAGCAGGTAACTTTGTTAGTAACTCATTTGCTTCGCTGCAGAACAGATTACCCAATGAACACAGTGAAAAAAGGTGGGGAAGTAGAATCAAGTAGGCATTACTTGTCTGGAGGAAAGGGTTGAGTTTTTATCTTATTATTCTGTCTTTCCCTTCAGGTGTGCCCACAATTTGACACAACTAAGTCAGTGGTATTGAAAGCATGCCAGAAGAAGCATTGTGGTCCTCATAGGCCCTACAATCATGATGCCAACCACAGTTCACTTCATGCAGGAGGAGCTTATCGAGGAGCTGTAGCCTGCAGATTTCCTCCTTTAACTTTCGAGAATCCAGCAGGACATGCAGTCCCTCCACTGGATGATCCAAATCACTTCAGAAAGAATGCACAGTGCTCTCACAACCAGTCTAAGAAAGGGACAGCAGCAAACGCCAACATCGAGGCAAAGAGTCCAGAGAACTGTGGAGAGCCTGCTCCCCAGCCTGTGGAGCAAGAAGTCCTTAGTCCACCAGATGCTGAGGCTGCACAGGTTCCTTCCCCAAGGAGTGGGAGATGCAGCAACACTCTGTCACAAAGTAGCCATGCCTGGCATCCAGAGAAAGAGCTGGCGTTTGGTATTGAGCCCTGTGGGAGACGGGAGTCTGCAGCAGTACTGGTCACCGATACTCCCGAGCACGAGTATGGAATAAAGGTCACCTGGAGACGGCGGCCTCACATAATGAAGTACCTGCGGGAGCAAGGGAAACTGAGCGCTGCTGACATCCTGGTGAAAGCAAACATCGAGCTGTCGAGGAGACAGGCCCACACCTGACCTGGCGGGAGCAGTCGCTCTGCTGCGTGCAAGGACACGCCCGAACAGACGATGTCGCTTCGGGGGCTGAGGAGGGGACGTGATTTTAGCTAGGCCCGCTACTGCGCCTGGCAGAGCCTCCGAGAAACGCGGCGGCGGGCGCGTGGGAGGGTCTTGGCGCCGGGGGGGTCTTTTAGGGCGGTCTCCCCTGGGGAAGTGGCTATGGAAAGGGCTTTGGGCCCCGTGCGGCTCCCGACGGGGCCGTTCCTCGCTCCCGGCGCGGGCGGCTCCCGTGGGGAGGGACTGGGGGCGGCCGTTGTGTTCCGCTGCGCGTGCTCGGCACCGCGGCCAATCGGCGGGCGGCGTGCTCGCGGCCCCGTCCAATGGCGACGCGCCTCAGTGCCGCGCGCCGTTGCTATGGGCAGCGGCAGGCGGGGGCCCATAGCAACGACGGGGCCGCGATGGACGGAGCAGGGGAACCGGGCGGTCCCGCCGCCCACAGGTGAGGGGGGCTCGGGGAGGCGGCGGCGGCGTCGTCCCCGGGAGCAACACGGCCGGGGCGGGGGTTGCCTCGCGTTGTAGCAGCGCCCGGTGCTGGGATGAGCGGCCGCAGCGGGGCCCGGGCGGGCGGAGCCGCACGGCAGCGGCCACGCGGGTCGGCGCTGCCTCGGTAACACCCGCGCTGCTGTTTTATGTGCGGGCGTGTTTTATGGGCTTCATTCCTCAACGTTGGTTTGCATCTTGTAAATACTTGTAGATTAAACCGGTTTTGTGGTGTCCACTCTTGGTTTCTTGGCACTGCTGTGAAGCGTTTTCGCGGTGTTATTCAGCCCCTCTGCTCCTCCTAATGAATCTCTCTGGATATATATATATATATACATACACACCCCTCTCTGTGTGCCTTTCCAGGATAAAAAGGAGGAATAACTGAAATGAACTCAACTGATGTAATAGGGAAAACTGTGAACTGTGGAGAAGTGGTTTTGGAATGATTTTATGCTGGTGGCACTTAAGTAGCTCAAAATCGAAACTATGTAAAATTAAATGTGAGTATACAGGCAATCAGAGAAAATGGGTTTTGGCAGAACTAGTGTGATTGCAGAAAAACCCGGGAAAACCTATCTTTTGTGCCCCTGATGTTTGGATAGGGAGAAGTAAAGTGAATAAAGAGAGAAACCTAAACTTCGGGTGGTTGAATTACAGTGTAGAAGGGAAACAGTATTTATTCATTACACACATTATTGCATTTGGTAATTTAAGCTGAGAATGAAAAGCATCAATTGAGTTAGAAAGAGTCCTGTAATTGCTTGGGTCCACCAAATATGCTATGGAACATTAGATTACTTCTTTATGCAGACTTGAAAGACCTTAGGTTGTCTAGCAGTTCTGGAAACAATTTTTAAGGAAATTATGTAAATTTCCCTGCACAGTAGATGTTTGACAGAATTGACTCTACAGGAAATAATGCTGCTTTTCTGATAACAATTCTACTGGCATAATTTCTTTCTGCTAAGAAACTTGTCTAGTGTACTTTTATGGGGGCCCCACAGAAACAGGCTAACAATAATGGCAATTCTTGTGATAGCAGCTTCCTTTCCATCCCAGTTTATTAAAGAAACACTCATTTCTTTAGCTTGCTTAGTCCCTATGGTTAAAGTAAGAAATCTAGAACACATGAACCAAAAGAAAAGTACATGGTTTTAAAATAGATCTGTAAGGCTTGTTATTTTTAGGGGTCTGACTGTGAACTTGGAGTGTTCATCAGCACTGTAATACATTCGAGGAAGAGAAATGTCTGTATTCTTAAGAAGGTTTTTCTTTTTCTGAGTTGAAAATAATAAAATTATCCAGCAGTCACTAATCTAGATACTAGAACTCTTGTTTGGTGAAAGAACTGTCAGTTGTCCAAACAGTGGATTTAATAGAGAAGGTAAATGTGATACATAATAACTGGCATTTCATGGCAATGAAGATACTATAGGTAAAGCTTAACAAAGCTGTACCTGAGAACCAGTTGGCAGCTTTTTGTTTTTGCCATTCTTTTCCCCTAGGGATGAAATGCCTTTACTGTTGAGCAATGGGAAAATGACACATAAAGATGTTGAACGTGTTTTATTTCTGATGGGCAGAGTTGAATATTACCAGTCAAAAATTAAGGCATATTATTTTGTAAGTGTGCTGTGGGATACATGATAATGGAAAGACAGCAGAGATCTTGGATTTAGGCCATCTACAGGCTGAGTCTTGCAAATACTGCGTTATATTGGACTTCATTCCATTGGAGGTGGCTGCAACTGAAATTGCTCAACTTCATTTTAAAGTTTGACTTTCAGGGAGTCATGGCATAACTGCCTTAATGCTCTAGAAAATTATGGTTTGATAGTGCTATTTCATGGTTTTGAGAAGTGCTTTATTTGGGAAAGTCCATTTGGAGACTTAGCATTAAGTTATGAATGTTGAATACAGTAGAAACATTCAGATAAAAGTAATTATAAATCATTGTAAGTTTTTAAAATATTCTGGAGGAAATTTGTTTCTTATGGTAAGTATGTATTTTAGAATCTTGGAGACCAGTGGTCTTTGCCCTTTTGCACACCAATCACACAGGATACAGTAATACTTCCCACATGCTGCATTCCAAATATGCTTCAGCTGCTGACTTGCAGATGTCATGTAAAAAGAACATAATTTTCAGGGGCCAAAAGTCTTGACTGAGATCTACAGAGACTACAAAGCTGGGTGTCAAGTATGGCGGTCCTGCCATCGTTTGGATGCTTCCTTGGGATGCATCAGTTCATGCCTTTCAGTTTGTGAACTCAGAACCTCTGGGATGCTTCCTCAGTGTCTCCAGAAGTTAGTGAAGACAAACAGCCTGTTGCCAGTAAACTCCATTTCCAAAATACTAAGAGCCAATGGATTAAGAAAAATTGAAAACTAGTTTCAAAAGTAATATTGTTGTCCAGCCAAAAGCCCTTTCCACATTTTTAAAACCTAAGCGTAGTTGAGGTTGTCAGGAATCTCCTGTGCCTCCTGGGCTTGAGTATTTTGTATAGATGCACCATAATTATGATTTTGAGGAGAAAAAAGACAGAATACTTTGGTAATCATTTTAGCTATACTTGTAAACCAGAAAAGATGGAGAAGTTTAAAATTCCTTTTAAAAACCTCTCAGCATCTCTGTTAGTCCTTGGGTATCTTTATTTAGCCACCAGTGAACTTCTTAAAATTACAAACATTTGTTAAATTCCAGGACTTAAAATTCTGCAAATCTTATCATTAGATAAAAGAGAAATGGCTTAATATCCTGTTTGCTTCACCCCTTTCAACTCTAAACATTATAATGAAGGAATCTGTCTGAAGTGAGATAAACCTGTAAATATTTTACAAGTGTGGTTGATACGTACTCCTTGGAGTACAGATTCAACCGAAAAGAAAACCTTTTGCTATTTGATGCTGCTGCTGTTAATGTGAATGAAGGAGTCACCTCACTTACTGTGTGTAGACAGCAGTGGCAAGAGAAAAGGCAACTATGTATTACCAAAAATTTCAGACACAATTTGAGATTCACTTGGTAGCAGCAGTTGCAAAGAGGTATCTTACAGCTGAACTTTGTTTGAATTATCTCTTTAGTTTCTAGTAAATTCTTTTCCTGTCTCTTATCACCTAGAATTTAGGTTAATGGTGATCCATTTTTTATAGAGAGCCATTATTTTTCTCCCCTTTTTTTTTCTCTGCTTGCTTTTTTATTCTTTTTTTAAAAATCACTGTTGGTGTGGCATTTGTAGGAGGGACAAATGCGCTGACTTGACATAATTATGGCTTTGTATGTGTGAAAACTTCCTGCAACCAGACTTGCATTGGAATAGCTCCAGACTCTTGTTTTGTCACTGAGGCACAGCTGAGTGATCTCCAAAATAAAACTGTGTTGCAATTGGGTCATGGGATGAATTCTCTTCTAAGTGGATTTGCTGATATGCCTGGAGATGTTGCCTTGGACTACGGCAAGAGCATTTATGCCAACTCTTAGTGCTCTGTAAAACATATTCTGTGGGATGTTTGAACTCTTAACTGCCTGTGTTCTTGCTATAGGAGTCTGGGTGCTTCTACATTCCTTTCTGACTTTGCATTGTTATGTGATATCTGAGGCAAAAATCTAGCAGTGATAGCTTGCTGAGTCACCTAGTTTGAGATTGAAATGACATTTTGCTGTTTTTGTCTCTGTAACGGCTTTCCCTTCCAATTCTTCTAAAATTAAAAAAAAATCTGGACTGGCAATAAAGGTCCACAATCAGTTCTAGAGTGTCAGTTCAGAAAATTTCTTGTTCCTTTCCCTGTTTTTACTTTGAAATACTATAAGACAAGTGCAATTCATATTGTCAAGTGTGATGCACCTGTTTTCAGGGAACTTAGAGTTTTTTACCTGGTCTGGGTTAAGCATAGCATGTTCTATTTAACTGCTGACTTTGTTGCTAGGAGAAAATAGTGGCTGCTCTACATTTCACCGGTTTCATGTTGTAGGGAGGTACAACATCAACAAAAGTGACAGGCAAGGTTTAATAATTCACAAACAGAAGATCACAGAAGACAGAATTCCAATCCCCTGGGGATCTTGCTTTCCTCTTTTCTTGGGCAGAGGTGTTTCTCTAAGTGACCACGAGGGATTTGGGGCATGTAATTGAGAGAACATTAAACAGAAAGGTGAAGTTCTGCTTGTGGAATAAATGTCTCTTTCTTTTCCGTAGCAGAAACCTGAGTTTCACTAGGTTCACCTGAATAAGCCTGAAGCACTGTGCTCCGCAGTTGTAGCGGTGATTAGGAGCTGAAAAGTCCTGACTCATGGAGTTACCAGCTGTGAACTCTTGAATGAATATGCCTGACCAGGAGGTTTCTTGGACTGTGTGGATTTCTGCCTTCTCTTGGCCTTCCTTCTAGGTGAAGAATACTCCTTTTACTTTAGGTTTGCAGAAATGAACTTATTTGAGACTTCTGGCTAAGGAAAACAAGAATCTCCTTTCTGTTCTCCCAGTGTAGTATAGCAGAGAATGACACAGGCTTTTGTTTGCAGGCTTCTTTATAGTCCAAATAGAAGTCATATTGGCTTCTGTCCTGAGAGTGCTGATTTATCTTCCTTGTTCCAACTTTCTGTTCCCTTGTTCCAAGTAAGAGGAGCTAATCTTTAGTACTTGATAAGTCACTTCTTGAATGGTGTGTAACACTAAGTCAAAATTAGTCAAAATAGTTCTGAGCGCAATATGTAACCTTTTCATGATGCTTTTACTCCTGTTGCATTTTCTTGTAACAGTCTGTATTCTTTATTGTCATCTAGTTGTGCACTCAGACTCGGGATCTAAACTTGTGATCTCTAGAGCCCAATCAGACACAATCACAGGAGGCTGGAAGGGACCTCTTGAGATGATCTGAAGCTACCCCACTGCTTAAGCAGAGTTGGCTGGAGCAGATTGCACAGAATGATGTCCAGTTGGGTTTTGAATATCTCCAGTCTTCCTGAGCAACCTGTTCCAGTGTTTGACCACCTTCTCAGGAAAATTTTTTCTTGATGTTGGGTAGAATTTCATGTGGTTTAGTTTGTGTCTATCACCTCTTTCCCTGTCAGTAAGCACTGCTGGCTTCATTTGCTTTACACCCTTCCACCAGGTATTTATACATATGGCTAAGTTACCTCCTTGAGCCTTCAATTCTCCAGGCTCAGTTCTCTCAGCCTCACCTCATGTAAAAGATACTCTGGTCCTTTAATGACCTTTGTGGCCCTTTGATGGTTTTGCTGCAGTATGTCCACATCTTTCATGCTCCTAGGAGCCCAGAACTGGACACAGCAGTCCATGTGTGGCTTCACCAGAAGAGAGGTGGTGTCACCTCCCTCAACCTGCTGGCAGTGCTGTCCCTAATGCAGGCCAGAGTGCTGTTGGCCACCTTTGCCTTGAGAGGGTGAATTGCTGGCTTGTGATAAACTTATTGTGCAGCAAGACAATATGAATCAATTTCTGAAAAACAAATCTCAACAAACAGCATATGCTTTGTTCTTTGTTCAACCACAATTCAGCTTTTCTCCTAAGGACCTTTCATTTTTCAATATGCTGTCGCCTTACTAGCAGGTTCCTGTGTAATCCACCTGAACATTGATTCTTCCTTATTGGGTTTGTGTAGGTGTGTAATAGTGCAGAGTATATCCCACTGCACTTCTGAGATGATAATTTTATACAGGGGTTTTGTGCTTCCACAGATACCATTTGCAAACTGAAGACAGATAGGATCTTTGAGTGGTCATTTTACCTTGCCTGCACAGTTTCACTTTACCTTACAAAATCACTGGAACAAGTACTGTATGGAAAAGAGAAGCTTGTGTCTCCTGTACTGATAAATCCTCTTTACTCCATTGACTCGGCTGTGGTCAGTCAGTACTAAACTGCATTGTTGTTTATCTAGTTATGTTTGGCATGTGAACAGTGACCCCAAAATGGATGCAAGTATGGAAAACATAGTGCTGCAAGGATAGGCTTGGATTAATTCACTCCTTTTGTGGATTTAGCCAACAAAAATAAGTAGTAACCTGTTAATGTTTTATAACAAAAGATTTGTAGCATGTGCCACTCAGAATAGTTTTTTCTTGAATTCCTTTCTTCAGCACATTATTCCTGTTAGTATGAGTTTTTGGGGCAGCTGTTCTGCCACAACACAGGTGAAACATATTCATATACATATAGATACACAAAAAGATTGTACATATGTTCTTCAGAGCACCAGCCTTTTCAGGGATTTTTTTGGGGGGAGGGGTGGGGAAGGGCAGATGGCAGATGTTTTGATTTGGGTATTTTTTATATGCTTCTGATCTATGTGGCTTTAAAGGAAAGTATCTGATTATTTCACATTAATATTCCATTTTTAAGCCCGGAGGTAGGCAGAAACAGAAGTTTTAAAGGATTAGCTTGCCGTTTTGTTTCTTCAGACTCTTTTTTAAATTGTAAATTGATCTTTAAGTTGTAAGTTGTTCAGATAGTTGGTACAAGTTACTGGCAGGAATATGTAGTGCCTAGAGGATTCAGGCATAATTTAAAATGAAGTAGGACATACAGATATCAGTGCTTGTCTCTAGATGCTCCCTCAATCCACACTGGTCTGGCAGTTGAGTTTATTGTTCTTATTGGTTAATTTTGTACTATTTTTTCAAATATTCTGAGAGAAATCTAATTCAATCTGTGTTATGTGGGACACAGTTTCTATACTAAAGCAAATCAAAGACAGTCTTTTATTCACTCATTCAGAATCACTTCCAAAACTAGGTGTTCACTCTTTCAATGTCTTTGTTCTCATAATAAGTTCAGTAGGTGAAAAACTTTCCAAATAAATTTTGTAAACCCTTTCTCAAAGCAATGTTCTACTGGCATTAGTGTTTCTTGGGGTGGGGAGGGATCAAAGGTCAAAATGATTTCACTGGGAGAGGATTCTTTCTGTATAAAAGGCAGACACACTAAAACTTGCCCTTACTGAAGTATCAACTGCTTGAAAATAATTTAACAAAATGTTGATGCAACTTTAACTGTGTCACTTAGAAATAGGTGTGGCCTTTTATGGCTGACTTGCAGCAGGTCAGTTTACTTTTGAAGACTTACTGCTAATTAATTATGAAGCAAAAAATATCCTGTGTTTGCCAAAGCCCCCTACTCTTCTGCCTTGGGGAAGGCAGAAAAATTTTGTAATCATCACTCTTATGGATAGTATGCTATGCATTTTCCCAAAAATGTGCAATAATGGCTGTGTCAGTACTCTGCCCTTTTGTGGATTGGAACATGCATTACAGATAAATTTTGTTCCTCAACCAGTTTCCAGAGACAGTATTGCAATTTTTGTTTGGAATATATCTTTTAAAATATAAGAATCCTTCTTCAACTAATGTCTTTTCTACTGCTTCTGTTTTCTTTCATAGCTGTAGTTCAGATGACAATAATCCCCAGGAAAGTTTTTGGAGGGTTAAGAGTGAAAACATTTTCACACCAGCTGACTCCACATTTCTTACTGAAGTTGCTTTTACTTGTACTTCTACAACTAAAAATAAAATCTAGTGGATGAAGATGTGGGCCACAAGCCACATACTTCTCATTTCCTCATTTTTAAGTTCTGGGAGTATTGCTGAGAGACATAACTGCTGCTACTACATTAATAAACCTCCAAAGGAAAAAGGAATTGCATGAGCTTTGTAAGACTCTTGGTAGAAGCAGTCCTCTGTAGAGTGAGAAATGGAACACAAGATATTGGGAAGATCTGTGGGCCAAAATGATGTTATTGTGCTTTGACACTCCTTTAAAAGTAGAGCAATGGAAACAACTGAAAATTTAAGGATCTTGATTATTAATATATAGGTTCATATTTCAACTAGTATCAAAAGATTGTGTTTATTAAAAGGATTTCTGTGTCAGACTGCTACAAAAATACCAAGCTTGGTTGTAACAAGGCACAGTAAACTCAAGGTCTAGTTCACTTTAAAATGATTGGGAAGTTTCTGCTGGACACTTTCCCTGAACCTCCCTGCCAAACTACAGATTATTTGACACTTTAATACCTTCCCTCGAGCTGTGCACAAATAGGTAAATTCTCGTAATTTTTTCTCACCAATAATTAAGTGCATATACAGTGCTGATAAGTGCTGTAAAGATATTTGGAATAGTTAAAAGGCACAACAAGTTATCTTTCCTTCTCTTGGGTCAGATTTTCATCTAAGGTTGGAGTGGGATCTGTTCTGTCAGCTAGTCTGACCTTCCTCCTGAAAGAGGCAGCCAAACTTACTTTTCTTTACCAAACCTTTAACTACTTGAATTGCAGGATAGATTTGGCTATCTGGGAAACTTTAAATCTTCAAGGCTTTGCTGCGTTGTTTGTTTAGGAGGAGAAACTGAGTATAGTATTTCTTTAGTGGAATATGAGGTATGTACATTTTGTTGAATGCAGGGAAAACTATCATGGTGTTTTCCTTTCTTTAATGTATTTCAAATCTGTCTTTCCAGTAAGTTCTCAGTCATGCAGAACATTTTGTCTCTACAGGCTGCTCTTTGCTGTGGCTTTTCTTAGTTTCTCTGCTTTTGCCTTTCATTCACAACTGCAGCCAGTCAATTCCTTTCCAAACTAGTCCATGATAAAGACAACCTTTCTTTTTTCTTTTTTTGCCTCCTTTTAGCTTCAACAGTCAGTATATAAAGGGGATTTAATTGAAATAACTTGTAAGAAGAATGCTTAGCTCTCCCATCTGGGATAACCACACCTGAAGTAGGAGCTAAACCACAGCCTTAGTCTACAACAGCAACTTTGAACATAATAATATTCAAGCTTGATTAAAACCTGTTGTTTTCTGTTGAAAATCCATAGCTCCATGAGTTATCCTAATGGTTAATTAGTCACAGTGGTAAATAAAAAATTCATTTGCAGTCTGAATTTGTTTAGCTTTGCTTATTTATGTCTGGATTTTATTGTCTTCTCTCTCATCAGTGGTCATTTGTACCCTCAAATCCATGGAATACATTGGAATGCATTGATTTTCTCTTGAATAAACTGTAAAATGTATTGAAGTCTTGCTAAGAGGTGCACTTTCCAGACCTTGGTCTATTTGTTCAGCTTTCTGCTGAACCCCCTTCAATTCTTCAGAGTCCTTTTTCTTGTGTGGACCTTGGACAGAATGGAAGAACATTTTTGAACTGGTGGATTGCTTTTGTTTTATATGTTCTGCTTTAATATCAGAGTTTTTCATTGTTCTCAGAGTTGAATTATAATGTGAGTTTGTGTTTGGCTGAATCAATGGTAATTATTGCCAAGTGCTTAGAACATAAGTATTTTGGTTGATTTTTTTTTTTTTTCCCAAGTACAGCATATTCAGGAACACAGACAAGCTGCAATGAAAACAATGAAAGAGTGTTAACTCTGCCTATCCACAGTTTGTTATGCCAAAATTTCAGTGATATTGAAAAATATGTCTATTCTGAAAGAACTCTCAATAGATGTAGTGTGCCTTTTTTACAGAAAGGAAAATAAACTACACAAATAGGAAGCTTCAATTGCATATATGAATATCTGCTAAATAATTTGTGAGTTATGTCTTCATTGTGGTTACTTGCTGTTCTGAAAATGGTCAGGAAAGACCAAATACATTTATAATAAATTTGTTGCATCTTCTTCCACGTTTTATTAAATAGTTGCTCTCTCACTCTCATTTTTATTCTGTAACCTGGATTATCAGTAGTCTTTCCTTGTATGTTAGGTTCTAGGTAATTTTTCCTTTCTCTATGGCATTTGTCTGTTACATGTGATGCAGCTCCAGTGGGATTGTAGGTGGATTCTGGTATGTGTAGCAGTGGGGTCTGTGGGCAGGGTCTCATGCTGCAGTGGTTGGGGAGAGGACATTGTTACAGATTGCTTGAAAGTTTTCAGTTCTTATTTATCAAAGGTAAATTGGCAACTGGTTTGGTGGTTGGGATTTTTTTCCTGTTTTGAGTTGTGGTGTTGTAACTATAGAAATTCTTATTTTCCCTGTTACTGATGGATATTTAATTCTTCTTATTGCACATAAACCCTTCAAACAGAACAACAAGGCAAAGAGCACAGTGATATGGTGTGGACATGTCCAAAGAGCACTGATCTGTGTTTTCAGTCTAGCTGAAGAAGGACTCCTGTTTGAAGCCTGCAGCTGGATTAGCACACCACTTACATTCCTTAGTGGTGAGCTGTGGGACTGACTCTGGCATAGCCTTTTCCTGTTAAAGTTTGTAATAACACCAACCCTGCTGTGGCGGGTAGAAAAAGGTTTGAAATATGGGAAGCTTTTTTCTGACTGGTTATGTTGCACTTTCATAATGATGAAGTACTTGAAGAAAGGTTGCAGGAGCAGTAAATAAAAACAGTGTGAAACTGGTGTTCTTAAGCTACTGTTTATAGTGCCACATTGCTCATGACTTTAGTTTTTTCTTATACTGCTTATGTGAATCCTTGAACTTTAAAATGGAAAACATTGATGGTTGCTTTCATTTTGTTTTGCCTGCTACTCGGCAATTTTGGTCTGTTTAAAAGTAAAGTGTAAGAGAGAGACTTTGGGTTTTTTTGCTTTATTAAGCTCTGTGGCCTGTTAGAATGTTTGTTTGAGCATCATTTAAGTGGCCAGAGTGGAAGCACTGTGTAGTCTGTGTTATGCTCCTGTTACATTATGTAACTTTATTTCAGTCTGGGTAGAAAATAATTTTCACTGAAGATTGCCACAAGGTATGTATGTGAGTCCTACCATTTTGGCACTCTCATCTTCCAGGTAGAAAGGAAAACCCTGTAAACTTACTTCCTAAAGTGGTAGTGTTTATTTCTTTTGATTTTCTGAAGAAGAGACTCAAATTGTTTGGGAATACATTTTCTGTCAGGAAAAGCAACAAAACCTTAGACAGCAGCTTATATCTACACAGGACACCCTTATGGTGTCCCTCAGAACTTGTCTGTGAATCTACTGTTGATTGCAGATATGTAATTGCTTTATAACAAACTCTTGACTGCAGTTAACAAATGTGATCAATTTCTTAAGTGAGTGTATGAGAAGAAAAGGAATATTTTCCCTCCCAGTTAACAAATGTGATCAATTTCTTAAGTGAGTGTATGAGAAGAAAAGGAATATTTTCCCTCCCTTTTGTTTTTGTTGGTTTTTTTTTTGTCTCGTCTATTTTAAGTGGAACTTTCAGTTGTTTTTCAGACTTTGCTAAAGATGGCCTTTTCCACCACCTATGCTATAAATAATGAGCATGTCACCTTTTATGCTGAAGTTTCACTCTTCTTGTGCTTCTGCTTGTTTCTTTCTTAAGTGGTGGCTGTTTGCAAGTGAAGATGACTGTATTACTGTAACTGTTGCTTTGGGGATGCACAAAGGCTCTCCACCTCTATTCAAGAAAGACACTAATTTTTCTAGGGCTTTCATTGCCTTTGAATCCAAGACACTATGTACTACAGGTCTATGTGAGGAGTAACATCAGTTTTTAGAAACAAGATGTTTCCAAGGTCTTAGACCTGCTATGTGATATTTCAAATACATTAGAAAAAGAGAGTATAGAAATAAGGTAACTGCAGAGTAAAAAAGGAATGGCAGTTGTAACTTGCTTTAAAATGCTACTAGCTGGACAATTAGTATCAATTTTAGAGTATACAAGTTGTTCTATATGATGTGTATACACAGAACTCTTTCTGCATATTTCAACCTTGCAGAGCAGGGCCTGTGTTGTCTGGGGTGGTCTGTCTTTAAGGACCTCTGACCTGTCATCTGCTTGCCTGAAGTTGAGTCAAATGTGGGTTTGCTAGGGGTTAAGGGGATTCTGAGGCTTTTCTTCTCTCCTTAACTTTGTGTGCTGTAATCCAATTTCCATGGCATGTGTTTTGCAGAAACCCCACCTCTCCTCTCTGTCTTTCTCCATCTCTGGTGTTCCTTGTTAGGGTTATATTCAGCACTGGCTGCCAACTCGTGACTTCACATCATTGGACATTTATGGATACCTCGAGCAGACAGAATTTCCTGTTTAAATTAGAATTGAGGCTTGCCCTGGTTTTCTACATGCTATTAATAAAATATATAATGTTTGTCTGTTTTCCACATTAAGTATCTTCTTCCTGATGCTTTCTCACTTCCAGGGAGGTCTTTGTCAAAGCTGAGTTTAAGGAAAGAGCACAACTGTGGTCAGCAGAGTATGTGCTTAATAGTCAATTAACATTTCCCCTTTGTGGGGTTAACTGCTCTAAATTGCATTTTATGTAATAATTCATTATCATACAAAAGGAAATGGGAAGTCTATGTGGAACACAACTTAGAACAAAAAATTAGAGTTCCTATGAAAGTTATCTATAAAATACTGAAATACGGAAATCATTGGTTTTTTTACCTTTAGGAATTAATGTCAGATGTTGTGAATGCAGGCTCTCTCAGATATTAACAGTAGTTTTGGAATGTCTGGCAGGAAGAGAAAATTATGTAGGTTTGTCTCCAAGACAAAACTGAGTTAATTTAAAATTGGGCATCCTATGAAGAAGCAGGGACTTTACTGAATTGATCTGAACTGTGTTAAGCCTTCAGGTGTAAGTTGTCTACTAGCCCCACCTCAACAGAGGTTTGTAATGCATCTACCAGTAATGAAGCCTTTGGTGCTCTCAAAATCTTTCCAGAACAGTTTAGTAAGGGGACTAAACTAGAATTCAGTCTTATTTATGACAGAATGTGAAGTACGTTTTATTTTTAATGTCTTGCGAACTGGTCTTCTTGTGAGATGGAAGTAATGTCTAACAGTCTTGATGGTGAAGTTGTTGTCTGAGAATATCCTATGCTCTTGTAACGCAAACTGTTTAATAGCAGTAATTAATTAATTTGCCTATTTTGCTTTTGCAGCATCTTTGAGGATGAAAGCATGAAACTACGACAGCTGAAACTACAGAACCAGGTAAATGATAGTGCTGAAGCTGGTAGAAATAAATATAGGAAATCAAACAGCCTCTAGAGACTTGATAAATGGGGGTGAAGTGCTAAAAATGGGTGGCTGAAAGAACTTTGAAGATTTTCATGGTTTTCATTAGTTCAAGTCAACCTTGCCGTGACTTGCAGACTTGCTGTGTTTGATAAATTTACTTTTCGTATGTTCTCTTATTCCATTGGGATTGAGTTGCTGGAGTGCAGAAATAAATCAAAAGACAGGAAGATTGCAGGGAATTATCCATTTTAGGTATCAAAGGAATGGTTTCAACCGACCTATGGAATGATCTCTGTAACATTGCTGTTGAGAAGGATTTCCAACCTCTTTTGACCTCTTTTTGTTTCCTACAGTGAAAATATTTACAGCCAAGCATGGGTCAATTATTAGGCTATAGGTCTCAGCTTTTGAAGTACTGCTTGCTGGATGCTTATATTATCATATTCTTCAAAGCAATGAAGTATCCATCTTTAATATTTTTTCCTCTGTGAAATTTCAAATGCTTATAAATAGATTAGAAGATAGGAGACTGTTATGATTCTCTAGCTGGCTATTTCACATTGATTACAGATCACTGTCTTGCATTTAATTCATCTTGATCAAATTACAGTTTTTAGGAAGGTGCTTTCTCAGCTGAGGATCTTTAATTCCAGACACAGCAGTCTTCAGGGAACTGTTGCAGTGGGTAATAAACCTCTTTACAAGAACTTGATCATTATTTGTAGTCTGAGTTTGTCAAGCTTGGACTTCAGACACTGAATTTAATACCAACTTTATCTGGGTCTATATAGGCACTTACCTAAAACACTTCAGAAACAAGAGGTAAAATTTATCTTTGATTATAGATGTGGAAGATAGGATAGTCCTTTATCTGTAGAATATCAAGTGACACTTGTTTAAAAAAACCAAACAATTTATTAAAAAATAGAAAGAATTAATTCAAATAATCTATAAAAGAGCATTTAGTGTGAAATGCCATTTGGTAAGAAGTTCCAAAATTAAGCATGGTCTGACTGCTTGGTGATGAACCTCAGGGTCTGGTTTAGGCTGGTCTTGGGTCATAAGCTGGTAGTAATCACCGTCTCCTACTGCTGGGTACTGCAATCAGTGTTTGCTTAGTGTCAGGCCTTGTGATGGGGATGAGTGGCTATTCCTCCAAAATAAAACCGCTGGGCTGGGTGGAACTCCCTCAGAGCAACTGTCAGTTGCATCATGAAGAGGTCAGTTTAAATAATTTATTCCCTTTTGCAAATTTGTTTCTATCTTTCTTGGATATGATGAGCTTGCAATCATCTGCAAAAGCAACAGCTAGAAAATGTCACTAAATATATTTTAACACCCTGCCCTTTGCTAATGAGATTTGTTGAGAAGTGCTAACAGTCTCTAATTTAGGATTTTATAATTAGCTTTGAATATTAACTTTTAAAATCTACTTTTACGTGAATAGTACTGTGCCCTCTGAAGAAACAGAAGTCAATAGGAAATCACTACCAAATATGATGGGCTTGCTGCTGGTTGTAGCTGATGCCCTGCTTGATTCGTCATAAACATTTATAGGAAATGGAATTTTTAAAAATGCAGGATGTTTTAATCTGGCAGGATCATGTATAGAATCTGTAATAAGCCATAGCAGAGACATGCCTGTGCATCCATCTTTATCATGGGTTTGGAAACCCTGTAATTGCAGTAAAATATTATTTATTATAGTGCACGACATCAAGTTCCATTTGTGGGCCAGCTCTGCCTGCCAGGATGCTTTTTTCTCCTGGACTGCTGCCTTTTCCTTGAGGCAAGAGCATGTGGTTGCTCAGGCAGTATTTATTTCCTCATTAGTGGAAGATTTTTGAGTCTTCTGAGGCATCTGCAGCTCTGAGTGCAATGCTGCCATCTCCCTGTGCAGGGAGAGCACGAAGCCTGGCATCCTCCTGAATGCACCTGGTGTGATGCATTACTCTTGATGTGGAGTTGCACTGATCACTGGCATTGTCACTGCTGCCCCAGCGTGAGCTCAGGGACAGCTGGAAGAGGAGAGGATGTTCCCTAGGTAGGATCCATTCTGCATGGCCTACTGGGGTTGGGGCTATACCAACTGATAAATAGCACAGCACTGCACCTTCAAGGCTGGAGTGCTTGGAACTTTGCTGTGTGTCATTTTTTTTGCCTTCACAGCTGGAGAAATAAATCACTAAACTAGTTGTCTTAATAATCCACTAGATATGCTCATCTGACTTCTTGAAAGCTCATTTGAACAGGGGCTTTGTGATCCTGTAGTCATCCCATATGCTGATGTTACAATTTTCTGTGGTGTTTCTGGAAGTGTTTAATGCACATAGTTCACAAAATCCCAAACAAATCATGACAATTAGTATCTGTTATTTATTAAATGGGTTGTGTGTTCTGGTGTCCTGTTCATGAATTATCTACATTTTATGTAGTATCATTATATGAATTTTTACTGTATCACAGAGCTGGAGGAAAAGGCTAACTAGCCGACAAAATGAAACAAAATACGTTTCCTTTTTCGACTTCCTTAGTGGAATACGGCCGGCAATACATGGTACTGAAGGGCAGGCTGCTCTGCCACCGTATGGAGAGAAAATGAACTGCTATTTGCTGTCCTGCAGTGGACTTGCAGCTGTTTTTTTCCATCTCAGTAAGCAAAGTAGTAAAGAGAAGCCTTTTAGAGAAAAATTAAATTACTATCAAGTTTTGTCACTTTGATTATCCTGAGGTTCTTTCAAGAAAGGAGGAAGGTCAGAGACATCTACCAGCAGTAAACTGTATGTTTTAATATAAGCTGATCCTATTGGATTGGTTTGATGTAACACAAGGTATAATAATAATAATAATTATTTAGAATGGTGAGCAGTGAAATGTTTGCAAAAACGTATATAATAGAATAATTCACTAAATAATGATTGAAATTATTATATCCTATGTTGATCCCAAATTCAGTTTTGCATTCTAACAGTAGCTGTATATTTTCTTATTTTCTTACTGCCTTTAGGGTATGTCCGTTTTGCTAGTTTTGGGGTTTTTTGTCTTGTTTCATTGTTGGGAGTTTTGTTTTGTTTTGGGTTTTGTTTTGTTTTGTTTTTCTTTTTTCTTGCCTGTCTATTTGTCAAGTAGAGAAACCTTGCCAACAATTTCTCTCAAATCCTTATTCTAAGTATAATGTTTTGATTCTTGTTTTTCCTCTCTCCTTTGGAGAATTATAAACTAGCATGATATTTTTTTGCTTTTCCTCAGCATTAATTAAAAAAATAAACAACAAAAACCAATGTAAATTCTTCTGAAATGTCTGACTACCTTCCTAGAAAACACATCCGTAATTAGCAATTCCTAAGAATTTAAATTTACTGCTTATTTTTCTTTTCTTATTCTAGACCAATATGATAATCTCTTTGGAATTCTGTGTAATCTTTGCTCTGCAGGATAATTCTTGCAAATAATTCTGCAATAGCAAATACTACCTGTACTGCAGTCCATTCTTTGAAGGTTAATTCTGAATTTAAATAGAAAAAGTAATTTTGTTTCAAGCTTTTGGGTGGGTTTTTTTGTTTGTTTATTTGTTTGTTTGTTTGTTGGATTTCAGGTTTTGTATGTTTGGTTTTGTTCGGGTTTTGGGGTGGTTGGGTTTTTCGTTGGTTTTTTTTTTGGTTTTTTTTTTTTTTAGATAAGTAGAAAAAACAACCTAGAATAAAGAATCAAGGGCTGAGTTGTGTTGGAATTCCTCAGGGAGAGGTTGCCTGAGAAGCTAATCTCACTTGAGATAAAAAGACTAATAGGAGAGGAAAGGATACCAACAAGAGAAAAAGAATAGTGGGAGAGGAAAGGGCTCCAAAGATGTCTGTGTCTCGAGTGGATTGAACTGTTGGTACTGATGAATTGTTTATCTGGTGGGTGCATCGAGACTAAAAATAATTTTATGGAGAAATGGTTTCTGTCACCAAAAACAACTTTCAGGGGTGTTCAGCTTCCTAAGAAGCAGCCATGGATAAACTGCATCTACCGTAAGGAACTTGCACATTGTTTGCATAATGGTGCAGAATATTAGAATATGATTTTTCCTTCTGCATCACCTTTGTTTTTAAGGACTAAGCATGTCTGTCTTTGAAATGGCACCATGCCCCTTTTTGCCTTGATTTAAGTCTAGAAGTTGTTTCTATTCTCATTGAGTAAGAAATCATAAATATCAAATGTATATGTATCTTGGAGAAGTAATGTTTTCTTTTTTAGTATTTGGACTTACCAGTCTTTCCTTTCAGTCCTGAATTATATGGAAAAATTTTGCAAGGTAGATCAAATTTCGTTTTAGTGGATCATTCCTGTTTTGATTACTGTTATTTATTTATCTCTCCCCTTTAGGTCTTATCTCTCAGCATTGGTTTCTGGGAACTATTTGCTTTAAGTTCTCCCTATAAAATGATAGCTTTTGAGATAAAAACCTTTTCCTTTGCAAATCCTGACTTATTTCATACTGGATTATGGATGACTGCTGAATTTGTCTATTTGTGTTAAGGATTGCTGCAGTTTAGACTGGGTGAAAGGATTTAACTGGTAGTCTGAAGATAGGTCAGAAAATAAGCAGGTGTCCATGTCAAACTCTCATGGAGAATCAAAGGCAGTATCTCAGTCCAAAACCATGGTGATATCTGTGTCTAGGATTTTTGAAAGAGACTGCAAGAATATTTCAGGTTTATTTGATATTCTGATCAGGGACATGTCATTGCCAATGGCTGAGGCATGGATTCTGCCTCTCTAGATGCGGTTACTCATCTGTTTCCTGCTTTTCTTGATTCCACAGAGAGCTCTTCTAGAGAAGAAGCAGAGGAAGAAACGTCTCGATCCGTTGATGGTACAGCCAAATCCTGAGGCCAGGCTGCGTAGGTCAAAGCCCAAAGGGTGTGAGGAGCAGACTCCTTTAGTAGAAACTCCTACCCCTGTCCACAGTGATGTTGTTTTACATGGTAAATAATCAACCTGATTGCAACAGTGTTCCCCAAAATCCCAGTGCATGCATTATGTCACAGATGAGCACCTACATTGCTGTGGTAAGGGTCAAGTGATAAGATTGATTTCATACTTTATACAAAAGTTGAATTGTAATACAGTATGGTTGAGCAATACTAGACTGCAAAAGCAAGCATAAACCTCACCTTGATTTTTGTGACAGCTGGAAACCTTCACGTGCCCTTGACTAATCTGTTCCTTGGGTTAGGCTAGAAGAACTGTAGAAATGGGCTGGGAACTTCTATAAAGGTAGGGACATACGAATCCAAAGTAAGAAAATCTTCTGAAGGTGTAAGATAAAGAAAAGAATTCAATAGTGACTGCTTGTACTTTTCCTTATGGTGTCATGGCATATTCCATCTCAAGATTTCATATGACTGAATGATAGAGAAAGCAAACAAAAAGTGCTGTGAACACTGTGTTAGGTTCTTGATGGTTTTTACCTCATCTGTTGTTTTCTGTGGGCTTCATTGAGACAACTGAAACATGACAAACAAGCTATAGTGGTCAAGAGCACCAAGTGCTATCAGGGCCAAAGGCAATAACTTGGTGGCCTCAAAACATTACAGTAAAATAGTGACCATTATTTTAGGAGTGAAAAGAAATACAGTAGTGAGAGCCTTGAGACTCTCATGTCACAAGGAGGTAAAAAGAGCACCAATGAAATCCTTACATCCCAGTGGAAGTGTCAGGATGTTGTTTATGAGAGCCATCAGCCTATCAAGAAATGGGAAACATTCTAAGGCTTTGAGATGTGTGCTGTTGCAGGGTGTTATAATACAAGCATTGTACTGATAACAAATTAATAGGCTCAGTAGATTTTTAAACCCCCCAAACAAATGGATATTACCTGGTTTGAAGATCACATTTGGAACTATGTTATCCCTTCTCTCCTGAATATTTTTCTTGTTCACCAGATGTCTTTCAGGATCATAGGAAATGAAGGAAAGTGGTGATGATTATGGTAGCATTTTTGTGTTTATAATCAGGTATAAGAAAGCTTCTGTTAAAAGACACTTTCAAGCCAAGAACAGAATGGGAGATAAGATTCGTGTAACTTTTAAGGTAGAAGTCTTCAGTAAGACTCAAATGAAAGCTTAACTGCTCACTCAGTACCTTCCGTAGTTCTGAGGCTTCCTCAGTGCAAACAGATCCTGTTAATAAGTGGTAATAGCAGTGAATATGTCAGAAATACGATGCCAAGACAAATCAGTAAAGTTTTAAGAAGGAAAACAGTGAGAAAACAAGAAATCCAAAGCTGGAACTACTCTTATGAATTGTGTGCTACATATTAAAGTGTTATACCAGACCCTGACATTAAGATGCCTCCACCAACTGGGAAGTGTGGTGCACAGCTGTGTTGTATGGTTTCAACATGGAATTTCATTCTAACCCAAAGACAGAAGGTTTTTTCTGTCTATGGCTATAGATACTTTTATCAAATTGATTTGTGATGTTCACTGTAGAGTACTCATTGGCACAGGAGCAAACAAACAACATGAAGGAAAAGAAAATAAGGGAGATGTCTGTAAATAAATTGAAAACTATTGGTGTACATGACAAATACAGCTTGTTTTGAATTGCTTAAGCCCTTGCAAAAAGGTAGATAAAATCACTATACTTAAATAGAGAGAATCTGATAACTGATGTGTTTAAAGTAATAGGCAATCTGTACCAGAGTCAGGCCTGACTTCTCCCAAGCTTTCTGACAAACTGAACTAGTGTATTTCAGTACTTTAAAGAGATGGTAGAGGAAGGGAAGATGAAAAGAGCCACCATCCTGGGATGCATCTTTGGCCATAAAAAGTAGACTTAGAATTCTGTTTCATTTTGGCCTGCAGGCATTGATGGACCAGCTGCTTTCCTGAAATCAGAAGTGCAGGATTTGGGGACCAAGCTCCAAACTCTTTCTGCTGGATCTACCAAACCAGAAGACAATGCAGATAAGGAAAATGATGGAGAGACTGCAACAGACACAGCAGGCAAGCCAGATCTGCAGGAAATATTACAGAAACGAGGTAAGAGTTAATAATGGGCAAATGTCTTTTTTGGGACTCTTCTTTTATAACTTTATTTCAGTGGCATTAAAAAATGACAAATCATGGAACAAATGTCTGTAGGATACCACTTTTAAAAGAGTTAGTAGATTCTACAGCATGTGGCAGTGCAGTGCTTCAGTTCCTTTTCCTGATATTATTTGAACCATACCAGTTATATTGCAAGGGTTTCTCAATGTGCTGTATAATTTCTGTTCTTTCCAAGGAAATTGCTGACTAAATGCTATACCACATTTTGCTAAAGTTTGGGGTATTTTTGTTTCAGATATGTTGTATCTTGGTAAAATGCTTGAGTATTTTCACAACAGCAGGACCCTTCAGTAAATGCCATGATTTAACTCTTCAGGAGACTAACAGGAAAGGTTTTTTTTTTCTGAGTCAGAGGCTGTCACAATCAGTTTTAGAGTTATATATTCAATAGTTATATCCCATTGAGTAATTTCCTAGTGGAGTGTCAAGCTCTGTCTGCCGAGTATCTTAAGTTGCTGCCAGTACTACAGGAAGCCTTTTTGTGTTGCATGCAGCCTAAGCACTTTGCAGCAAATAATGGCTAGTGTTTAATGTA
The DNA here is from genome assembly GCA_013399225.1 of Rhipidura dahli. Classification (NCBI taxonomy): domain Eukaryota; kingdom Metazoa; phylum Chordata; class Aves; order Passeriformes; family Rhipiduridae; genus Rhipidura; species Rhipidura dahli. The sequence goes on from VXAC01000021.1 coordinate 130,444, forward strand.
ATATACAGATTGTTTTTATTTTGCAGAGCTTGTCTCCCAGAATGTTTCCAGTACACTCCATGTATCACATACAGAGGTATTCTCATCCAGTTGTCAGATGCCACAGCTGCTTACCTACAGATAGCAACATTACACAAGAATTAGAAAAGGAAACAGGAGAGAATATCCAGTAACTTCAGGGGAAATTAGTGGAGGTAGAATATAAACAGTGAATTTTGAAATTGGCTGGAGTACTAGGGTCAACGCCTTTCCTCTTCTCAAATGTCCTTTGGGAAGTTTACTGACAGGGTGTTAAGACTGGATTTTTCTGTTTTATCTGGGACTGCCATCAGTGCCCCTTCTCTGCAGTGCCATTTCAGAGCATTGCTGTAATATTTGTTCTCAGAAAATAATTCCGTTTAGCAGGCTGACTGTGCCCATTTTCTGTAATGCTTTATGTACATTTCCTTTCTACAGCCAAATTAAATAAAAGAATCGTGGAACAAAACCTCAGAATCACAGAATCAGTTTGGTTGGAAAAGACCTTTGACGTCATCCAGTCCAACCTATGACCTAACACCACCTTGTCACCTAGACAATGGCACCGAGTGCCACATCCAGTCTTTCCTTAAACACCTCCAGGGCTGGTGACTTCACTACCTCCCTGGGCAGCCCATTCCAATGCCCTATCACCCTTTCTGTGAAGAACTTCTTCCTAATGTCCGGTTGATGATGCAGTTCCAAGTGGAAGGACACACCAAACAGTGATTTGTACGGAGGCTCTTTATAAATGTTTTATGCAGAGTTATCTCAGTTATATACCCACAGTCATCCCTACATGGCTGTGCTTAGGTTAAGATTAAATAAGTCTTGAACCTTCTCAGTCTGTGCTTCAGTTTTAGAACTCAAGTCATTATTAGTATTTATGGACCTGAGTTTTTGATACTGATGTAAGAACAGGAGGGGCTCTTACTGGAAAATTGATATACTCTGTTTCAGTGCTTCTAAGGGGTAATGGTAAAGGATGTAAACTGTAGAAAGTCCAGCTTACAGGATAGATGTCAGCATATTGATCTGGATTTCCTTTTATTTTTGTTGCTCTTAAGACATGGAGGACTTTTTTGCTTTAAAATGGGCAAAACTAATTCATTGGCAACATAAACAATATATTTCGTCATGGAATATCATGTAAAATCCATATTAATAAAGGCCTGACAGCTGCTTAATCATCTGCACAGTGACTGCTGCAAAACATCAGTAGGAATTTGATCTACAAGGCTCAGGAAGAGATACAGCACATAAAGAAAATCAGCAGTTGAAACAACAGAAAATAAGAGTGTGAATAGGTATTCAAGAGTAATATATGAATTAGTGATGCCATGAACTTGTGACACCTCCTTTCAGAGATTACATGTTTGATCCTGTATTCTGACAGGAATTTCAGGCAGTTTGAATTTTGATGAGGAGGACACTGAAGAGGAAGAAGCTAGTAAGAGACCAGTATCTCATTCACCATACCCTGAATCTGAGAGACCTAGTTCTGCATCCAGCGAGAAGTCTTTTGCAGTAAGTGTCTTGAAATCCATTTCTGATAAGCACTGGGCACATGCTTGGTTTTTAGTGCTAAGCCCTGGAGCACTGGGTTAAAATACAGTAGCTGCAAGAAGAGTAGCCAGCAATATTATTCCCTGAAAGCAGAGGAAGATCAAGTATGTCAGGTTATCTGACTGAAGGGACATTGAGTTAAATACTTAGCAATGCTCAAAGGAACAATTGTGGGTGGAAGATCCCAAGGAGCCCAATCAGTGAATATGGGAACACAGTGAGTAAGCACTTTTACCCGTAAAGGAGACAGACTGGGCCATTGTCTCTGCAAAATTCACCAAAATGACTCAGGGAAGCTCTGAAATGCCATGCAAATATAGGAGGGATTTCTTTCTGAGGGTTTATGGCATTTATTGTGGGATGTAAAGGGGAACAGAATTTTGGAATGGAACAGAGAATGCTAGGATTGGACAAACTTTATATGGGATGTTTGGAGGAAGAAACTTAAGACAGAAAATAATTATATCAAGGTGGATTAGGGAGTAATAATCATGGGAAGACAGGGATTAAAGGGGGTAAAAGGCATCAGATATGTGTAAACAACTGCAAAACAGTATGATTATCTGCCCAAGCCTTGTGCCTTGATTACTTCAGCATGTCCTACTCTCTTCTGAAACTGCACTTGTAATTATTTCTCATGTGAATGTGTTTGTGTGTGTGTGTGTGTGAAATATACATGCATACATACGTTGACAAATTATGTGCTGCAATAGTCAGTGAGCTGGAAGAGACCAGCATCAGGAAGACCTAGGGTCTGAGCTAGACCAGATAAAGGCCATGGGCTTTGAGCATGGATGCTGAACACCCTGCAAAGGCCATGCTGTGGGAAAGACCCATCTGAGTGTATTTGTGAGGTGACTGTGTGTGTGTTGCTCTGCACTAGTAGGGGAGTAGTGCAAGAGGTCCGGGTGTCAGCTTCTTGGGAGACTGGGCTGTGGGTGCAAACTGCTGGAGATACAGGGGGTGAAGGGGGGGAAGGGGTGAGACCCTCTAGTGAATTTCCAATCTACGTGTGTTTGTCTGTGCTATTAACTCAGGTTTCCTACTGGCTGTAGCTGGGAATGGGGATAAACCTGCAACTTCATCTCGAAGACCCATTCAAAGAGGAATCTCTTGGGTGCTACAATTCACAGGATTCAGCTATCTCTAAGAAAAAATTACATTAATGACCTGTAACAGATTTCCATTAGAATGCTAATTCCTTTGATGACCCTATTCTGACTGTACACATTGTTCTAAGGCTCTTCCAACATTTAGTTTATTTGGTCCACCAGCAGCTTACTCCATCTCTGCTACTGTTCTGAGCCAACATAATAATCTCAGCACTCATTTCAGTCACAAAATCCCAGCCTGTCTTACTGCAGCATCCATCAGTCCTGCTTTATCATACTGTTTTATCTTCCACAGTGTTTGAAGTTCTAAAAGCAAAGTTCTTTGCTTAAAATATTTTCAACATCTCATCCTATTTCCCCCTTTCTAGCAAATCACTCATGTCTGCTTAATGGGTACTTTTTCCTCTTTCCCCCTTGGAGACCTAGTCTTTCCTCAGAGTAAAACATTCAGCTGCTTTCTTCTGAGGAAACAAAGGAGGTGTCTTGTTTAACCTTCCTTTCCCCAGTATCTTCTGGAGACATGATACCTTATGTTACAACAAACCAGTATTTTCTTGTGGAATACCAGAGTCTCTGATCTGATATTAATTTGCTAATATGATGCTTCTTCCCACAGGAAACAGGTGCTTCCTGTAGTCCATCCCCTCAGGCAGATGTACAGCTGGGAGAAGTAGAGAACTTGGAGGACTTTGCCTTGCGCCCTGCACCCCGTGGAATTAGTGTCAAGTGTCGAATCACTAGAGATAAAAAGGGAATGGACCGGGGGCTCTTCCCTACTTACTACATGCATCTGGAAAGGGATGACAACAAAAAGGTATTGGAAGCAGCACACATTATCTTGGCTATTGTACTCCTACCACAGAATATTTTTGGTGCAAGGGAGAGCTTCTGGTAAGAAGCCAGTAGTTGAGGAGATGCACTATGCAGATGAAGACAGCTTATATTTGGCCAAGGTACTAAGGAGGGAATTAGCATTGTATAATGGTTTGAAAGCCATAATACAGTGAAAGGTTAAATTGAAAAAGTATAACAATGTTACATGTCAAAAAAGAGGAGAAAGACTCAGTTGCTCCAGAAGAAAAGGAGGAGACACTAGAATCAACAGTTGCATTAAATCTAGACTGCCAAGTGAGCTGGTGGAGGAATAGGATTTCAGGCTGGGCACTTTGGAAGAGAACAAAATTGTGGAGACAGTAATATTAGCACAGAACAAAAAAGGGAATGCAAATGGGAAATGGAGAGATAACAGTTTGGATGCTTCTTCATTCTTACAAAGCACCAGTCTTGATCAAAGTTTTGTATTTTCAGACATTCCTTCTTGCAGGGAGAAAAAGAAAGAAGAGCAAAACATCCAATTACCTCATATCAGTTGACCCAACTGATTTATCTCGGAAAGGGGAAAGTTTCGTTGGAAAACTCAGGTGAGAAACAGATTAAAACTATAGACAGTTGAGATAGGATTTTAATTTTAATTGAGTTGTGGTTATGACTGGCAGTCTGGTATAAATTCAGAGAGAATGAATTTGCATTGTTCTGCTCAATGTAATCTGTATTCACTTGGGTTGGCAGCCTTCTTCATCATTACCATTCACTGTGGCAACTAAGAGAAAAAATTGTCTAGATGCTTTTCCAGAATAGGTTACAGGCTCACCATGAGCACGTCATGGAAGCTCCTTACTGAGCTGACAACAGGAAGATTCAGATGGCAGGAGATGTGTGTTTTTGCTGTGCTGTACAAATACCTTCACAAGAAGACAAAACTTTCTACTTGATGCCTCTCTTTCTGTGTTTTTCCATAACCTGGCATTAGGTCAAACCTCATGGGAACCAAATTTACAGTTTATGACCATGGAGTTAACCCAGTCAAGGCACAAAGTCTAGTGGAAAAGGCTCATACAAGACAGGAGCTTGCAGCTATTTGTTATGTAAGTACTGCCTCTCCCTTTTTGCCCTTTCTTTGTGCCTGGTTACCGAGGAAACACTGCTTGCAAAATCGTGCTGCTGCCAGCCTCCTCCACTTAACTTTGGAACCAAGTGACCAATTTCAACCAGATACAACAAGGGGCAGAGGCCTCACAGATAAATTCTTACATTTTTAATGAAAAAAAAGAAAAAAAAAAAAAAATCAATGCCAGGAGTGGGAGAAACACCCAAATGAACATCCTTATGACCTTATCTGCCCTATTCAGTGTTCGGCCAGTCAGCACATCATTTACATGCCACATTACAGCCACAGCAGGAACTGCCTCTTGCCCAGCTGGTATCTGGTAGACCCTGAGAAGGAACTGAGAAGACCCTGTGAAGCAGAATTAGTTTTTGCAGAACCAAAGGCATTTTGAGGGCTAGGAGGGAGCTGGTATTATTTCAATAGCAGCTTGTTGGTGGTAAGAATGTGGTTCCAGGGTAAACTGTGATTCACTAGCTCTGTTTTAGAGATGTTCTTCTGCTCTTGTAAATCACCTCAGTATAGGATTCAGAGTGAGGAGGCACTTGTGGACACTATAGAATTACATGAGAATTCTCATGTCACATTGTTTCATATTCCAGTCCTACAGTTTGAGTAAAATTTGAGGTTCTCTACAAAACAATGGCTGTCAAGTGGAAGGATTTTTACTTTTCTCACAGGTATGGTAATGGAAACTTAAAGATTCATTAGCCCTACTGGAGCAGCATCTCGATTTTTTCCTTTTGCTGTTGATCTTAATGGCACTTGGGAAAAAATTGATGTGATAATTCCAGTACTAGCCTGTTTACAGAAGTATCACTAGATATTTTCTTTATATATAGTATTCTTAGTTTCCTGCCTAGCTGGACACAGCAAGGTGTTAGAATGAGCATAGCCAGTTAATATAAAGTCAGCTTTTCAGAATTCTGAACTTTTACCTACAAGGAGTTTGTAGAGTTTAAATATTAATAAAATCAGTACCGTCATTCTTATACATGCCCCTAGATTTTTTTGAAGTGAAGTAATAGAGGTTGCAGCTCCAAAGACCTTTGTCTGTGTCTGCAAAATGTATTAACATGTTAGGAGAAGCTGTATTACTTTTGTCAATCAGTTCAGTAATCAGAATCTGTCAGTCAATTCCCTTATAAAAGATTCTGGCTATTTAATTGGACTTTGTGAATTTTAAAGGTTATCACTGACATTGTTAGAGAACACTTTAAATATACCCTTGGATTTTGGCTGATACTGTTAAATGAACAGTTTGAGAAGACCAGGACATTTTTCCTTTGCTCTGTGTACTCAATCCACTTGGAGCAGTCTCCTTCAGTACTCTGGAAGAATCTGCTTGATTTAAGATTGAAACTTGGATAGTTGCTGAACACTTCCCTTCCAGGGTCTGTTCTTAAACATTTATAAACCAGTATGATTTGAGAGAAAATTGCAGGTGTGTTCTTAAACACAAATAACTACACCTGAAGAAAAATGTCATTCATTGCTCAGAAACATTTTAGATTAACTGGAAATATATATAGGCAACATAGGCTCAGGTCAAAGGTATTTTGCCTTTATCATACTTAAGCTTGTTCAAGCAAGCTTTTAACTTATTATTGCCTCAGATGCAAAAGACTTATGCCTGGAAATTGCACTTGTCTAATTTTCTTGTAAATGTCTCAGTAGGCTAAGAAATGCACTCCAAGTTAGTTAATACCATGTATATCTCCTAACACTGTGCTTTAAATGAGAGAGGGAGAGAAAGCAGTTCTCAGTGATTAAACACAGTTGCAGTTAGATAACTACTGCTACAGTTGTAGCCAGAACAACTCTAAAAGACTAATACAAATGGGGATACAAGTTCAGTTTTGCTGTGTTTCCTTCTCTGAGATGAAGTATCTCATTTACTGAAAATAATGGCTTTCCTTGTCTTTCAGGAAACTAATATCTTAGGATTTAAGGGTCCCAGAAAAATGTCTGTGATCATTCCAGGAATGAACATGAATCATAAGCGAATTCCAATCCGTCCACGAAATGTGAGTTATGAAGTTTGGTCATGTTTCAGATTGAAGGAAGAGGTTAAAACTTCCCTGTAGAGGCTTGGATGTTACTGACAATCAGGGTTTTTAAGTACCCAGGGCTTTAGCAATTCTTCTGGAAAATAAATACAATGTAGCCTAAATGTGTTTATTAATTTCTTCTTGCTCTTTATAGTGTGTGTATCCTTACAGGTCCTTTGGTCAGCCTAAATATTATTTACTGATCTCTATGTTGTTGCTGTTGCACACACAAGCCACCCCCATGGTGGGACCCTGTTGTGCTGAGGGTTGGATGAACACAGGACACACTTGCTTCCCCCAGGAGCTTTCATTCTTAGCCAGGATGTGCATTGCAGCAGATGGGTAATAGACAGATAAGGTACTGCTGGTGCAGTAGCAAGAAAATAGATACATTTTTGATAAGAATGCTGTTAGCATTTTTGTAGGAGTAGCAGAAAGGGAGGATTCTTCATGGGGAAAGAAGAATGAGAAGAAGGACTGAGTTTCATTGTGACTATTTAGTGAGGATTTCTCCTACATATGAGGGGCATTATAGCTAAAAGCTTACAGAACAGTATCTGATGGTATGTTAAGGTGTGTGATGAAAATTGTTAGATTCCCTTAATGTGGGTTTTATATTTGGTGGCCAAAGACCAAAAGGCAGAAAGAAGAGGCACCAACTGAAAGGTGTGGTCAATGTTTTAAGCTAGAAAATAATATTTGCAGCCATGTTGTGAGTAGATATGAGTAGGACAAGAATGTATTTCCTGAGATCAGAGAAAAAAGTCTTCAAGAATGGTAATTGAGAGTCACGAGAGCCCAGAAAAGAGATTTAATTTGTGTGAATGGTCAGAATAATTGTATCTGGAGATGGTCATTTATTCATTGTCTTTCAATTGATGTTGCCATCTCCCCCATTAGTACAGTAATGGTCCTGTGGCCCTACCTTTACTTTTCACCCCTAAATATAAATGCACTTTGTTGGTGCCAGTTCTCAGGGGTTTGTTTTGCATCTTTAAAATTTAAAAAATAACTAAACTGAACAGGAAGTTTTATTTAGGTTATCCTCAAAAATCCATTATGGTATCTTTGTACAATACTAAAGCACATACTGTAGCCATATCAGTCAGACCTCCACAAAAGGTTGTTTTCTGAGCATTTTTTCCTGTTAGTAGCTTAAGCTTGGATACTTTTTTTCAGAGTTTTAGCATATATAGTTTGGATTTTATTTGTTGCAGAACTTTTAAAATGAAATCATGTGTCATGTTTCACTACAACCTGAATCTCCTTGTAATTCATTGTTTGTCAAATTTAATGTGCTGTTTTACTTCCTCTTTGTATCTTTTTGGTTTTATTTCTCTCTAGTTTTCATATTGTGTATCACTCATTAGACCCAGTAGGATGACATTTAACCTCACATCCTGCTGCAGCCTTTGGACTTTCTACTGAAGCACCTCAGGGCCTGGCACTGTGCAGTTAATTGTAGATTACTGTCTTTTATTTCAGAGTTTTGAATGTTAGAAATGGAATCTGGGTGCAACAGGATCAGAGAAAGAGTATGAGACTCAGAAAGGATTCATGCCAGCAGGATGGCAATTATCTGTGGATTCTGAATTGCTCCCTTTCCTGTACACAGACTTCCTTCCCTATCACACTTTTTACTTTATTAAGTGAAAAGGAATACGTGGACTGGGAGTCTATGAAAGTGTCTTCCTGGTACTTGCAGAAAGTGTTCCGTAGGAGTGAGTTTAAGTGATGTCATTGTGTTTCATTAAACAGGGAATGACCTTTAAGTGACAGAGTGGACACATGAGAGAGGTGGTACTCAAAGGCAGAGCCATTCCAAATCTGATAAATGTATTTCTTTGTTCTGAACAGGAGCATGAGGGTCTGCTGTCAAAATGGCAAAACAAAAATTTAGAGAACCTTATTGAGTTGCACAACAAGGCTCCAGTCTGGAATGATGATACTCAATCCTACGTTTTGAACTTTCATGGGAGGGTCACTCAGGCCTCAGTGAAGAACTTCCAGATTGTCCATGACAATGACCGTAAGAATCTGGTGGAGAGTGTGTGGGACTTACTCAACCAGGGAGAACCTAATTTATTTCATGAGGGTTGGGAGGAATAGGACACCTTCCTAGAGAAGGGAAACTGGGTAAAGCATTTTAGCTCAGGATTACTGGGGACATCTGAGCTGTCAGGAAAATTATATAAGTCCTCCTTTTTTCTGGGGTGGATGCAGACACTGCTGTCCATAACTGCTGCAAAAGAGGGGGCAAATTAAAGCTTCCTGAAGTGAAAGAAAAGGTTTAATACAGCACCTTCAGGCTAGCAAAAGAATGGTTAGAACTTTGGTTCTGAGAAGAAAAGTAATCTCTTAAACAGCAGTCACTCTAGAGGACAGATTTCAATGCCACTCTGGTGGGAATGGATGGATACACCAACCACATATATTTGGGACTGCCAGATGTGTGGGGTTTTTGCGGTTGGGTTTTGTTTGGCTCTTTTT
>VXAC01000021.1:139632-227450 GCA_013399225.1 Rhipidura dahli
TTTGTTAATGTTGTTGTTTTTTTTTTCTTTGGCTTCACTGTGAAATTGTTCATCTCTGAATGTCTTTTCTCCCCAGCTGACTACATTGTGATGCAGTTTGGTCGTGTAGCAGAAGATGTGTTCACTCTGGACTATAATTACCCTCTCTGTGCTCTTCAGGCCTTCGCTATTGGACTCTCCAGCTTTGATAGTAAATTGGTCTGTGAATGAGGGACAACAGACTTGAAACATGGAACTCACTTCCACCCCTACATCTTGTAAGAGTTCCAGGTGTGGCAATGAAGAGCATATTGGAAGGGATATGGAGGACAGACTTCTGCAGGCTTATTAGAAAACAAATTCCAGCCTTCAGAGCATTGTGGAAGTTGACAGTGGACCAACTTGGGAGCAGCCTCTGCACAGATTGTGGAAGAACAAGAAATCTAGGTGATGTTTCTGTCATTGGTGTTGATTCTGCTTTTAGAATCCTTGTATACAGATGCTGCATGAGAGTGGGCTAAGCCCACTAATTGGAACTCCTTGCAGCTAGGATTAGGAAGATAATGGCTAAATGTTCATTTACCTTGAAGCTTCCACAAAGCCTGGGAGATGATGCTACTCAAGAGTTCCTAATCAGATTAATTCAGAAAAAAAGAGAACAGTTGGAATTAGACATTGGCTCTAATACAACACTTTTACTCTGTGGAATGATTGTCTGCTAAGACTGATACTCCATTTCCCTTTCAGTATTCTAATTATTCTCTATCCCTTGACAGTCTTTTTACCAAATGAACAACAATCAAATCTCAAACACTCCCTTTTCAGTTGGTGATATTATATGCATTGCTACGTCTGATATTTTTAACCGTGTGAAAAATTAAACTGAAGAGATGATAGAAAACTACCAAATTTGGCAGAAGATAGTATTGTAACAATATACAGTACCACTTCTAAAAAGCAGTGTTCTGATTGATTGAATCAGGACTGTAAACTGATCTGAAATATTTTTTAATTTCCCCATTGTTCTTGAAATTTGCTATGTTTTTTGGGTAAAAGTTCATGACTAATTTTATTTTTTTTAACATGAGACTATCTCAAGGCATGACAGATTAGTCATTAGTAGATTTTATATAAATAATTTTAACCTGACTGTAAGAAGGAGTTACCTCAAAAAGAGATTACAGGTATTTTCAGAGGCATCGGTAAGTTTCATGTAATTGTACCACAAGGCTTTGCAATGTGTTCTTCCAATGTTCCATTTTTAATACTGGATGTACAGTGTGGAGACTGTGTGTCACAGCATGGAACACTTCTTGATTCATGTGGCCTTAACTCATCAGAGTGGATGGCAGCACAGTGTGACCTGGAGGCCTCAGTGCACATATCTTCTGTGTACTGAAGCAGAGAATGGTTACTGTCTTGCCTGCTTATTGCCTATTACACATATTCCTGATGGTCTTGGAAAAGTCTGTCCCTCTACTGAGACAAGAATTAGGTGTTCTCCAGCTTTGGATATTGTCCTTGTCAGCAGACAAACTCTGTTTCAAGCTGCAAAGAGCAGTATATTGCTTTTGGTCTCTGGAGTCTTTGTAGTGGTAGATATCACTTGCTCTTTCAAATTAACAAAACTTTGTGAAGACGTTTTCTGGTATTGCCAGAAAGAATAACGATTGTAATCATGTGTAAACGCTGTATGTAACTGTAAAATATGAATTGAGGCTGAGAACTCTGGCTCTTGTATCTCTCAGATGACCATTTTTCAGTAGCTGCTGAGATATTTTCTTGAGATGATCTTCAGAAAAGCAGTCAGTGAAGAAAACTTGAATGCTGATGGATCTGTTCTGTGCCTTTGTGTACTTCCTGCTTATCAGGCTGAGGATAAGACCTGGCAGTGTTTTCCAGCTGTGCTCTTCTGAAGTCTTGGCTGATGGTTCTGCATTCCCTCTGCCCATCCAGAAAAGGAAGTCAGTTTGTGTATGTGTCTGATTATTTTTCTGACTACGAATGTGTGAAAGAAGTTGCCTTATGTTATTTTGGGGTGGCCTGAAGGCAGAATGCTAACTTCTGATTCAAGATGATTTTCTGTGTGCTCAGAAGGCCACAGTAGCATCCCTTCACTTAATTAGGCTTGGTTGACATCAAATGATACTGTCATGGCTTCTCAAATTATGCAGACAGATGAACTGATTCAGTGGTCTTTATCAGACACTGTTTTACATTAATTGTATTTATAACTTTTATATCTAAATGAAAATAAACTAATTTATATATTGAAAGGTCCTTAATTCTAATTTTTTTTTATTTTGCTGTCACTTGTGGGTGTACTTTGTTCCTGCTCTATGACGTATTACCTCAGTTTCTTCTTATCTTCTTGAATAGCATGTCTTCTTACTCCCTCTTTTCCTTTGCAATTCTTAGTTCTCTTTCTTTGTGGTGTTAGGGTTTTTTTTCCCCATACACTTTAGAAATCTGGGAATAAATGTAAGGTTAGTCTCTCTAATACTTTCCCTCCTGCCATTTTCAGGTCTTACCCCATAGTTCTTGGTTTCTATTTGATTGTTTCAGCTGGTTCCATTTCTCTGCCCCATGTTTTTGATGTTTTTCCCAGCAACCAGTTAGGGCATTTGAGAGGGTTCTTACTGCATTTTCCTACCTTCCATCTGAACCCATTCAACTGCTGAAGTACATGAACATATTTTTCTGAATCGGGTACTGAAGTAATACAAGGCTAGGAAGAACATCAAGTTGAAGTGGTTATATTTCCCTATTTCCACTGAGAGATGTATGAACCTCAATAAGAGGAGACATGATGGATCTGATAATTAGAAACTGGCACAGCTCTCAACATGCAAGCCCTATTTCTTCAAGCACCTCTATTTTTCCCACTATTTCCATCTGAGCCAAATTAGCCTTAAAGGGGAGAGAAAACTTAAGTGGGAAACACAACTGGGCATTTGTTCTTAACACAGCAACACTAGTTGCATACATACAAATGTAACATGCTTGAAATACCAGAGAGATCTTAAAGAAGCATATTAAATGGTTAAATTTGAATCCTAAAGGCAGCCCTAGCAGATGGAAACAGCTTCTAGGCTGCTATAGGCTCTTTGGCTCACAAACAAAAGACAGTGAATGAGTTCTTGCTCTTTTAGGGCTGAGTCTCACTCTCACTGAAGTTTTGCTGCTGAATTTGGTAGCAGTGGGACAACAAGTTTTGTAACTGTTAGCATAATTATTATATTATACTTCACTTAGTGTGCTCCTCTATTTGTTGATACTAACAGCTCTGTAAATCTCTCAGTTGACATTGAATTAGGTTTCCTGTTCCTGGTACAGGAGACAAGCAAAGCTTTCCCTGTGATTTACAAGTTGAGTTAAGAGTTTGTGTGTGGTCCTGTGAAACGGAACTATGGACAGATTCCTACTTTGGCAAAGTCAGGAATCTCATCTTCTCTGCCACAGGATCGAACTGTTGTACCTGGCTGCAGTCTGGAATTAGCTCAGAACTAAGAAAGTCCCTTAAGTAATCCTAGGGCCAAGAGATTAAGCCCAGCATACAGTTATGAAGAAGAGTAGAAAAGCAACACAGGGGTGTAAGGCTCCCTTACTAACAGGGAAAACAGCCAGCTACCACTATGAGGTGGCAAGAATTGAAAGCTCTGCCAGGAAAGAAGGCAGAGATCCTGCACCAGTGTTAACTCTTGGATCTCTTGAACTGTACACTCTATAGTTTCTGTCTTCTCATGGCATTCCTTAATGTGTTCTATATCAAATTATTATTTCCTTACCGGCAGCTGGAGGTCACTTCTTTTGTTCCAAAATGGGAGAAAAATGCAGAAGCAAACTAACTTCACCAACACGCAGTAAGGTGAAGACTATGGTAACCATAACCTGCACTGGTAATTTAACATTTAATTTAGAGAATATGTGAATGGGTGAATATATTCCAAGAGGCTGGATTTTTGATCATTTAATTTGATTCAATTAACATCTCCATACAAGGTGACCCATTGCAAGGTCTGCAACAAAACAGCTGAAAATTCTGGTGAAAATGAAGGATTTTTTTTTTTTTAAGCATAATTGAATTGAGCCCTTTATTTATTATAGGGAAAGTAATACTGATTTACTGTGGGGGAAAAAAGCCTTTATTTTAAAAGCATAAGAAAATAATTCAGAGTCCAAATAGGGTTGGGAAATTAAGGCTGATAGGTTTCCCTACCTCCCTCTGCTTTCTGTTCAAAGTACAATAGTTTGGTTCTGCATTACCTCCAGTAAAAATACCCAAACAACCCACCACTAAAAAACCTGTATACCTCCTGAGTGAGTTTCCATCTGCAACTGACTGAAGTCCTGCAAACAATTTGTGTGATGATTCACAGGAAGGAATAGGTTTCAATTCCTTCTCTTTGAGCTGGGCTGATTTGGCAAGGAAATGGGAGCAAAACAATATGTTAGTCATGTAATTATGAGACCTGGCCTAGAATTCCCAGTGAATGTTTGTGATGAGAAGTGAACTACCTTTCATATACATAGGAGTTTTTTTAAAATACATATGGCTCAATAGAAACAGCAGCTAAATTAATTCATTACAAAACCTTATATAACAAACAAAAAAAATCCCCCAAATTGTTTCACTGAATTTTGTAACATCATCTTATTTATATTGTATATACTCTCCATTCCTGTAATTATATCAGAAAACCTTATTTTTATGAAATTGATGGGTTTTGCCATCTAGTTTCTGAGGCCTTAGGACATATTTAGGACCTGTTTCCAGGTCTCTGCAATTTTCTCTGCAATTTGAAAGAGTTAGGAAATTTTTTAGCTTTGGGTTCTTACAATAAAAAAAACCCAGTTTCTTCAATATACTGAAGTTTTAGAAAAACCCAGCCATGTTTTAACTCTTCCCAGGTAGTTACGGGCACACCAGGCATCTGTGACAAAATCACCCGCTGGAAAAAGTTTGGTTTGCTGATGTAGCTGCATTCCCAGAGCTGCTGCTAGGGTGTAGTTACATTTACTAAACTTGCCGGTTTCCTACTGCTTTTGTTTCGGGGATGTGGCTTTCCAACCTTAGTGCAACTCTCAGTCTCCTATCAGCATTTTCTAGCGCAGCACAGCACGTTGACATTCCTGCATGAACGGGCGGTAAAGGAGCAGCTCAGACGGACACTGAGAAAAGCCAAGGGGACACCGCTTTGCGGGTGGGTGGCTGGGTGTGTACATTGCTGCCTGGGCTGCCCCCGGGAGAAGCCCGCTGCCGTGCGGGGCTGGGGCCGTTTGTTTAGCAGCGGCTCCGCGGTGCTGGCTGGAAATCACGGCCCGTCTCTGCGGGGCTCCGCAGCCGCCGGGCCGCGCCTGGTGCGCAGGGGGAGCCCGGGAGCCGCGTCCCGGCGCGGGCGGCTCGGGGGTGTCCCTCCCCGGGGCCGGAGCCCCCTGACGGGCGCTTGGCCCATCGCCCCTGGGAAAGCACCAGGCAAGCGGCGGCGTTCCGGGGGATCCGAGGTCAGCCCGTCCGGGCCCCGCACTCCAATTTCTCCCGCGCCGGGCATCGTTCCTGCTCCCGATTCCTGCAGGCGGCGGTGTCCCGCCCGCTCCCAGCGCTGCCGAGCCGCCCCCTTCCCCCGCTCCCGGCCGCCCGCCCGGAGTTTCCTTCCCCCGCCCTCGCGGGCCCCTCTTCCGGCCATTGCCCGCGTTCCCTCCGCCCCGGTCACACACGGCCCCCGGCCGGGGAGCGCCCGGCCCCGCTGCGTTTTGTTCCCAACTCCGCCTCGGCCCTTCTCCCGCTGCCTCCCGCCCCCGGCTAGTCNTCAGGTGAGTGTGCGCTTTGTGCCTCCGCTCCCGCCGGCCCGGCTGCCCCCCCGTTCCCATCTCATCCCATTCCATTTCGTTCCATTCCATTCCCTCCCGGCCACCCGCCCGGCCCGGCATTGTTCGCCTCTCCCCGCCGCCGCGGGACCGGCAAGGGGGAGTCCCGCGGGCCCACCCCGGAGCCGCTGCTCGCCAACTTTTTTCTTTCCCTGCGACTTGGCGGCGGCGACGATGCTGAGCGGGAGGCTGACCCGGCCGCTCCCCCTGTCCCAGCCCCCGCTCCCACCCCTGCGGGCTCGGGGGTGGGGATCGGGCGGGAGCGAGGGGCAGGCGCGCAGTTACAGCGCTCAGCGCTCTCTTGGCAGAAAGTCCTGGAGCTGAAGGAGGATTTGAAGCCGGTCCCCGCTGCCCCTGCGGAACAGCAGCCGCTCTTGTCTCTCTCAGGTCAGGACACGCTGTCCCACGATGGCTTCGGCGCGGGGCGAAGGGGCGCGGGTGCCTGCGGGAGATGGGCTCGGCGGGAGGGTTCGGAGCCGCCCGAGTGCGACAGGCGAGGCACAGGCGTACAAAGGAAGCGATGGGAACATCCTCAATGGAGGCTTCCCCCGCCGGGAAGGGGCTGCCGGCGCTGGCACTTCGGGAACTCGGTCGCTTGCCGCATCGGCTGGAAACTGCAGCGCTGATGGGGAGAGGGAAAAAAAAAAAAAAAGGGTTTCTTTGCGATTCTTAGAGATGTGCTTGGGGAGGGTGGAGAGGTGGAGCAGTACTTTCTGTAGTAAATTTTAATGTAAATTATAGAACATGTTTTTGGGAAAATCATAACAAAAAGATCATAAGGAAGCCTCTCTGTGAGAAGGTATGTAGGTTGTTGTAGGGCATTTACCAAAAGACGAGGAAATGTTTTCCCAGTTCAGTTATTCTGAAGTTAAGAGTTGGGTTTTGGTGGCATGCCACAGGAAAGGATTAAAAAGCCCCAGACAAGCCAAACACACACACAAAAAAACAAACAAAAAGCTTTCCTGAGTAATCTTTTATCTTATGGAGATAATTCCGTTTAAATAATTTCATGGGATGCTAAAGATGGGGCTTTTTTGCAGAAGAGGAAAGAAGTGTAACTCAACAGGTTTTAAGGACTTCTGTAAAGTACTTTATAGCGAACTATCGCATATGTTAAAAAATGTAACAAAACCAAACAAAAACTCAGAACTAACCACAACTAATTACCAACTTTGTTTTTGTTTAACCTGGAGTTACTCTCATGCTACTTTCTAACCTTAAGAGTTGAGTTCTGCGATTCCTCTAGAAATAAACAACGTAAAATAATTTTCAAGTGCAGGGGGCTGAGTAAGAGGAAAGGAGATTTAGGGATTTGGGTTATTTTTCTCTTTTCCTGTTACTGGGGACAGGTCGGATTCCCCATGATCTGACTGCGGTGTCTGTGCAGAGTGAGCAGAGCGTTCGTTCACCTGTCTGTCCATCTGTCTGGGTAGATGTGAGAGGTTTTATTGTTCTCCCGCAGAAGGAAGTGGGCAGCAGGACAGGGCAGAGAGTGACGGGGAGGAGCGAGAGGAACAGAACAAGGGGGAAAGCAGAGCGGGTGTGTAGCGAGTGCTAGGGCTGGGCTGATGCTGCTGCACAGTCACTTGGACAATTAAAGCCTTTTGGCTTCGAGAGCTTTTTCTCGTGACAGAGAAGAGCCCGGGATCGTCCTGTAGTGAATGCAGAGGAACTTCTTCATTAGGGCTCCTGCACGCTGAGGGACTCTGTGTTTCTCTCTGGAACTTGGGCTGGCAGAGTGAAGAGCAGCCGGTCACCTTTTCAGGTTTTTTTTGCAGGGGGTGCAGTCACATTGCCAGGTTTTCCTAAATCCCAGTGGGAATGGCTCCCTCAAACTTTGGCATGCAACAATCTTATCAGTCTCTAAACTGGGCTATCAGCTCATTGTTTGTGTCCTCTCGGAGGTGATCCTGGAAGCAAATAAATGTGCATCAGAATGGTTACCAGGAATTTCTCCACAGTCTTGGATTCTGCCACTTCTTTTGGATTTTTAAATTAATGCTACCGATGGTTTTCAAATATTTTAGGTCATTACTGTGATAAGCATTTTAATGTTGCTGTGTTATAGAACACCTGTGGGAAAATGGTATGAAAATAGTACTGCCAAGCTTTTGAGAGGAAAAGGGCTCCATGGTACCCTATCTTGCTTGTGGTTTACATAAAATCACAGTGGCTGTTGGGTTTTTTTACTCAGGTATTAGTTTCACAGAACACTAAGCAGAGTATTGAGAGGGTTGCTGAAAAATACAGTTTCCAAGAGATGCTGCTTTCATCTCTGTTCGGATGCTCATTCACAGCTTTCCTTCCTTGGTATTATGGGTCCTTTTCTGTATCCTTCAGCTCTTGGTTCCATCCCAGCGTAACCCAAGGGGTGAGTCCACAAAGACTTGAGGCTGGCACTGCTGTGGACCTGTCCCCAGAGCCTCCAAGTGCCCATTTCCTTACTTGTCACATCTCTGTGCTTTGTCACTGGCAGGGACACTGGCCCTGCTGTTCACTGCCCCGGGGCAGGGGGCTGATCCAGAGGAAAAGTAACACTCGCTTTTAGCAAGTTCGTTTTCAGCCACATCTGTTCTCCAGTCGAGTTAATCGTGTGGTCGTGTGCCGGTGTGTCTGGAGAAGGGGGGTGCAGGGACTAGGAGGCTGAGGGGAGAATGGGGACATTTTCTTAACAACCTTGCCATTTTTCTCCACCTTAAGTAGTTCCTTGAACCATGTCTACAGTAGCTCCTGTGAGAGTGAAATGGTTTTCTGTTTTATCCGGCCATGACTGTGTCTGAAAAAAGTGAAAATTTAGTACTACCTTTTTATAAAGATCTATTATGCTTTCCCTATAGCTCATGTTTGTCTTCTGTTCATTTGTTAGGTTTGGGGTTTGGTTTGGTTTAGTCCTTCCCTCCCACGTCCCCATGCTAGGTAAAAGTTTTCTTGGGCAGGTTTTGTATCACTCAATGTACATCAGGAAAGTTTTCTTACTCTACTGCAGCAGTTTTTGCCTTGCTGTGCAGTTCTCTGAAATGTTCGCTTATTACTGTTCTCTGCATTTGCACCTTCTAAGTTCTTACAAGCTACTAATGAGGCAATACTTGTAATATTTCTCAGTTTTGTAGGTCTAATTATTGGAGGTTTTTTATACGCTTCACTTTCTTCAGTTTATCTGTGTTTCTTTGTCAGAATGAGATCCAGTATTCCACGAGTTGGAGTGATTCATCTCACTTCAGTTGCCTGAAGTGATATCTGAGCCCAGGCAGATTAAAGTCACATTGGTCATTTTGCAGAAGCATTTGCTTTGCAGACAACTGTCTCATTTGTTCAGCATTCTCACTCTTGCCTGTCTTTAACTCCTGCTTCTGTCACGGCTTTCTTCCTTGATTTTATCTCTGGCTTTTCTTTGCATTACTTTTTCCACATAGTCCTCTTTGTCTCCCTTGCTTCTTTCATTTTCTTTTTCACACTAACACCCTTTGAGTTGCTTCTCCCCACCGGTGTTTGTAAACTTCATGCTGTATCACCTGTAAGTTTCATTAACATAACCTTTAGTCAGTCTTAGATCTTTAAATAAGATGTCAAAGACAGTTGGGACTGGAAAAGATCCCTGCAGCAACCCAGTAGATGCCCTCTGTATCTGTTGGTTCTGTTTGTATCTCATCATATATCATGTTATATATCTCATATATATCACTATGCATAGTTTTGAAGCCATTCGTTAATTTTTAAATAATATTATCAGAACTCTCCAAAGCCAATCTGAAGTAATTCTTAGCTGTTATTTCTGTACAGAGTAACAAATGCTATTTTAAACCTAAACTTATTTCTTTGAGCACTGTGTTCTTTTCATTCTCTACCTTCCCAGCATTTCTATCCTCCTTTGAGGAGCAATCAGGTTTATTAGGATTTCCAGTAAGGGATGCTCCTCTCTCTCCAGCTTCTGCCAACAACCACGTTAAACAAATGCCCGGCGCGTTCCTTTGGAGAGCCTTGTAAAAAAGCCATGAGTTGGCATGCGTGGTGCTCGTTACCAGATCTGAGACTAGATTATTAGAAAGAGTTCTTTAGGGTTAGAAGGTGGTGTTTTGAGTTCCTGGGGATGGGGGGAGGGTTTGGTAGGTTTTTGGTTTTATTGTTCCTGCCCCTTGGGTCCTCCTTTTTCTGGAGATGATGCGGTCACTCCCCTTTGTTTTTAACACCATATGAATTAGACGTTTTCCTGCTAGGGAGGGGCAGGTTTTCCAGTTCCTGGTGCTACTGGCTGAGTCACTGGCTCTGTTTTTGTGTTCACTTGTAGGTTTATAATTACCTTGTTCTTACCTTCGTTAGAATGTGATTGCCAAAGGCTAGGTGTTTTCCACTCCTGTATTTCTGAGTGCCAGTGGCTTTCAGAGCCTGGGTGCAAGCCTTCGAAACATCTGCTTTGCTATTGCCAAACAGAAAATAAATCAGTGTAGCCCTCAAAGTGCCTCCCTTCCAACAGTGTGGTAACCACTAAAGACAGATGTCCAGGCAAAATGTAATCTCTTGTAACCTGGAATGCTTTAACTAAGGAGGAAATGTCAAGAGAGCATGGAGCAGATGTATACTGAAATGGAAAGGGAGGATTTGCTGATGTGTCTTAAGTTCATTTTACCTGATCATACAACTCCATGGCTCATTGAAATAAAGCTCATTGGCACCAGACTAGCAGGACTTAGGCAGGTCTTTTGGTTTGAAAATCTTGTCAGCTTAGGGAGAAAGAAAAAGTGTAAAAGAGAGGTTTGTATGAGAAGATTATATCCAAGCACAGTCACTGCTCTTTGAATTATCTTTCTAAAAATAAAATAATAAAATTCTATTTATTTCTCTGCCCCCACTTGTGTGTGAAGGGTCTATGTGATCAGAAGAAAATAACTGTGCAGGTGAAACATGTAAATCTCTGCTTCTCTCCATCCATTATGTGAACTGAAAAATAGAGTAGCAGCACCTTTTTCCACTGCTTCTGGTCTCAGGTTTTATTTGTAAGAACATGCTTTAAAAACTGGAGTAGAGTCTGTGGTTGGCTGTGTCCCTTTAAGAATCTAGTTTTGCTTGGCTAGCTGCCCTTGTTCTCCTGTAGATTAATCCAGCAGAAGGTATATAACCTGCTGACCTTCCTGGCGAGAATGGTCTGGAAGGGCAAAGAGATAAATCAGAAGGTTCATGCTTTCCTGTAATACCTGGGGACAAGTTTGTTTTTCAGTTTTTGACATTTCTCTTTTTTTAGTATTTTTCTTTTTTTTTCTTTTCTACTGATTCCTGTTTGAGGGTCGGGGCTGTAATTACAGATTCTCGTGATTTTCATTTGCTTTCTGTGAAATCGTGCTGTGTTCAGCAGGTTGGAGATGATGACATGTTAATGCCACATTTAGAGACAGGAAAGAGTTCTGAACTCAAAATTACACTGGTCTGAGTTGAGGGTGGCTTTACTGACTCGTATCAGACTGGTAGGAGCACTGAAATCTGGTAAAAACATCTGGTGTGTGTGTTTGCTAGGAAATTTCAGACTGTTCTACTGAAAGGTTGACTTTCAGAACGTCAGCCTTAAGAACTGAATGTGTAAGCAGTGAATGTTGACCTGCTGCATGTTCCAGATGGAGTGTGTACTCCAAAACTGAACTGGGGTGGTGCCTGAATACCCCAGGAGAGTGCAGCTGGGTTGGTAGCCATGAGCAGGGCTCATTCATATGATGCAGGTGCTTCATCATGGCTCTTCTTCACTTAGGTATTGCATTATGACAAGCATCAAACCCCTTTAAGCTCATGCCTGACTACTACTAAAATCAAAGCACATGTGTAACTGGTTGGCTGAAGGAGGAAAAGTGGAAAGAGCTCTGAGCATTGGTCCCATGTTAAATACCTGTTCTGCCTGCTTGTGATTTGCATTTGCCTCGAGCCTTTAGTAGAGGGCTTAGCCCTGGCCAGACAGGTCATGCCTTCGACACAGACCACCTGCAAGCACCATAGAAAGGGAAATTTGGCTGCATGCATGGGTTGTGTGATCACTGTCTGCCTATTGTCTTGTAAGTCTCTTAGCCCAGGTTCAACTGTTTCTTTTCTTGGAGACTGACTCTAGTTTTGGAGCTAAACATTTTCACTGCTTTGGATGAGATTTGCAAACATCTATCTCCTGTCTGAGTTCATGTGCAATTCTGCCATTAGTGTCATGGGAAGCTAAGTATGTCTCAGTTGTAAGGCTTTGCTGGATCATCTGTCTTTGAGTCCTAGGCAATGGACTGAAAGATGTCATGAGCAGGAGGCAGGATTAGGAAATAAGAATTTGATTTTAGTATCATAAAGTGGGCATTATGGGTCTCAGCTTAGTGTTACTTGTCAGCAAATACTCAAAAGATGCTCTTTTCCCAGACAATGTTAGACATGAGCCCCTCTGAAGTTACCACTTGCGATTGCAAATCACTTTTAAAGTTAACCTTTTCTCGTCTTTTTGAACCCTATTCTGATTTTGCCATTGGGTGGTTCACTTACATCTTTGTGCTATACTTTTTTCCATAGGTAAAATGGAGGCTTTTGAGCCTAATGGTGAGATTCTCAGGACACCTGAGTTTCAGTGGGTTTAGGAGCAAGGAGGGTTTTTTTAGGTTGCTACTGAAAGTTCCCTTTATTTAAATAATTAGTGAATTTGGGAAAATGCTCAGCTTGATTTATTTCTGTCTCTAGCTTGGTTTGGTAATTCCCGTCATTTTAGTCAGTCAATATCTACACTTGTCTGTAAAAAGGGACAGTTACAATTTTCCTGTGTTAGCTGACAGTACCAATGCTTCTGTGATGGAAAAGGGACGTGATTATCAGACTTCTTCCTGTTTCCTTGCTTTCTAACCAGCTCCAGGGAGAATGACTCCTGGTGACTGCTGCTGCTAGCACGAGGGTGACAACCATTTTCACCCTGCCACAACCTTCATCTTTTGGGGAAGCTGTGAAACACATGCCACATGTCTTGGAAAGTCAGGGAGAATGGGAGCTCTGGGAACAGTTCCCACATGGGAGATAACAGTGACTCCCCAGGAATTCCACTGTTCCTTTGAGAGCTGGGGCCAGCCCAGTGCGTGGCTCAATCCCAGCACAACCTGGCAGTGTCAATCTCTTGCTGGCTCGTTTTGCTCTCCCAGCTGAGCCATAAATCAGCCAGTAGTCATGTTGTCAGTCCAAGGCTGGTGGCCCTGTGATGTGGCCTGAAGGTGGGAGCTGGGCACGAGCTGCCCATTGCTCAGGATCGATCCCTGAGCTGGCCACCCCAGACTGGTGGGATCAGAACTGGCCTTTGGATTTTGTCGTTGGGTTGTGGGGGTTTTTTCTTCCCTCCTTAGGGCAGCAAGGCTCTGTGCTCTGTTTCCTTTATCTCAAATGGAACTGATTGGATGGTGCGCAAGGCCACACACAGCCTTATCTCATCACATCCTGTTTGACTGCATTATCCAGGGCTGCACTGATAGAAGTCCTCCTCTCTCCTTGCTTTGATTTATATCGCTCTGCTGGACACTACATCCTCTCTCTGTTTCAGCCAGAGCTAGCTACTGCAATAATTTAAGAGTTGTTTTGCTTTGCTCGGGAAGTCAGGTGCCTTTTGAACAGCAGCTGCTGCGGGCAGTTTCGGTGTAGCAAACAAACCGAGCTTGATTTTGTGTTAGGCAGTGTGACAAGCATTCAGCTGGAGCCCAGCCTCCTGCTGGATAGGATCTGAGGCTAGTGCGCGTTCCTTTGTAAACCAGTCTTATTCAGCGCTGAGACGGAGACAAAAAGCGCACCGTGCAGCCTGGGGATGTAATGAGCGGATTACCTTGCCCAGTACAGAGAGGGAAATCTCAGTCCTTCCCTCCTTGCCTGGCACTGCGGGGCTAGTTAAGAGCTATTAGGTCTCCTACAGCCAGTAACACTTAACCTTAACTGGTTTTATTCATGGGATTATGCAGCGTTACTCTGGTGTCCTGGGTGGATAGGGCCATTCGCAAGGAATAGCCAACATTACTCAGGATTGCAGGAGGCTCGGGGCAAAAAGTGAGATGACAGCCAGGCTCAGCCCTTGGCTAAGCTGTTACTTAACAGCTGTTACGGAGTGTTTGAGCAAAGCCCCCTGAAAAGGCTCAGGGAACTGCACCCACCCATCTCCTTCTCTCCTGGTTGCTTTAATGATGGGAGTGCAGCTCCTAAGAAGCCTGAGGAACTGGCTGCTGCCTGGTGCTGCTGAAGTGCTGTTACCTTCCTAGGTACAGTTCAGTGCCACTTGGGCTTGCTAAAATTGCATCTTTTAAAATTTTTTCTGCAGAGACCCTGTAAACTTGTCCATGATTTTGTCCTCTTTTGCCTGCGAGCTTCAACAAATCTTATTTATCAGTGAATACCTGCTTTCCCACCTTTTCCCCTTCCAGCATGTTTTTCCTGCAGTCTTTGAGTTGCACCGTCTGGGAGCTACTCATCTACTGATTGCACTCATTTTTCTCTTTCAGAGGAACTAAGCTATTCTTGTAGTGTCCCATAGAATTTCCCAGCCTTCTTCCTCTGGTAAGTGTGAATGCTATCTTCCATCTTGTACCTTGAGCAATAGGTTTCTTAGTATTGCAGACTGTTGCTTCCCTAAACCCAAAACTCTTGGTATGGCTGCGTTGTGTAAGTTTGTTCTAGATGGGAGTAAGTGGCTGGTTATTCCTGTTTCTAGGTTTTCTTATTGTTATATATATATATATATATATGTAATATACTCTATAGCCTGAGCAGCAGGACATCATCTGTTCTAGCTGAACTAAATTTTTTTTTAAATTCTCTGACTGCTGATCTGATATGAAAATGTAGTTGTTCAGGTCCTCTACAGTAGCGGTATTTGGCTCATGTTACCAGGGCAGTGAATACCGGAATTGTTTGGGTTTGTTTGCATTTCAATGACACCAAAGGGGTACCTGTAAGGTAAAGCAATCCCTGCCAGCACAGGCTGCAGTCCCAGTGAAGGAGTCCGAAGGTGAAGGGATGTTCTTGGTACAAGGCAGCTGCTTCCTCGGGGTGCAGCCAGCCCAGGAGCAGCAGTGGAAGCGCCTGTCCGACTGCACACGGCTGTGCTGGCAAGAGCCCCTGCCTGGGAGGGGTGAGTGAAGGGGGGAACATCTCTGCCCAGCGCGTTGTGCTGGATTCCAGCAGGGAAAG
This sequence comes from Rhipidura dahli, assembly GCA_013399225.1. NCBI lineage: Eukaryota > Metazoa > Chordata > Aves > Passeriformes > Rhipiduridae > Rhipidura > Rhipidura dahli. Next base: position 154,639 of record VXAC01000021.1, read on the forward strand.
GGGGTGGCCCTGGAGTGGGGGGAGTCTCTTGGACAGAGCAGCTCTAAGAAAACGGAACAACTGGAGGCAGCTGGCTGCAATTTTTCAGATCCTCAGGAAAGTACGATTTTGTGTTGAGCAGCTGCCACAAGCACTTAAGAGGGAATTGTTACCAACAGTTATGACTGAGGGATTAATATTAGAAAGCAGATGTGTCAGGCTATGGAGTCTGTTTAAAGATGTGCTCCCTGTCAATGAGACCTTGGCTGAAGGGCTCTTGGCAGCTGTCCTGCCCTGCAGGATCTCCAAATCTCAATGAGATACCATGTGTGAAAGGAAAGAGAGTTAGTGTTGAAATTATCAGAATTGGAACACTTAAAACCAAAGCTGCTGGAACTGAAATATTTTTGTGCTTTCTCTATGGTTTTGCCTTGTGAGCGACTTATTAAGAAATGACCACGGCAGAAAGAAAAATGAGCAGCAAGAGTGAGTAAGAAACAGTATCTGGACAGAGGGAAACATTAAGAAGGAAGACAGAGATACTGTGATGAGGAAGTGGAGGTGCTTTGAGGGGTCTTGTGTCTTTGAACCTGGGACAGAAGCCAGGCCTGGATCCTATAAAAAAATTATTTATTCGTCTTTTAGTAAAATAAGAGTGGGATCAGAGTAAGAAAAACTGAGGTACAATTCCAGAAGTGCAAAAGCCAAGGAGTGGGGCATAAGTTCTGACTGAGGGAATCCCAAGAGAACAAACACCAAGCTCTGTGACCTCTGGCAAAACTTGCTATTTTGAGTATGGGACAACATCGTCTGACTGCACTGTTCCTAAGAACAGTGCCTGGTAAGGGAATTCACATGGGAAAGGAATTGTCTGATTATGTCTGGGATGTCTCTTTAGTGCTTTTGGAATTAAATTCCCTCCACATCAGAAGAAAGCTTTGTGATTACAAACTCTTCCACAGGCAGAACCTAAAATAAATAAGTACTAAAATATTTAGAAAAATTAGAACATTCAGAAATACAAATAACTATTAAAGTTACCAGGCTGTATGCATGTAGTTACTACTGACTGGAAGACAGAAGCAAACTGAAAGGTAGATGCTAACTGAAACATTTGTATTTTGTTAAGCAAGTTACTAGTGAATATTATTCAAACATTTCTTATAAATTAGACATTCAACATTCTCTTGTTTCTGAAAAATCCTGGTTTTCAACAGATTGCTCATTCAATGGGGAGCAATTCCACTGCCACTTTTTTTAATTTGCCATACTAACAAAGTAATTTGCCACGGGGTTTAGCCCCCAGATTCTTTGTAGTTTGCTTTGCTTAGTTTAATGAGTGGTCATCTTGGCCACCACTGAGTTCAGATCAACAGTGCAGGAGCCAGAAGGCTTGGAATTGTTCAGCCAAAGCAGAGACCAAGAGATCAGATAGCACCCAGCCAGGCAGGCCTCCCTGAATTACTGTCTGTTGCTTCTGAGCACTACAGAGCATTGCCTGGGACTGCACGTGGAGCTTACTTGTTCAGCAGCATTATTTAAGGAAACTTTGCAGGCCTTTTAAGCCTTTGGCATCTTACTGATCTAGAGGCATTGAGTTGTAATGATTTCCGTGGCCATTTCAATCTATGGAATTTCTTCAGAAGTTATCAAATAGAAGTAAAATTTTTGCTAGTGTGTTCTGTACTCTGAGTAATTACAGAGGTTATAGCTGGAAATGACTCAATATCCTTGATTTTATAGTCTGTGTGGTTCCCCGTTTTTCATCATCCAGGAGGAATAGCTTTGGTACCTAGAAGGGAAAGCAGAATCAGGCCTCAAGTGTAGAAAAGTTGGGATTGGCCACAATAGCACATTTTGGTTTCTGCTGACCTAGCTGTAGCTTGAGATAAAACTAACGTTGGGCAAGGCACAAAAAGTAAGAAGCATGAAAAAGAAAAGTGTCTGGTCACTTCAAGATTTATACAACTTCTTCTGTCACTGCTGTTATGTTCCACATCTCCCTTGATTTACACCAGTGTGAGAGAAAGTTCACATATTCTGTCTCCTGCTTTGTGGACTTCCTTTAATGTACAAATTACATCTGCTCAAGTCAGTGCAACTTTTCTTTGAGGTTTGGAGATCAGAGTCTGGAGAGTTGACACTGCACTGAACAGGACATGTTTTCTCCTCCAGTGATTCTGGAGCTTGGATTAGAATGGACCTGTGTCACCAAAAACACTTAGTGCAGATGCAGAGCCTTGTTAAATATGCAATGGTCAAGCAACAGCTCCTAGGGTGTGAACGTGGCAGGGGCAGGAGAGTTATGCTTCAGATACATTTATTTAGTTTCAACTTAAGGGTGTGCTATGATGAAATCATCTGCTAGGTATTCCCCTGTGTCAGCATGGACACTGAGGAGATGAAAACAACTGGATTCAAAGCAGATGCTTTTTATGGTCATGATGGTCCTTCATTCCCTGGGAGATGACTTTGTCTGCCTGTATGCTTTGCTAGGGGATTTGGCCTGACAGCAGAGCTGTAGCTTCCAGTGTCTGTGGCTTTGGGAGTCCTGTAGTTGAGCACTTGGAGTGTGTTTTCACTTGGTGTGGAGCCTGCTGGCTTGGGTGAGGTTGGCAGCTCCTGGTGCAGGTGGTGTGATGAATACACTTGCTGTCTGTCACACCTTGGGTTTCTTTCTGAACCCTCCATTTCTCAGCCTGTCACTGTAAGTTAAATCCAGCCTGGGCCTTGTGTTTGTGGAGATTTTAATGTGCATTAACTATGGAGGGTCTGGATGGCCTCCGGAGACTAGGGATGCTTGGGGAAATTTGGAGAACATTTGGAACAGATAACTTCTGTATCCCTGTCAGTCTCCCTGTGGAAAGCTTACTCCTCTACACTGATTCCCCAGCAGGACAATCTCTTGAATACCCATGTAATTTTTTTTTATTAGCATCTGTCAGTGAAAGGGGGAATGTTTGGTGAGGGAAGCAACTGTTACCCTTCACTTCAGGGTCTCTTAAAGTCACACTGCTGGCCTTGGTGCCATTCACAGTGTGTGTGGGATGTCTGTCCCTGTGGTAAAAAGCCAAATGTGAGTTCCCCTTTCTGCCCCTCTCACCTCCCATTTTATTATTTCTTTCCATATTAATTAGAGCTCTGAAATAGTATGCCATGGATCAAGAGGATTGAAATAATCTCATGTAGGTGGTGAAATGGATGGATGAGCAGGGGTTGGCCATTCCAGTGATTTGTGTGTTTCAAGTACTCTCACAGGAAATAATTCATATACTGGGTTTTCTAAATGTCTTTGTGAACCATTTGTTAAAAGGCTGCACAGTACACTGTGTCTAATTATTTGTCTAATTTATATTGTCTATATTGAAATTAGTCAAAGGCACAGTATTGTCTTACTTGTTTCCTTAGGTTTTTGTGGGTTTTGGAGATGTAAAAAATGTATCTGCTGCTGTCTAAAGTCATTAAGGAACAGCAAAACCTTCTGAGAGCCAGTGTTGTCAAATCTTTACAATTTCAGGTTTTGAAATCTTAAAGTTCTTAAAGAATTTCAGCTTTTATTTAAAAAAAAATCTGGTCATTATGGTCTTGGAGAAGATTTTAAAAACACAAAATCCAAAGAGGTAAGAAATGAAGGAAAGACTTAAAAAAGTTTTTGTCAGAATAGCCTCTGCAGCCATGAGCCCTGAATTTTTGAAGTTCTGAGGTTGAACAAATGGACTGCTTTTCCCCTATATCAACTAGGGCATGGCATAACTGCACATATTTTTTTTTTTCTAGCTTGTTTTTTTACCAATACCACACCCAAATTTCTCCTCTGTTTCCCTTTACATTTTCACTGGGATATTTCTGAGCTAGAGAGTTGTCACATCAGACCTTTCTCCTTACACTCGTGTTCAGTGTAGGTTTGATGATTCTGTTGCTCTTGGAAAAAAAGTCCTTATTCTGATTTTCTTGCTACTCAGTTCAATGTGGTGATAGAGAGGGAAGTTTTAAACTCTGGCTGGATTCTCAAATGCTGGCTTGTGAACATTCTTTGTAGCCCAGATAACAGAACTATTAAAATGATAAACAAACAGCTTTGGAATTAAGGCGGAAGAATGATCTGTGTCTTTAGAAGCCATTTGTCTCCTGCCTGGTTGACTGGAAGTGTTTGTGTGGTCTGAAGTCAATTTCTCAATGAGTGTTTCAGCAGCTCCACTTCACACTACAGCCTCTCTGTAGGCATTTATAAGTACACTATAATTTATTGTAGTTTTCAAGAGCTAGCAGCTGCCAGCTCAGGTTCAATGAGAAACCAGTTTGTGCTCCTGCCCAGTGGCAAATCTAATAGCCCGAGACTGGTAGATGATAAGGGGGCAGAGAGGCAGAGGAAACTGAAGGATTTGCCCAAGGTCGTTCTGAAGATGAGCTGTAACAACAGGCTGAGCACCTTAGTTCTTGACCTGCAACCTGGTGCTGTCATCCCTGTACTCGTGGTGCCTTCTGCTCCTGCCAGGATATGATGCTGGGATTTGGAAGACATTGCATTAAACTGCCTGGCTTCAGGAATGGCTTTTTTAAAGCACAGCTGATCCTTGAGAAGAAATGTCAGTGTTAGAAGTGACACCAGCTCCTAACTCTGATCCAGTGAAACAGTATCTAAGAAAATTTCAACCCCAGTGCTCAGTGATGACTAGGTAATTCATCACTGCTTTATTTTGCATAGTCTTTCACACAGACTGAGTCCCTCTATGTGTGCTTCAGAAAGTTAAATAGCAGTTACACGGACAATGACAGTGCAGAGACAGAGAAATAAAGGAGATAAAGACACAAGAAGACTCCTTTGAGGAGAACTGGGAAGTGACAGAGTTAAGGAGCCAAAGAGAGACTGGAGCAGGCTGTTTTTTCAGAAGGATTTGTAGAAAGGGTTTCCATCTCACCATAAATAAAAATCCAACATGTGGTTGAGTTATCATTTAAGATAAACTTGAAGTAAAACCCCTCCTGACTGAGATTTTTTTTTTTTTTTTACATTTTTTTTGCTTCAGTGTCTCCATTTCCCTAGCGAGGAGGGTTTCTAACTGCCCGATGGGATGTGCTTGCCCCTTGCAGGTCCTGAGTCTGCTCCTCCGCGTGGCACCTTGGAGTTTCTAGCTGGCACCATTACCTCCAACGAGTGGAGTTCTCCCACCTCCCCTGAGGGGAGCAACGACTCGGGGGGCAGCGAGGCCTTGGACAAACCCATCGACAATGACGCCGAGGGCGTGTGGAGTCCGGACATCGAGCAGAGCTTCCAGGAAGCGCTAGCCATCTACCCGCCATGCGGCCGGCGCAAGATCATCTTGTCCGACGAAGGCAAGATGTACGGTAAGGAGAGGCAGAGAGAGGGCACAGCACGGCGCTCCAGGCAGCCTGCCCTGGGCACCCAGTGAGTTCCCTTCTCTCAGAAAGAAGTTCTTTCTTCTCTGCCAGGCTGATGCTGTTGGTGGCCTCGAGTTGTATCTGGGAAAATCCCTGTGAAGATCTTAACGTTCACAAAGGAGACAGAGTTATAGGTGTCTTTTTCAGGGGACTATCAATAAGGTAGAACTCAGAGTTGGGCATGCTATTGAATGAATCTTTATATATAAATATATATAATCTAATATCTTCATGGTGTGACAAAGTCTATCTTTTATGGTATCTCTTGCTGCTGTCTTCACTGTTCTTGTTGGAGGTAAGAACAGGTAATGGTCTGGTGCTACAGGACAGAAGTTCAGCTCCTGAACTCCCGAATGGCTCTGCTGGTGTGCAGACACCTACAGTTTGTTCACTAGTTACACTTTTCAAATCTTAAGAAGGGCAGAAAGTTCTGTGTAGTCCTTCTCATTGCAGTTTGCCTTCTCATAGCCGTGGTACAAGTATTTTTCACCAGTGGGGTCTTCTCATCTAGCTAACTAGACACCAATCCCTTAATACAGAGAAGCTCTGGCTTGGAGCTGCAGCAAAAGTCGACTTTATAGGCAGTAGACATGCTTTTGAATTGGATTTTTGACCTTTACCACAGTTTAAATTTCTCTTTTGATTTTGTTCACAAAACGCTGGTCTGGCCTGGATTCTCTAGCTGAGTATTGCAAGAAGCCACCTAGTATTTCTGTGACTAAAAAGCAAAGCAAAGGCCAGTATTTGGTTTTAAGTCCCAAAGTGGACAGTTTCTCAGAACACTACCAAGGATCATACGGAAGGCAGCCCTCTTCCTACTCAGTCAGTTCTTGCTTTTTTTTTTTTTCATCCCCCCAATACATTGGAATCTGCCTGTCTTCACCGGGATGCTTCGTGCATGCCCCGGAGCTTCCTAATGAGCACTTCACAAGTCATTCTGCAGGTTTCTGTCCACCCATCAGGGCATTGCTCCTTGAGCGAGGGAATAGAATGCTCTGACTGTGGGAGCGTGGGTGGGGTCTTGTTTACATGGCCTTATCTGCAGTGGATGCTTTTACCGGGTACACACATCACTGTGTCTGGGAAGAGCCGTAGAGGTTGGGTAAGGCAGATCACCCCGAGGCTAATCTAGCGCCAGTATTCTTGGGCAGACATCAATTCTTGCAGATATCAATTCTTGCAGATATCAATTCTTGCTCTGTGCTCGCGCTGATGCTTTTGTGGTTGTGCTATGGAATCAACCGGGGAACTGATCCAGCTTAAAACTAACGCTGTCAGATAGGGGAAAATAAGTGAACTTTAATTTGGATACTGCCATGCTGCTTGTGCTGGTGCTTAGAGAAAGGATGGGGAGATTGGGAATGAACAGCCATGACTGAGGTTAAAGTAAGACTGCTTCTTTACGGACCAACGCTTGCTTAAAATGTTACTCAGACTAAAATACTACTTGAGAATCCACCCCATGGCTATTAAGCATAAACTAGTGACATGCTCCTTGTTGCTCTATATCTGCACTGCTTTTCATGGGGACTTTTAAAATTTTTTCATGGGTGACTTTTAAAGTTATTAGCGAAAAATTACAGTTGTGTTTTAAGACTGTATTAATTTACTGAACATTTTGCACGGTCCCTGAAGTATTTCAGCTTTGGAGTGAATGTGTCAGAGCAGAGAGTGAAAGACAAGAAAAGAAATGAGAGCAAAAGTGAAGTAAAAAAGGCTACAGAAGCCAATGAGACGTAGCTGAGCCTGACTTAGCATGGATTGGTGTTAAGTGGAACACATCTAGTTGACTGGACTGGTGAACTGCAGAAGGTAAATAACCCACTTGCGGGGTGAAGAGTTTAGGGTAAGTTCAGGGAGGAGAAATGAACAGCTTTTCTGCAAGCCCTCCCCCACTACTCCAAATGGGACAGTGTCCCTGCTTGCCTTCAGTGCACCTGTTCCGAGTGTGGACGGTTGGTTCAGTGTGCTCCTGACAGAACCCAGGCGCTGATTTATGCCCCCCTTTGCTTACTCGTCTCCAGGATCCAGGCCAAGGAAGTGGGGCCCTGTCTGGGATCTATAGAAAGATATGACCGGGCAGGGGGAATAAATATAGTCCCTGATTTCATCTTCAGTACTCACAAGCCAGCTCGTGGAACAGGGCAAGCTTGATGTGGAGCTGGCCCTGCCTCTGAAGGGATGGTTATTTATCCACCCTGTGGCCGACTGGCACAGAGCTCTCTGAACCAAGGGGTGAGGTGTTACAGAGAGCTGTATATGCCCCTTTCCCCTGACAAAACTGGGACCATTTCACTGTTTGTCACTGAGGAGTGGCTCATGTGGTACTACTGTGTTGAGCAAGATGTTCCAGGTCTCAGAATCTCTCCTACATGCAATTTATATGCTTCTCACCTTTTGTGAGGCAAGCTGTTGTCAGTTTAAAGTTGGCAGCTTTTAGCTGAAGTGCACTGAGGTGATATAAAGAATTTGTGCTGTTTCACTTAAATGCATTTAAAATTGTACAGAAAGATGTGTTTCATCCTCTACACGGGCCTCATGCTCATGTTTCCATGCCTCTTCAAAGTCAGCTTGTTTACGGCTCTTTAGACAACTCTCTGCTGATTGCTGAGTGAACATGATTCCGTCTTGACACCAAAGTCAGCCAAGCTCTTCTCTGTACACTGATAATCTGTGTCTCGATTCCTTTGCTGCCTTTCCTTTCATTATCTCTTTCTGTACTAGACACCTTCCATTTCTGCATGGAGGCAGCATCCTGACTGTGTATGCTCATGCCACAGCACGCTCTGGGTGCAAGCCCTCCCTGGCCTTTGCAGCAGGCTTTGCTGACCACCTGCTTAAGGCACAAGCAGCTGTCTTGTCTGATATGGAATGCTGTCCTTTCTCCTCATCATTGTGTTGACATTAGAAGCATTGAGTCTGGGGCACTTATTGCTCTGGTACCCCTAAGGTCTTGCAGAATAATTTTATGAGTGTTGCCTGCTAGAACCACTGTGGGGGTACAGTATTACAAATTTGTCACTTATGTTTTCCAACAGTGTTTTTCCATGGGGGCAATAATATCAAGCATTTATACTAAATAAGCTATTGCAGAATTAGGTGTTTGGTATCTCCTGGCATCTTCAGTACTGATCTAGAGAATGGAGAGGGAAAAAGCTTAGTACCTTTGTGAGATTTGCATGGAGATGCTAAATAGACCGGGTCTCCCAACATTACTGGGAGCAGAGAAATGAAAAATAGTAACTTGCAAAATGACACTTATTTTGACATTACATGAGAGACTGTAAGAGCTTGGAAGAAACTAATTAGCTGTCCAGTGTTTCCTTCCACTGCAGGAACACCTGGCTTGGAGCACCTTTTTGTAGGAGGGACTGGAACTGGTGGCTGTTTTTTAGATGGCTGTTCTGAAGGAGTCACTAGTTTAGCAGCTGCTTTTCAAACAGCTCAGCCATTTCTGTGCTGAGCAGGGAGGGGCAGACAGCTGGGGACAGTCATCCATCTCCCATGCTGGTGCCATCTGTTTGTGAACTGCTGATAGGAAATACTTAAAGATGTCCGAAGCTTAGAGGCTGAGTGATAGAAGAAGAATAGCCAACCATGTTACTGGTTAAAATGTGGAGCAGGCAGTGGACCACAAAGACTCGGGTTTGCAACATGACTTAAGATGGGATGAAAGGTCAATCTGATGCCAAAGCTACCAAGTCACAGGTGGTCCCTCCCACCCCTATTCTGGAATGACTAGGTAACTGTGTGGGATAATGCCTTTATCTCAAAGGGATAAGTTATCATTCCATGTTTTCCCTGGCCTCAAAGACTCACTAAAAGTAGAATTGGAAAGCAAACATGTAAATCCAAAGAAGCATAAAACATACGCTGCCTGTCCCAGCTCATAAACCCTTCTTGAGGGGAGGGATGAGAATCGTTGCTATTTAAAATATGTAAACCTTCAAGGTGTCAGTCTTCAAATGCTTTCCTCTGTATTGTAGTTTAGCATCTCACCCGGTGATGTTTCAGTCAAAGCTATTGGAACATTCTGAGAATGTGCTCAGTTGACACTGAACTGAATGTCCCAGGTAATTGCAAAATGTGTACTTCAGCTGTGATATCCCTCAGAGAGATATTTCTGAAGGTCCTCTCCCTTCCATTAGTATAGCCTAGTGAACTGTACAACAGCCCTTTATCCCATGGTTTCAGAAAAAACAAAAAAGGAATCTCCTATTTGAAACACTAGAAGACAGACAAAACTTTTGTGGACAATTGGTCAGGATGCAGACTTTGCCCTCCCCTCTGGTGGTAGGTGTAATGTTTTTGGAGTTGCTCAATAACGAGGTTTCGTTTCACTCAGTCATCTTTCAACTTTGCTTTTGTGTGGCTCTGGTTCTTTGTTGTTGACTAGACAAAGCCAGACTTCTGGAGAAATTAGCAGTGGGTTAAACTTCTGCTGGAGTTTGTCATGCCTTTCCTTCCATTTCCTTTGTAAGCCAAGTTTATGGTTCTTTGTGTTAAGCTGTATGCCAATTTAACTGGTGTTCTCTCCATGCAAGCATAAAAAGAAATATTTTTCCATGAATTCCAAGCATTTCTTGAATGTTAAGAAATTTGCTGCTTTTGAAATACCAACCCACCAGAAATCTTCTTGCAGTTAATAAATAGTACTGGCTGTGGCATCTTTCCGTAACATGCTTACTACTGAACATAAATACAGTAGCAATTCTATTGTGTACTATGTGTTATCAAAACCCTTGTGACTCCTTTTATGGGGGCTTCATTCTGTTTCAATAAAGGGCACACGCTTTTTCTTGTCCCTTTTGATTTTTAGCAGCTTTGTAGCCCCATGTTTATCTGTCAGGCTTAAAAGAAGTGAGCTGTGTAGTACAATGTTTTTCTCAGTGTGTATGTCTGCAGCCACAGAGTTTTCATCATGTTTAAGGGATTTCCTTCACTGGCAACATTGCATTACCTTTATGGCTCTTCCTCTGACTTTTTCACTTTTAAATTTCAAGCATTTAGTAATTCTCCAAGACAGAGTTAATTTGTAGTGGTCTATTGTCAGAAAGGCACTTGGTCTGATTTTTTTTTCATTGTAGATAACACATCTAGTTTAATTGATTTTTAATGTGGTAGGCCAGCTTTTATGTTTTGTAGGTATATGCACTCACCTGCCTTTTAACTGAGAGACTGTATATTTCATCTGTCAGCCTTTTCCCTTGTTGCATGTTATTGTTTTGCTTCTGCTCTTCTTAAGGATAACTTTACACATTTCCAGTGGTTTTCTGAAAAGTTTAGTTAAAAAGCCTTTCTGAAAAGTTTAGTTAAAAAGCCTTACTGTTCTTTTACATTTTAAAACCCACTTCATTCTTTCACAATTGGGTTCAGTACTATCAGTTGCTAATTTGCTCTTACAAATACCAAATGTTTATTAACACTTAAAAATTCAGATTGAATTCAAAATCTGGGAAGGAAAACCAGATATGGAAAATGAAAATTAATAATGCCTGGTGACTTGGGTTTCTTCTTTCTTTAAAACAAGTGCATGTAAAGCTATCTTCTGGACAGGTTTCTGCAAACACATTACCAGAAAGATCTCAAAAACATGGAGTGAGTTCTGAGAAGAGCAAGCATACCAGACTTAACATTGAGCCCTGGGAGTTGAAGGGACTGATTTAGGAGGAAAGATTAAAGTAGCTAAATATACATAGCTTGGCTAAGTGATGACTGAAAGGTGGAGGGTGGGGGGACACATAATAACAGTCTAAAAATATTTGAAGGGTGTTAACATTTAGGAGGGAGAGGGATTTTATGTGGAACATGTGAGCATGACTAGGATTAATGGGGGAGAAAGAAAGAATATAGGATGGGTATCAGCAAAGACTTCAGGACAGCGTGGTGCTCAGTGCTGAGGGATCTCTCTCCTCTGAAGAGCTAGAAAGGAAATGCTGTTGTTGGGGACTTTTAAAATTGTATCAGACAAGACTATAAGGATTGTATTTGTGAAACCAGTCCCAAAGAATGGGGGGGTGTGTGTGTGTGCATGTGCGCATGTGTATCTGTGTTTTACATGAATGAGGGGAGGATTCCAGATGGGAAGTGCTGTGCTTTTACATGGGAAACAAGAGAACAGTGGGCATTAGGTGGCTTTACACTGTAAATGTCTGCATGTTTTTGTAAATTGTTGGTATTGTGATTCATACTACCTGTGGTTTTGTGCCATGAGTGTGTTTATTAGACTGATTGACGCAGGAACCCTTCCTTAGATCTGAAACAAAAAGATCAGACTTCTAGGTAAATTCCAGGAGTGCTTTCTCAGAGTTTGTCTTCTGTCAATTCGCCAGACATTGAGTAGAGGAGGATGACAGCAATTCTCAAGAAAGGGTGTACATACACACAGAGGGAGCTGATAAAGTCAATATGCAGATCTTGTGGCCAATATGCAGATTGTGTGGAGACCTGGCACAGGAAAAAGGAACTCCCTTACTTCTACAGTACAAGTAAGAAAAACTTATCACATGAACTTTCTTTTAAAGTCTCTTTCAAAGGCATTCCTTATTCCTTAAGCAAAACCAATGTAAAACAACATAACCTTTCCATTTTTTAGTGCCCAAAGTGAAGGGAATCTGCTTGGTCAGAAAAAGCCAGTATTACAGCTAAAAGAACAAGCAATATTCTCATTCATGTAGGATCCAGATAATGAGCACAGGAGAACTAGGGCTGTCGATTGGTTTAAACAGTTGCTCATTAGCTAATCCATAACAAACCCTGTATTGTCTGTGTGTGGTGAAGATCTGGGCAGCAAAACTGGGAAGGCTCTGTGCAGTTTGTGCCCAGACAGATGGTCTTGTAAATCTGTTGGTCACTGGCAGAACTGGCTGAAACCTCTGGGGCTTGGGTACACCTGCTGCTGAAGGGTGTGTAGCCAGCAGCTGTTGCTCATTGCTGTCACCTTGAACTTGTGACCCATCTTCTGGGTACTCCTTCACATTCTCAGAGTCTCACTCCATGCACATAAACAGCCAGAGTCTTGCTCTGTCTCTGGCTCCTTGGTCAGGAAATGACACTGTTTTCATGGAAAATGCCTTTAGAATCACTCTCCTTTCCTCTTGGGTTTGATTGGTACAATGGTTGCAAATGCCTTTCCAGGGGCTTCCGTCGGAGTCCGTGGGCAGGAGGGCAAGGAGTGTAACCAGTGTTTGGCGAGGTAACCCAATAGCAGTGCCCAAGCTGTTTACTGCAAGTGCTGCAGACACAGGCCTGTTTCTAAGCAGGGCAGTGCTACAGGGCAACACACGGGCACGTGTGGCATTCAGCTCAGTGTTTCTTTCAACCCTGACCAGGGATTATGAGCATTCCTGCATATAAACACGGCATTGTGGTCTTTAATTGTAGAATCACACAAAATGGTGCTGGGAGAGACCTTCAAAAACCATCTCATCTGCTCCTGGGCCCAGAGGCAAAGCCAGCTCTGCTTAAACTGTTCATGTCTAGTCTGATCCTTTATGGCTGAAGGTGGGGGAAAGTGATTTGGCCAATCTAGATACAGAAGCTTTCATCTAGAAGGTAGTTGAGGCACCTAGATATGTGCAGATTTCCTTCTGGATCCATGTGTATTTTTAGGTATGTCTACAGCTTAAATAGTTTTGTCATCCTCATGTTCCTGCACTCCTGCCTGCATCATGGTTGCCCAGTTATCTATCAGACTTAGGCTGTAAACTCAGTCAGGGAACAGGTACTTAGAGAATCTGGAAAAAAATTGTGCCGGTGTTAGAAGAAGAAAGAGAATGAGGTGGCAGGGAACAGGGAATATCACAAGCCACTGTAAGGAATTTTCATGATCTTGGCAGAATTCAGCTATTACCCAGACCAGTCCCTGTGTGGCTATGCAATTATTTATTCTGTGTTTCTGCTAGGTTTTTCTGTCCACATTCTCTTTTCACCTGTTACACAGTATGACATCTCTAACAACTATTCTTGATAAAGTTGGGATGATATGCAATGTTGTTGCATATCATCTATAGATATGTTATAGATATGTTTTGCATATCATAAATAGATATGTTATAGATATGTTATAGATATGTTTTGTGTTGAGACCAAGATCCTTCAGAAGAGGTGAGATGACCTTAGAATTCACAGCAGAAGAAAAGAGGGAGTTGCCACTCCTGTTTCTTTGCTCCCCTGCTCTCCTTCCAGCTTTGTGCTCCTGTTCTTTAGGCTAACTTCAGTTTCTGGCAGACTCCTTGTAGATCCCTGTGAGGTTGCTAAACTGCTCACAAACTATGTTGGCAAAGTGAGCTGGACAGATTTCTTCCAGATTAGAGTCAAACTGACCCATGGAACAGTCTGTTGAGAGGGAGATGGTGGGGAAAGGCAACCACTTTTTGTCAGGAGTGTCCAGGCATTTGTTTAAGCTGAATCTACAACTTAATGGCTTCAAGTGATCAAAAATCACTCTAAATTATGATGGCAGAAGCTGAAGTTGGGTGGTGGCAGCATTCCACTTAAAAACATCAGTATTCATTTATTCATCTAATGCAAGAACAGTCTCTGGGTTCTTTTGCTCTCCTTGAGGCTGCTGTGTAATTCTCAGTCCTTTGGCTGGGGCAGGGTCATGGTGTAGTCTTAGGTGCTAAGGGAAGCAGTCATGACTCCTCACAGGACTGTGCCAGACCAGACCAGACCACGTACCCATGGTCTGTGGTGGTCAGGCAGCAAGTGGCTGCACAGATCTCACAGACACCTTTTAGTTCTAATTTCTGTTACAGCTGAGGCTTTGAGTGCTTGGTCAGCCTGCCACCTGGGCACATGCACAAGATTGGCGCTTGGGGCAGAAATCTGCCAGAAACTCTGTACTAGGGCTAAAGTTTTTGCCATCCCTTAAGACAGCATCACTGAGAATTGCTTTCAGATGCCCTGTGGATATTGGAAGATACTGAAATGAACAGACATTTCTCAACATAAGGAAGAATTTAGCAGATGTCCAGATCAGTAATGTAGAACTTGGACTGATGGGAACTGGAAAATGCTGTTAAGAGTTTAACATTGGTTTCATTGCTACCTCTCAGTAGTCAAGTTTCTCTGAGCCCGGGTCTGGGTGAGTAAAGTGTCTTTGTGCCTCTATAAGGTCATTCTCAGGTGTCCCAGGAGACTGAAAGCTGTTAGTTTGACATGCCTTTCCATGTAGGATTGTTACTGGCTCTTCCAGGTGTTACCTGATACACTCCCTGGTGTATGAAGGACTCATGTTACTATATGCAGCTGCTTTAGTGTGATTGTGGGGTTTCCCAGCCAAACCGAATCTAAACGTTTTCTGTAGGATTCTTATCAGTCTTAACTCTGGGAAGCACCAGAACAAGTCCCAGCTCTGCTCCTTTTGCAGCCCTTAACGTGTACATGGGAGAGTACTTATTGGATGGATTAACTTACATTTCTGTGGCCTGAGGCGATAATGTGGGAAAACACAGCTGATGAGGGCATTCAATTTATGCACTGAAAAGCACTATTAAAGGCTGAGGTGTGGTGAAGAGCTGCATAGCCTGGAGCTTCGCATTAGGCTGGTGGGAAGGCACTTCTGCCTGCATACATTGTTGTACCTTAGTAAATGCTCATCTTTGCAAGGAATAACTCCACATGCCCTTGGGGCAGTAATTAGAAGGCAGTTTAACGCTATTTAGCCTTTAGACAAATGATGCAAGCACGGGAAGTGCCTGGCCCATTTTCTTGCCAGCCTGTTTGTGTGAGGGTTAGGTGGAGAACAGTTCCAGGCTACAGCTTCTCTGGTGGCAAAACTGGTTTAAGAAGTTCTGCACCGATTCTTTCTCTGCTCTCTTTGCTCTGCCAATGCCGGGGTTAATGTGACCACAGAATGAACTAGTTCGCCAATCCAATTAAAAATAGGCTGATGGCGGGTGGGGAGGGGGGGGGAACAAAACAAAACCAACAACAAAATCTAAATGGGGACGGGGAGTTTTATTTTTTAATTACGGGTAATTAGAGTGGTGCATGTCAGTCTTTGCTCCCCTGTCCCCCCTCCCCTTTTCCCATCACTTTAGTTGGTACAGCTGCACACAGCGGTTGATGGAATGTTGCAGGAGGAGGAATGACCAGATAAGGAGAGAGAAACCTCTTCCGATTGTTCTGTTGATGAAAAATTTGTTGCTTTAACTACACCCGTAGTGACTGACTTTTCATTTGTCTCCAGTACTTGTTTGGAATCAATAAGATGCTTCCCCAAACCACCAGGGTCTGTTGTTATCCCACGGCCAAACACTTTGTGTGAAGCATCTTAAACTGACCACCAAGAAACAGCAGTTTCTAAATGGTGGTGGCACTTCTTGTGTTTCTGGCTGTGAATTTAGGCTGCCCAGCGGCAAAGGAGAGGAGTAAACACGAACCTTTCCAGCAAAAGACCTATTACACGAGAGAGGGTTTCAGTGTTTAGACCAGTTAGTAAATAAGACAACTGAGTTTTATGACCTCAGACAGACGAATCACCCGACTGCCATGTGAGGGGCTTGACTTTGGTGCATTCTGCCCGGCAAATAAAGCTTTGACTTTGTCATTTCAGAAGAGGAAGGAGCTCAGAACTTGCCCAGTCAAATGATAAAAACAGGTATTTTGGGGAAGAGCTGGCTGTGATGATGCTAATCACTTCATATCATGTTTTCAGGATTCTGACTTGATATTTTTCAGAAGTATTGGCTCATCCTTCTTTGATTCTTTATCTCAAAATCCCCTTTCTGTAGGGACTGCATGAGCTCAGGGAATCTTTGTGTGGAAGGTTAATCCTGAGAAAATTCAAGCATGGAATAAATGATAATAGTGAGGAAATTTTCTTCTCCCACCTGAATATAAAATTCACTGGTGTGTGTAACTGTGCTATGGGAACTTGAACGTGACTGTTGGGCACTGAAGTTCTGCACTGGTGGGGTCAAAGTTGTCAAAGATAGGGATAGGTCAGTGCCATAAAATGCAGTATGGTTTTCCGCAGGTTTGTGATGAAAGGAACGTCTTAATAAAGGTAGCATTAAAACTAGATTATATTAGTAAAAGTTGGGTGTCTGTGCATCTTGATGAAAATATGGGATTAACCGTCAGAAAGACAAAAATGTGGTTTCTGACACATGTAGCCTTATTTCTGGACCAGCTGATGTCCAGGAAGATATTTAGCATAGCTAAATGGAGGAAGAAGCAGTGGAATGAGAGATGGAGAGTAAGGCTGTGCAGGGAGCTGTGGATGGGGCAGACCCCAGTGGCTGTTAGTCCCAAATGGACATGCAACCCCACACTGCTTTTGTCTAAAAAGTGTCTTTCTGGTAAGACTTGGTTGGCAGTTAGTTTTGCTTTGTATGCACAGAGAAACACTGACATTTGGTGGGCAAAGGAGGTGTCCTTATCTTCCCTCTTTTGTCTAGATTTGTTTGTCTGATACACACAGTTCATTCTGTTCATATTGATTGTAACCAACAGTTAATTAAATAAGTTCAAGGAGACTGTTACGTCCCAGGAGATACCATTAAGTGACACAGAGAGATTGAAATGAGAGTTGAGATGGCTTTCCTGACCTCCCTTTGATAAACCTTTCACTGGATACAGCTGGATAGTTACTTCTCTTACAGAACTACATAGAGGTACTTGCAAATGTTTGCTTTGGGTAGAGAAAGATACAGAATCTGCCAAGAAACAGATACTTTCATGCCGTTTCCCACTGAAAGGATTTTGCAGACATCACTGAATTCTTTGATCTCACTTTGGCAACAGGTGTGTGAGGAAGTATAAGTCTTAAAGAGATACTGCTTACAAGAGGCAGAAAAATTAATATACTTTTACTAAGAGACAGTCAGTGTGAAGCTTTGAGGTAGGGCTGGAAAATGCTTTCTACGGTGATGGGAATTCCTTTGATTATCCCCCTTCCTTACAGGAAGACACTTCTCTGCTGTTATATTCAAAGGTGCACAGGTGTAAAATAGAGAATCCAAAAGCCTCCTTATTCACTTCTCTTAGGCAATTCCTTCCTGGATAACTCCTGAATGCAAAATTTTGCAATTTAGTGTAAGATGGAATGGGAGCCAAATTGCCACCCTTGGAAATTTATCTGTTGAGAGTAAGAGGTAAAGAACATAAGAGAGTATCTCTTGGCTACTTTTTTCGTGCCATGCTTCCAAGGGGAAGGCTCCAGGGAGAGGATAAAGGTGCTGTGCCACAGTTGGAATGTTGGCTGGAGCTTCGTGAAACCCAAGCCGCGGTTTTGATTGAGGAGTCACAACTGTTGGCAGGTTCTGGTGACCATGGCAGAGCTCAGCGGGAGTTATTCTAAGAACACAACATATGATCAGATTACTGAGGGGCACTTTGCATGGCTCTAAAAAATGAACCATCTGACAGTTTATGACAGCTCTGCCTGTTCCAGCCAAGTGAGGAGTGCTGGTCTTTGCTGACCCTGCAGCCAGGGTTGTGAAACAAAGCAAGTGCCTTCCAGAGCTTGTGAGCCCACAGACTTCCAGCCACATAGTACCTGCTTACATCTAGCTACTGATAAGAAAACAGAAGACATTTAGGACTTGCTGCTCTTGCAGTTTTGATTCATGGTAATAGTGCCTTGCTGCAGTTTACTGGGCCTGGCAATTTACATAGTTCCATATTTAGTAATCCCTGTGATGAATGTCTTTGTAGGGTGATCTGTTTGTTTCTTGGTGGTTTTTTTTTTTTTTTTTTGTTTGAGTTTTTTTTGGTTTTTTTTTCTTCTTTTTTGTGCTACCAGTACCTTTATTAGCTTAATATAGCCTGCCAGTTTGCTGTTTTAACCTCACTGTGAGGACACACTTCTGGAATGAGAGATATCAGCAAGTGGGAAGTGAATTCTAAAACTGGAAATTCTGATGATCCACAATTAAGTGCTCTCTGTGCGGAGTTTCTTTCTAGACAATTTCTGTACTGGCATCTAATATCTGCAATTTGTACAGCAATTTCTCCTCTCACTAGTCTTTTTTGGTGAAGTACATGGCCTGAGAGAACTTTGCAGTTTTTGCTGCTGCTGTTGTCAAAGACAAACAGTTTAATGTACACTTATGGAAATGCCTCCCAGTTTTCCCGGGCTTGACTACAGTTTATTGTCTCTCCTCCCTACTTCCTACTCTGTTTCCCTTCTTTTGTTCTCTTTAACACTCAGTCCCTCTTAATTCCTTTGATGAGGTGCTGGGTGACGCAGGAGATTGGCATCACAGTGTAAAGGTCTCTTTCTGCCAGTTCCTGCTTTTTTTTTTCCATTTTGTTTTGTTTCCCCTCTGGTGCTCCTTGTTTTTAGCTGCTTCTCTTCTCTGCATGAGTTTTCAATGGGCTGCAGTCCTTTCAAGGTTGCCTCTGCTCTGGTGTGGGTGCTGCAGTTGCCTCAAAATGTTGTTCTGTCATGGACCAACTTTTTCCAAAATCACTTTTCCAGCCACATCCCCAGGAATGTCCCCTACCATGTGTCCTTTTCTCCAAATTAATCTTTTTAGGTATCTTGTATTTCTCCCGTGTGTTCTCAGGTCTCCTTTTGTAGTTCTTTTTGTGTCTCCTCATGTGTCTCCTGTCCCTACTGGGTCTTGCCCTTTCCAAAACATGTTCGAGCAAAGGTAGCTTGTGCTCCTCTGACTGGTTGAGGATTTTATGGATTGATTGTTATTTTCATCCAGTTTGGGTGTGGCTGGCATTGACTGTGACTGGCACAGAGCTGTTCATGGCATCCTCTCATACGGATTACTCCTGCAACCCCTTGCTGCTGAAGCAGAATAGTGTTCTGTCAGACTGTTCAGTCTCCAGAATTTTGCTTAATTGGAAACACTACAAATATGCATTTGCTCCATAAAATTTATTGTATATGGCTGAGAATCCATTGAAATTAGTTTTGCAAGGATGACCCATAACTGAGCCAATGTCTGGAGAGTTCCCATGTGTTCAAATTTTCAGTATAGCCTGACACATGCCCTTTAAAAGTTTGCCTGCAATTCTCCACATCCACTTCTTCTCAAGGCTACTTTTTCCTCTCTTTTCCATTAACTCATTCTCCTTCCCTCTCAAAGGGTCCTCTTGTTGTACAAAAATTTTCCTTCTTCTTTCTTTATAGATAACAGGGTTTGAGTGCCTTGTTTTGTTGAGAACATTTCCCACTTCTAATGTGTCTCCAACAGCCCTGAAATTTCTTATATGTCGGCATCTGTTTGAGAAGAGTCACTTCAGTTGCTTCTTACCTTTCAGCTTGGATCCATGTCTAAACAGATGGAAGCTTTGAGAAGCCATAAATATTATTGTTGGCACTAGAGGAAGGTGGTGTGGATATGTGTCGCTAGTAATTGGTCTCGGCTTTGTGAAAATGGTTTACACGGGTTGGAAGAGCAGCCAGGTGCAAGGTGGCAGAACAGCATCTGCTCCCACCAAACTCCCCATGGCATGACACTGTGCTAAAGCAGAAACTGTGGGAACTTGAAGAGGTCAGTGCTTACAGGGCAGGGCATTGTGTTTCTGGCACAGACACAGTTCCTAATTTGTGTTTACAGGAGCTGGAGCTGATTTCTCAGCTACAGACCTGCTTCTTCTCCCAGGGGAATAAGGGGAACTGCTATAATGACACCATTAGGAAAAGATTAAGATCTGTACATGTAAAATGCTTTCCCACCCCTATGTGTGCATTGGTTGTGTTTCATGAACATGGCCTAACTGCAGTCATGGACATTTGCATTCTTCTATTTCAGAAACAGATGGAATTAAGGGCTTTGCCAGTCCTTCCCTAAAAGATTGAGTAGTCCATTTCAGCATAGTCTTTCCTTGCATACATTTCATTTCAGGGTTGAGTGAAACAAGAGTTTAAAATTAAAACAGGTTACAGCTTTTTTATGGAATATTAAAATACTGGAATAGTTAATATTGATAGTTTAATACTGATTTCACTGCTTGCCTTTTGATGTCTGTGATGTCCTAATGTACAAGCTCTCTGTCCACAAACTTTCCACAGACAATACTGGGGTTTTATAATTTTGTTATAAACAAACTTCACGAGCCCTGTGGCTTTGTTTCCTAGTTCATTCCTGCTTCATTCTGCAAAAACTTGCAGCCATATCAAGATGTCTCACAGCCTTGCAGCTCCCACTCCCGACTTTTTATTGCAGTACTATCTTGCTACTACTGTGGTCACCACAAATGTGTTATTTTGTAGAGCCTTGTCTTTTTCTGTCATGTTTTCTGCTTTGAACTAGCCTAGAGATCAGATGTGTAACTTCTGCCTTTCTGTTTCTGCTCTTCATTCCTCCATCTCTAGAAAGAGAATAAAATCTGTGTGACTGCTTAAATTGGTACATGGGAGCCAGTGTAATAAACCTGGATAGTCTGCCTGAAAGCACTTGTGATTCACTCTATCATATCACACTGATGAATTCTGTGTAGCTGTTTCTGTGTGCTTCCCCATTGTTGTTTGTTTGCTAGGACTTAGTTACACAGAATGACAGGTTCCTTTTGCTTCAAAGGGATCTCTTCAGACTGCCTCTCTGGGCAGCCTGTGCCAATGTTTAACCACCCTTATAGTAAAAAAAAGTTTGGGTTTTTGTTGTTGTTTGGTTGTTTTTGTTTGGTTTTCTTTTGTTTTGTTTTTAGATAGAATTTCATATGTGTTAATTTGTGTCAGTTGTTTCTTATTCTATTGCTGGGCACCTTTGAGAGGAGGGTGGCTCCCTTTTTCCCTTCATTGCCTCCCATTGGGTATTTATTTTATTATTATTGATTAAAAACTGCCCCTTAGTCCTCTCCAGGCTGAACAGACCCAGTTCTCTCAGCCTCTCCTCATAGACAAGATGCTCGAATCTCTTAATAATTTTTGCTGACTTTTTGCTGGACTTGCTCCAGTATGTCCACACCTTTCTCGTGCTGAGGAGACCAGAACTGGACTCAGTACTCCAAATGTTACCTCAACAGTGCTGAGTGGAGCTGAAGGATCTCTTGCCTTGGGATTTGCCAAAAGGGTGCATTGCTGGCTCATTGTCACCTGGGAGCCCATCAATCTGTTCAGCCAATTTTCATCAACCCCCTTGTACAATTTTGAGGCCCATACGATGTCATTTTGCCTGTGGGGATGTTATAGGAGACTGCTCCTAAAGACATCTGCCATGTGCACTAATGAGTTCCTAAGAAAGAGAAGTGTGAGACAGAATCATCCTGCTGCTGATCTCTATAGATACACAATGGAATTATCTATCTTTTTCACTGAGGTTGTTGCTTTCTAAGCTTGTATTTGCATTATTTCTCTGTTCCAGGCCGAAATGAGTTGATTGCCCGCTATATTAAGCTGAGAACAGGGAAAACACGCACAAGGAAACAGGTAAGGGCACAGTTTTCTCTGTAAGCATTAGCTTCTTTGGACCACTAGAGATTAGGAGGACTAACGAGAACAAATTTCTTGCTGTTCACTCAGTAGTTTCTGACTTTTCTGGAAAGAGCTTGTTGTGCTGAGTTGGTAAATAAGAATGGCAGGAAGAGTCAGCTCAGGCATTTTACAGTAGGTTTATAATGCTCCAAATCACATCATGACCCACAAATTTTTCTGTTGTCAAATAATGTGATTTTACTTGCTTGGCCTACTACTAATGAATGTTTCAGGGAACATCCATGGTTCTCTGCATGAAGATTCCTTGTTCAGCCCAGGCAGACAAGACAGCAGTGATGATTTTGAAAATAGCTGGCGCACAAGATGCAAAAGGAATCTTTGTAGTTTGGGAATGATTATCCAGGCTATGCTGGACAAAGCACTGAGCAGCCTAAACCTGCCTTAGATGGCCCATCTTTGCTGGCCCTCCACCCCATTTCATGGCACTGGACTTATGCTCAGAAGAGCAGCTCGTTGTTATCCCCACTCCCTCCTACCCCCAACCCTAAATAACTGCCTAAAGTGTGTTTACTTCTACAAGAAGCTACCAAGTATTCCTCTGGAATGAAGCTGGAATTTTGTCTTTCAATGCAGGTATCTAGTCACATCCAGGTCCTGGCAAGGCGGAAAGCTAGAGAGATCCAAGCCAAGCTCAAGGTATGATGTGTATCCCTTAACATATCACACAAGCCCCTCCAAGTCAGCTTATTCCCTCTATGAATAGCCTTAAAAAAGTCCCAGATTAGTCACTGAACTGTAGTAAGCTGGAGAGGAAAATGCTCTTCCCAGGAAATGTTGTGCAAACATTCATTATTGTTGAAGCTCTGTGACGTCTGGAGCAATTCTATTTAAAGAATAAAGAAACAATAACTTTTTAAATTTCATGTGTCTTATTTCTACCTCCGGTTTATGCTCCTGTCATTCAAATCTGAAAGACCCTTAGACTTAGGAGTGTGCAAAGAGTGTTTACCTGAGGAGGAGGGGTTTATGGTGACAAATGCTGACCAGTAAGCAGTCCCTGGTGTTGTGGTGGCCTTACAGCTGTTAGAGCACCAGCTCCACCTCTGCTAGAGGTGGTGATGTGGAGTTGTCCACTGAGAGGAAGCAAT
Source organism: Rhipidura dahli (assembly GCA_013399225.1). Taxonomy (NCBI): domain Eukaryota; kingdom Metazoa; phylum Chordata; class Aves; order Passeriformes; family Rhipiduridae; genus Rhipidura; species Rhipidura dahli. Next base: position 177,511 of record VXAC01000021.1, read on the forward strand.
AAAGCCAGCTGGCATCTTCTCAGGTAAAATGGTGCCAACTGAATAGACTTCGCTCCTTGATTAATTCAGACCTGATTTGAAGAGGCCTGAGCTAATGAGAAAGTGGTTGAATACTTGCTTGAGAAAAGCTGTGTTTTCCTTTCCATAGGAAAAGCTCCGAGATCACCTAAATAAACCTCTTGACATTTATTTCCACTCAGATTAGATGCAGGGAAATGGTTTATGTGCTCAGGCTGAATTGCCAGAAACGCTGAGAAGGTCAAGTTTGTATGTGACAATTGCACAAGAGGGTGTCCCCTGTTAGAATGTGAGCTATCCAGAAAGGGCTTGCTGAGCAGGATGTGAGGTCTGGGCCTTGTTATGTTTCACTGAGACAGCCAGAGAAGGAAGGTAGGTGCTGACCTTTTGTTAGGTATGGCCATAAGTAATCTGGAAGGAAGAGAGCTTGCTTCCCTGATCTTCTGTGTTTCAGGTGACAATAACCTTGACAGCCCAGTCTGTCCCTGACTGCTGAGGGGATGGCTGTTAGTATGTGCTTCCTCTTGGCTGTCTGGGCAGCTCCTCACTGTGCACCAGGGCAATGGACTGTCCTGGGAGCCAGCTGGTGGCTCTCGGTGTTACCCAGTGCATGCAGCTCTATTGCAAACAGTGATTGCCTCTAAGCCATGACTGCACCCCTACCTCCCAGCCCCATTTTAGAAAGCTGTGCTGTGTCTTTTATTAGCCTGTTGTGCTTCCAGCTGCTCTGATAAAGAGAAGGAGGCACAAATTACAACTATCTAATTCAGTGCACCCAGGTAGGGCTGCCTGAGCTCGGAACCTGTGGTGCTGTTAAGTGGTCAATTCAGGTGGAGGCCTGCTGGAGAGACAAGTTAGAGCGAGCAGGAAACAACAACTGCCCGGGGTGTTAAAAGCCTCTCTGCTGCTTACATCTGTAACCTTGATTCTGTTCCTCTGTGTGTCACAGCTCCGGGCTTGGGCATGATTGAAAAGCCAGTCAGCTGAGCCTGATTCCACTTAGCTCACAGGAGCTGGCCAGTTTTGTTCTCAGGGAACGGAGGTGTCTCGGGGAGCTCCATGGAGCCATTGGCTGCTGTCCTTTTACACCACCCGGGCCATGCTGTGAGCTCTGCCCAGCTGCCTGCAGAGAACCCTTCCCCAGGACCAGGCTGTTCCTTTCCGCCCACAGCGGCAAGTCGGGAGCACTGATTCAACTCATTTACTTCTTTGCTTTCTTTGCTGGCCATTTCCATAGAGCAAGGAAATGAAACCACAGAAAATGCTGCCCTTCTCCCAAGGTCCTGCTGACAGCTGTGTGTTCTCCTATCACTGTTCATTTTCCATAGCAAGTACATGTTTTCATATTTATATCCTAGAGATCAGAGCAGCAACATGATGACTTTTCAGAGCAGGCACTGCAATGCTTCTGTCTCCACACAAACTGTTGTTTTTTTTTTTAAAAAACCTTTAACTTCTTTAAGCGTGCACTGTGTCTACAACAGATAGAGGTGGGAAATAGGGTAAAGCTTGAAGAAAACTCTGTTCCCAAAAGTCAGTAGTTTTTCCATGCCCTGGGTAGCTGTCATGTGCACTAAGGAAAAAAGTGGGAAATGGTAGTATTATCATCACCATTGTAATCACCATCATCATTATTATGTGTTTTAAGAATAATAAAAGAAAATGTAAACATTGCAAATGTTTGGTAAAAGTTTTTATTGCTCCTTTTTTTTTTTTTCTTTTTTTTTATTTGTACTGGAAAACATTTGAAATGAGTACAGAACTGTTGGCTGAAACAGAAAGGAGATGTCTTTTCTAAAAACATGCTCTTTCCAACAGTCTGTCAAGTGTTTAAACAAAACAGAAACACAGCAGATGTTAATAGATAAAATACTTCCCTTCTTTAAATATTTTACATTTTGTTTAACTTTTAATAAAAGTGCCACAAGTAAATGCATCTTCCCCATAAACTCGTGTATAAACTCAGGTAGACAAATACAATTTTTCCAGTGAGAAAATAAGGGAAGGAAAAAATCCTTTCCTGCAATGGCACATGGAAATAGTCCTTATGTATATTAAGAAAACAACAGAAAATAATAATTTCCCTTAAGAAAAGTAGGTAATCCTTAAATTATTCTCTAAGGCATCATTTAAACTCAATTCTGAAAAAGTTTCCCATAGCCTTGGAGAATATTATCAACTTTCTCAGCATTTAAAATGTTTCCCTTCCATTCATTTGAATGGTACTAACAGGAAGCACAGTCTAAAAAAAGATGTACAGGTTTTGCCCATTACTACTGATCATTCCACTTGAACATTAGCATTTATTTTTGAGATCTTTTGTATGCCTCCTCCACTTTTTTGGGTTTTTTTGTTAGACACATTAGGATATTTGGGCTTTGAACTTCAGAAAACCTTAGATAAATTGGAGGGGTTGGAAAAAATGGAGGCTCAAGGGTGAGAACTTACTGCAGTTCAATGAATGCAAGTGGGAAGTGAGAATTCCTCAAGAAGACAGCAAGGGCTGGTGTGCCTCTTTCAGCAGTTTCTTCAAGCTATGAATTAATCTGTGTGTTTTCCGTGGTAATCATAATGGCACAGATAAATGTGGAATGTTTGAAGGATGAAGATTGATTGTAGGGGATGTGGGAGGAAAGGCAGAATGTGGGGAAGTGTTTCTGTTTGTCTATTTATTCCTTGAAAGAAGAAATGAAGAATGCAGTTTGTTTTACGCAGCCTCAGACCCACTAATTATGGCACTGTCATTGCCTGTAAAAATGTGTGTAAATCTACAGTCCTGTTAAAATACAAAAAGGAATGTCCCTGCATATGTGCCCTGGAGATTATTAAGGTTTCAAGTTTCTCTGGAGATGGGAATAAAATGATCAACTCTACCTGAGACTAATGCAGTCCCAAACTGAGGTAGTCTTTTTTTGCAGTGATGATGACAATCTCTTTTTTGTGACCTTTTCCTCAGAGGGTCTTTTTTTATAATGAAGAGTCTTTCCCATTGAATATTCTTACCAATTATTAAAACACAAGAGTCAACTGGAAGTGTGCTTTCCACAACAAAACTTTTCAGCTGTGTGGTTGAAAGCCCTCAGACAGAAAGGATAAATTCTCAGCAGTCTTTAAACCAGCATTTCAGAATGGATGATTAATTATATTTGAAGCTATAGAATGAGTGACAGCTCTGAAGAGTTCTTACCACAGTTCTTGGTGAATTTGCTGCCCAGGTTTTCAGAGGTGCTTGTTCCCTACAGAGAAGCTGATGAGAATCCTGGTTATACAGCATTAGAGCTGGCAACATGTTAACCATTGCAATAATCCTGTTTTTTCTGTTTCTGCTTTTCCTCATAGGATCAGGCAGCTAAAGATAAAGCCATGCAGAGTATGGCTACAATGTCATCTGCCCAGATAATCTCTGCAACTGCCTTCCACAGTAAAATGGCCTTGCCTGGTCTCCCACGACCAGCCTACCCTGCTGTTTCTGGGGTGAGTGGATCAGTGTCTTGGTGGAGTTTTGAGAGGACACTCGAGTATTTGAAAAGATGCTGGGACCTGCTCAGGAAAATTCTGAGAACTGAGACAGGATGAGCCAAAAGGCATTGACACTGTAGAATAACTCTCATATGGCTTCAACAGTTTTGTCCTATTCTGTGCTCACACTGATGTAAAACAATAGTTTCACTAAGTATATTTTTTTAATTATACAAGGGAGAGAACAATCAGTTTCTTCGGATTTTTATCTGCCTGAAATGTTTTTATCACTTTCTTAGTCCAGCATCTTGTTGGAACAAATCTGTTTGGGCCATCCTGACCCTTTCTCAAGTTTATAATTCCCAAGCTTATGCTCAGCAACTTAAAACAGATGGCCCTTACATAAAATCCTTCACAGAGAAGGTCTGTCAGCATCCTCATACCTATGAGCTGGGCCTAGTGAGCATTTGCTGAGCATTGATTTCTGCCAAAATAACTCCCATGGAACTTTCCTGGAAGAAATGGTCCTTCCAAGGGAGTGAGCATCATGAAAACTTTGGAGATGGAGCCACAAGGTGCATGCATAATATTTAACATCAAAGATCACTTTTGGGTCAGTTTCTTGCATGGCAGTAGTAGTAGTGTGTAGAATGAAGAGAAAAAAGACCAGTCAGCATCTCCACCAGAATAAAACCAGGAATGTAGAAAGAAGAGATAACTCATTCACATCTTTGAAGGTCTGTGAGCCTGCAATTTATTTCCTCAGAAAAGAGCAAGCCTTGCCTTTCATCTCTATCTAAAGAGTGGTGACTTTTGTTTATGTGTTGTTCTCTTGCAGTTTTGGCAAGGACCATTGCCAGGCCAAGCTGGATCTTCCCAGGAGTAAGTATTCCTTCATGTGAGCATCCAAAGCAGGCACTTCTGCTGCTTTCTCTGCTGCCTGAGGAACACCATTAGCTACTGCAAGATCTATGAAATGCTAAGATTTTCATTTTAAGTAGTGTTAAAATGGAGCTGAGCTCTCCTGAAAACTGTGTTAAATTGGGGGTGTTAAATGTCTCTGAATTTGGGCCTAAAAGTCTGAGAGGTATCCAGCCCAGACCTATATCCACATGCATAGATAGAAAAATGCTTGTAGTTGAAAGGCAAGGATAAATAAATGGGCACCAGTGTGTTAAAAGGCTGATAGGGATCTCAGAAAAACAAATCTGGAAGGAGGGCCTGCTGAACACCTGCAGGGAAATTTTAATCTGTCCAGCCCTGGCCCCTTACTGCTTTCTGAGTCTTTCCCCATGACCCTCTCTTGCCCACATAGAAAGACAATTTCAAAAAGACACCATCTCCCTGAGGAGAAATACTTGATCTAATCTGTGCAAACAGTTGGTGAAGAATATTTTTTGGTTTGGCTGGTATTTTTATTAACCTCCTTTCTTTGTGTAATTCTGTAGCGTGAAACCTTTTTCTCAACAACCTTATGCTGTACAGCCTCCGCTTCCATTACCAGGTAGGTAAGGAAATGTAGCTCCTTCCTTTGAAATTGTATTTCAACTTCGAAATCAGCCAGCACTCTAAAAATCTTAAAAGTAAATTAAAAAAAAATTACATCTTGAAACATTTCAATGAGCTAAAAAGTAATTTTCTAATGATTTCCTCTTAGTATCTGTTTCCATCATTTTACTGAGACAGCTGAAGTTTTTAATTTTGTTTTCTTTTACAAAACTTTTCTTCCTGTTTTATATTGGTTCTGTTGGGTTTGTTTTTTCTCCTGGCTCAGCAGAAAATAAAGGTTTACATATCTCTACTGGTCTTCCACCATGCTTCATGTTCTAGAACACTGTTGTCTGTCATAACACGATTTCCTTCCTAATTTCTCATTAATCTGGATAACAAATGTCTTTTCCTTCTCAGCTTCCCCATTTTGCGAGGGTAATGGTGACACCTCATTCTGATACTAAACAGTTCCTTTCACTGCTCCTTTAGGGTTCCATCTAAGTCCTCTTAAAATTGCTGCACGTTTTCTCTGGTGTCAAACCTGGGTAGTTTGTCTTTTACATCCTGACTGACCCTGGCAGTGCTGCCTGAGCAGAGGGTGACTGACAAACCATTTAGAGCACAGGTAGACTGAGGACCTTGTGAATGATCCTTTTGCATGATGAATGAAGCCATAAGAAAATGTAATGAGTCAGCTTTGACAGCAGGTGCTCTACTGGAAAGCTATTGCCATTTCTTTCTAAATTATTGTTGTATAAATCCTGTGTGCTTAGGGTTTGAGTCTCCTACTGGCCTCTCACCTTCCCCATCAGCACCAGCTTGGCAAGGACGAAGGGTTGCTAGCTCCAAACTTTGGATGTTAGAGTTCTCTGCATTCTTGGAACAACAACAAGACCAAGACACAGTAAGAAACACACCTTGCTTCCCCGCCTCATTAATTCTGCATCTTCAGACAACTCCTGTTCATCATGGTTATGTTGTACTTCTGTGTGTGTTTGGAAATACTTGCTTCATTGCTCTTCACAGAATAGAAAGGCATCTTTGGGGAACACCAGATATCCTCCTCTTAGAGGATAAGTAGTGATAGCTCCAGCTCTGTGCAATGTGCTTCTGACCTCCCTGTCCAGGGTCATGGACATTCATACACCAGAGCCCAAGGCACTGAGGTATTAAACCCCTGCCAGGCTACTCTGGCTGTCCTCTCCAGCCTTGTAAGATAGACTCCAATATAGAACCCCAAATCAGATGTTGCTAAGATCACATAAAGCCATGTGTTTTTCTGGTGTGATGAGAACTTGAAATTGGGGACAACTGGGATGAATTTGCATCACTGTGTTTCCATGGTGCCACCTATAAAGTGAAAGTAGTAAGATTAGCCTGTCTCACTAAATCTTGTGATTCTGCATCCTGAGATGTGCTCTGGTGATGGGATGAGATAGGAGAGTTCAGAAAAAATAGTGTTATCTGGTAGTGGTACCTTGCTGTGGGATTTCAGGCTCTTCATAGAACAGGAGCATTGATGTTTGACTGAGTGAGTGTCACAGGTTATTTCAGACAGCAGCATGAGGCAATGGTTTAGGAGTGAATATAGGAAGAAAACACCCAAAAATAGAGAAGGAAGAAGCATGGATGTATTGATAGGAAAGACAAAACAGCATGAGCCTGTATTAGCAGACATTTCTATTGATTTCTTCTGCTCTTTTAGAAAATGCTATCAAATCTTCATTGACTTCCAATAGTCTTTTGTGAAGGACAATGAATGTTCAGTATGTACTGAATGGTACTGAACAGTTTCCTAATTCCATGTTTTTCCTCTTCTTGCAGTATAACAAACACCTGTTTGTGCACATTGGGCAGTCAAGCCCCAGCTACAATGACCCCTACCTCGAGGCAGTGGATATCCGGCAGATCTATGACAAGTTCCCTGAGAAAAAAGGGGGCCTGAAGGAGCTCTTTGAAAGGGGGCCAGCTAACGCCTTCTTCCTTGTCAAATTCTGGGTAAGAGAAGGGCCCTTTGCAGGGTACCCATTTGCTGTGAAGTTTCTCACTTTAAAAGCTGTGACCTCGCTGGCTGTTAGAAAACTGCTGCCTCCCAACACATTTTTCCCTATATAGGCAACTTAATACAGCCACGACTGGAGATCTTCCCTTGACCCCACAAGGCACACTTTCTGGCCTGCAGCAAGATGTGTCTTTCACATTGTCCATCTCTAGAGTTGTTCTTGACTACTGTCTGGAGATTTGCTAATGGTGACTTGGACCCTCTAGATTTTTCATTTATGTATAAGTAAAGAACTCAGAGAAAATTATTCTCTGCATACTCTTATGCATTCACTTCTCTCAGTGTTGTGTAACTCCTCAGTCAGTAGCAATACTTTTCCATCTCTTCTCCTCTCTCTGTAGTCTCATTTTGTGTTATCCAAGTACTAATAATTTACAGATGCATAATTACTGCTGGCAGAGCAAAAGATAAGAGTAACATATAATGAAAATGGATTATGATGATGATATATTACTGAGATGACTTCTGGGAAATTGGCAGAAATCAGCCTGGCAAAAGCTTACTCACTCAATTTGGATTTTTGTGATTTAGCTGAAATTTGAAAAACCTGTGCCATTGTGCTTCAAGGTACAAACAAAATAGCTTTGGTGATCAATATTATCATAACTATTATGAAATTAAAAATAACAGTAGCTCAGGGCAGTTATACACTAGATGGCTGAGGGAATGTGTAATGGGATTTGGAGCCTTTCACCTTGAGTTTACCACATAATTCAACCTCAGGTCAGAGTAAGATGAAGAGAAATGAGCTTTTATATCTCATTCTCTTCATACAAACTGGTGCTAGAAAGCCACCTGACTGGTGCTTTCAGAAGGAAGAGTGAAGTGCCTTGAGATGCAACTTCCCAGCTGTCCCAAGCCTTGCCTTTCCAGAATGAGCTGGAGAAGGCTGGCTGGGAGTTTGCTGCTCAAGTGCCTGTGCCTAGAGTGTTGCTTGCTGGTGATCTTTGGGGACACAAAGTTTTACACCTGCAGTCTCCCTGCTATTGAGCTGGGCCCTTCATGGGATTAGCTCCTGGCAAAGTACAACAAAGCCTGCCTGGGGTGCTCAAAACAAAAGGTGAAAGATTAGCTGGGTTCTGGCTGGGAGAAACAACTGCACCTTGCTGAGAATTGCATCCTTTGACAGGGCACCTTTTGAAAGGTAGTGATTGCCTTTTGTGCTTCGGAAGTTTCAAGAGCTAAAAGGAAGAGCCTGAAGGGAGATGCTACATAGAGAGTATAAAACGTTTTGAACTCCTTGACTTTAAGAGAAAGGAATCATGAAATTGTGATCTGGTGCAATTGTGATTTTATTTATCAAAATTGACAATGTGCTTTTCTGCTTTTGTGGTTCAGTTTGGGGATTGTGATAATTTGGTTTTTAATATCATATCAGAAGGATAAATATGGCCTATGCACCATGTCAGGCCTCTATCAGGGTTTTGAAAGATTTAGATGGTGGCATGTCATCACGCTGGGCTCTTTCTGTTCCCACATAAGGTATCTTGTGTTCAGAGGGTATCAGCTCACTGGAATTTGGCTTGATTTAAGAGATGTGACATAGGATTTGGAACATCTTTACTGTGTGTACATGATGTAGTGTGTACATGATATTGTGGGGCTCTGCAACTCTATACTCAGAAGGACAGAAATATTACTGGGCTTGGTTTAATATTTTGACTTTCTGTTTCTTTTTTTGGTACCCTTGTATTGTTGGATTTAACATCAGGTTTTATTGGTAGCAACATGACAGGTTGTCACTTAGAAATAGACAAAGTTTATAGGTCAACTTGAAGTTACTTGAAGCTTCTAAGACTTAAAAGAAGCAAATAAATACACACTTTTCACAGATAAGGCAATATGATTAACACCAAAAAAGGAAGAAAACCAGATTTCAGCAGAAATTTTTATATACCTTTGCATTTTTATACTTTTGTAGTAGTATGTGCTAGGGTGCTTTTTCATTTTGCTGCCTGATGGCTCTGGACAGTTAAACAAATATACTGTTGATGTTCAAAGATACATAGGATAAAGCAATTACTACACTGTTGAATTTATAGCATCATTTTAGGATAAAATGGTGAGTAGAATTAAATACTTGAAGGGATGTTTTGAGACATGAAGATACAATTGATTTTTCAGAGGTTCTGAATTGAAATTGTGGTTGCAGGTGACAAAGACTTTAAAAAAACAAGGAATGAATAAGCTGGGGTTGGATATATGCAATCTTAGGCTTGAAGAACCTGAGTCATGAACCTGCCATTGCTACAGTAAGCACTGAATATACCCAATGATGTGTTGTGCACCAGAAGCCTAATTCTAAACACAAGGGTTGGGGTTTTTTGACATCAGTGGCAGCACCGAGAATCTAGCATGACTGAGAAAGAGATGTCCACATTTGTTCAAAGGTGCTTTAAATTGTTTATACAATAGCTAAGAGTTAAAAGTTGATGAGTTTGAAACAAGCAGCGTTTGCAATTCTTCCTTGATTTTGGCACTGGGAATTTGGTACAATGGACTGATTTTTGGACTTGGGTTGGCGAGTTGTGTATGACATTTCTCTGTGCTCCAAGTGCATTCTAGCACACGACAATGAATGTGAGACATTAGCCTCCCAACACATGGGCAGTGGCAGCCCTGCTCTTTTCCAGGCTAATATTATCTCTGCCACCTGTTCCTTGCTTCTCCCCGTGAACTCCTCCTGCATGGATAGTTATTAATAGTCTGGGGGAAGAGGCATTCTCAGGGCTTTGCATGTCAGTAGAATGGTGCTCTTGCATCTTGGAGCTTTCAGAAGCTGTGAGACTCTGGATGGAAGTCAGAAGGAAAATGACAAACCAGGAATTCAGGACAGGTAGTACTTTGCAGAGAGCAGCCATATGTAGAGACACCAATCAGGGGAATTTCTTGGGAGCCCTGTCCTGCCTATGAAGAATGTATGTAGCTATTTCTTCTCAGTGATAGGCAGTCAAGTCACTGAGCATTTTCTTTCAGCTAAATAAAATACACTTTTATGGGAAAGTGCTGAAGGGGTGGGCTGGAAACTGCTGTCCTGCACTTGGCTTCTCTCCTGTCACAAGCAAATCCAGTCAAAAAAGCAGCACTGCAAATTGCCCACTGGATGCCTTCAATCCTGACCTGGCAGAAACTGCCTGGAGAGCAAGGAATGGCATTTTGGTCCCTATGTCCAGTCTCTTCTTGGTACTCCTTCTGAGGCAGCAAACAAGACAGCAGCTAGAAACAGAGAATTTTATGATTTTTGCACACATTAATTTCACCTGCCATCACCAGCACCACCTCCAGTTGCTCCAGTCCCCTTATGTAAGGGGACTGCCAAGGGTACTTCTTTCACCAAAGTTGTTTCCCACAGTGTTTGACAGTATAGAGATTATTGACAGCAGAAAAATTGAAAGACTGAATTGCTGAGGAATTGTCAAAGAATCTTTTTCAGAGATGGAAGGGAGAGAAGAGCATATTAACTTCTGGAGGGTTACTATGCTCTTCCTGGAACAAATCCCTTCTCTTCCATCTAGAAATGTTGTCTGTAGGTAATTAAACATTCTGCTTACTTCTCTGGAAATGAGGGAATCTCAGCTGTTTCTCCCAAAGCAGGTAGATTCACTCTTGCATGCAGTATGTGGATCACAGATATCCCAGTGATTGTAGTTTCAGCATGTTTGGAAGTCATCAGGCAAGCTATGGATGGCATCTGTGCTGAGCTTGCACAGTAAGTTGAACACATCCCAGGCACATCAGATGGCTGCTATGCCAGAGTGTGCACAGGTTTTTGCATCTTGGGCAAAAAGCAAGATCCCTGACTTTGTCAGATTAAGTCGCATGGTCCAGTTGGTGGCTCAGAACTCGGATTTAGCTTGTAATGTGCCTCATTTATTTGATCTTCTACCTTTGCCTGTAAAAGAGACTGAGAACAGCTGTTTGAATGCTGGACACCACCCAGGAGTCTGAATGCTGCTGCTGCCCCCGCAGTCCCACCCTGTTCTAGCAGTGGCAAGTAGGAGCAGCTCAGCCCCCTCAGTGAGGCTTTCCTAAATCCTGCCTATGTCTCCTTTGGCTGCCTAGGATGGGGTAAGGAATGTATTCAAGCCTCATCTCACTTGTTGTTGGCCATACTAGGGCATTTGCCAAACAGGAGTTGAGGCACCCAGGTTCTAGTCACATCCAGTTACATATTAAACAATTCCATGCATTCCCAGACTATAAAGTGAAGATTGGCCCTCCTGCTTGATGGAGTTCTGGGAAGATGAATTTCCTTTGAATCACAGTCACTATTTTTCCCCTTGCATCTTTTAAGGGTGGAATGTACTGGACACAGCAAGTCAGACCTGTCTCTGCTCACCACGGGTGCTCGCTCCAGCCCTGGGTGTGCTTTGACACAAGGTTTTCTTTAGAGAAGCAATGTAGTCCTGATGGTCTAGGTGTTGTGAGGAGCTCATAGGAATCTAGGCATGAAGGCTATTGTGGTTTTAGATGTTAACCTAGATGCAGTAGCTCTTCCAGTCATTATGGTCTTGTCCTCATGCAATCCTGAGAAGTTTAACTGCATCCTTTCATGAATTACCCTTGTGCCCAGTTGACATTTAGATGTTAATTTGGCTATGGCAGATTACAGTGTTCTTCCTCAATTTTCTGCCTTGTCTCCCTTCAGGAGGTAATCATCTCCACAGCAGGGAAAGCTAAGAGATTGGAGTTCCACTCCTGAGTTGTTCCTTGGTCTCGTATTCATGTACACCATGGCTATTTTCAGTTCACATGAATAAACCAGGTTGCAAATAGTTCAAGAGCAGGAATGTGTGTGCTAAATAACCTCTGGTATGGGGACAGTGCCTTCCTTGAGAAGGTGGGAACCAGCAGCTGTAGATAAGTGAGTGAGCTGTAATTGTAAGGCCAGCACAGCCTGGGGTGCTCCATTCTCCTGCAAACGTGAACTGAAGCCCTCAGCAAGCTGCTGCTGTTATTCCCTGGAGCTGCTGAAATTCCATGTATGTATGTTTATGAGATCTGCAGAAGTGACAGGAGGTGGGTGCACAGCTCTTGGTGACTGATCATGCCATGTCTGACCGTCCTAGCCCATAACATGGGACAAGCTTTAGAATAAAAAGTGCAGTGTAAATGTGAGGGAGTTCCAACGTGATCCCACTGCAACAAGGCTTCCAGGAACCTGATTGTACATAATGTCAGTAAATGACGATGACTCCTTAATTCAAATGTAGTTTTGTCATTAATGTTGATTAATTAGATGTTAATTGGCTGTGAAATTCCAGTCTGGCCTTCTGATGGGAGGCTTGTCAAATTGTGGATGCACCTCGAGTGACTTCTTAGGGCTAGTGAAGCTTTTCTCATGAAGTGGAACTAGCACCTTTCTGCTTTGCCTCATATTGACTGCATTTATTTTTTAATTTTGCCAGTGAGTCTTTAGAAGAGTGTAACCTTAACTTTACTAGTGAGACCCTGTTTGTCTGGTTCTGCAGTGAGAGACTCTGCTATGTTTATGTAGCAGTGGCCTGACCAAGCCTCTGTAGCCTTGACCCTTTGTTCTTTTTGACTCAGTGGGACAATTTCTTTGGAAGAGCGGAATTGAGTCCATACATTGTGTTTATTATTCCCAAGGGAAACAGCTGAAAAATATTGTGAAGGACTCCTGGTCTAGTTCCTCTTTGGAGAAGCGAAGAAATTAATCTTTATTCAGACAGCTGGAGCGTGGGTGAAATAAACAAGAGTTAGTTGCATTGACATGGAAGTGAGTATTACAGTATTAAAGTACAGTATTACAATACAGTAATTCAATAAAAACCTAAACCAGAACATAGTAACGCTGCTACTATCTAATACATTTTTGTGGTGCAAAGAAAGTGGCTGCATCACTACAGTTACTTAATATCAAGGTCTTCAGCATGACCATAATAATTCACTTGGAGAAGCTGTTCTGCCTTCTGCTTTCCCTGCTGTGCCCATCCTCCCAACACAGGTTCTTTGAGCACACACGAGTGTTTCTGAATCAGGCCAGGGAACTGATCCCACTGAGAACTAGCTGAGCAATTCCTCAGTGAGCCTTGTTGTAATACAGCTACAGAAATGTGTCAGTACAGCAGGAATGGGGAAGCTGCTCTGGAAGAGTGAGACTGCTCTCTCTTGGGGTCAGGAGCAGCCTGGCATCATCAAACCACAACTCTGAGGTGCACTTTCTCAAGAGACTCAAGCCAACCCGAGTATGCATTGCTATGAAAACAGGCAATCTTTGTGCCCTCAGTTTTTGGGATGGCACAAAGGCAACAACAAGCTCACATGTCTACAGATGGGGAGAAAACTTGACTGGCACTTTCTAGACTGACCTAACCCTTTTGTGAAATTGCTCCTTAAGACTACTCAGCTAACAGTATTTCTTACCTCATGGCAGAGAAGAGACAGGTATTTTGCATGGCACAGAAAAAGGGGTATTCATTATTGTGGTGGTCCAGTTCCAAAGCTAGCTTTGCTTGTCCTTAGTGCTGCTCTCGATCTCAAATAAAACTCTTCATTGACAGTGGTTAAGAAAACCCTGCTAAAATGGCATTTAATGCTGTCCTATTCACACTGTGTCCACTGTAGCAGGAACACTCTTTCTTCAGTTTCCTCTTTCCCTTGGTTCAGCTCGAAGAATAAAATGCTCTGGAGCAGCCTATGGGAACCAACCCTTGCTTTTATGCTGATGTAAATTAGCACCTGGGCTTGTGGAGTGCAGAGAAGCTCTGCCCTTTCAGTTTTGAAGGGGAGGAAGCTGAGCTGGGCATTCCCACACTCCGTGGTGTTTCCCGAGCTTAAGGGAAGCACCACTTGGTTCATAACCGTGGTTGGAATGACCCCTGGTGGAAGCTTCAGACAGCCAGGGTTTTTAGGAGTTAAGTCCCAACAGGAGGCTTTGGCTGGCCAGCCTTAGGCACTCCGATTTGAAAACTGTGGCTGCTAATGGAGATGGGTTTGAATTCAGGTGTAACTGGGCTGGATACGACAGAAACCTACATTCCTTACATTGCATCCTGTCTATTTGCAGACTTTAGATTATGGTACCTGAGCCTGATGTATGTGTGTGTACTCACACGTTCCTTTTCCCTGCTGTCTTTTTCCCTTACCTACATTCCTAGGGTGGAAAAACTTTATTATTCTTGCTTTACCATTATTTTCCTTCATTGGTGAGTCAGCCCAGTCTAGCCTGTCTGTTGCACTGCTCTGTCTCTGCAGTCTGCTCTCCACATGCTTTGTGAAGCTGTGTCATGTTTTTCATGTTAGGAGGATGTTCCACCAGATTTCCACAATGTGTACACAAATCCACACCACCATTTTCTGAAGTGGGAATGGGATTTTATTCAATACTCTTCAGATTTCTCCTGCTTGCTCGATGCACATTGGTCTGCTTAAGGAGCTTGGGACACTCCAATACTTTACTATCTTGGCTATACAAGGTAATGGTGAGAAAATGCCACAACCATCTATTGATAACCATCTAAATTTTTTGTCTTTTTTTTTTTTTTTTTTTTTGGCAGGCTGATTTGAATACCAATATTGAAGATGAATCCAGATCTTTCTATGGTGTTTCCAGCCAATATGAGAGCCCAGAAAACATGGTCATTACCTGTTCCACCAAAGTGTGTTCCTTTGGAAAGCAAGTGGTAGAGAAAGTAGAGGTAAGGAGCAGACACCTGGGTGCAAGGTTCTCTCTGGCTGCTGTTTTGTCACTCCAAGTATTTGCATCCTGCCTTTGTGTATCTCAAGGCAAAATATATCTCATGCTTCTTGTCAGGGAGATGGATGCCACCGATGCAGGTGTAAGATCACCCAGCCTGCAACATGGCCTTGTCTCAGGACTTTACTGCAGATCTGGTAGTGTTTGCCGCTTTTCCCTTATATCTCAGTTTCTGAGGAGATGTAAATAAGTAAGACTTTTAGCTCTGGTGAATCTCTGGGGGTTTTTTGGGAAGCAAAGGAAAGCCAGAAAACACAGACCCCTTGTTTTGTAGACCAGACAGATGAAAACATACAAGCAACACCTCACTCTCATCAGTGTTTTTAAACAGATCTTTTACAGACTATAGCCATTAATTGACTGTAATGATTTACAGACTATAGTCATATGGTTTTATTTGACCTAGAGCTTGTACACTTACAGCTTGAGCAACAGGGGAACTACAAAGTCATGCATATAACTGGAATTGAAGAAATTAGTTTTGATGCCACATTCAGCTGCTAAAAGGGCTGCTTTGCCATGCCTCCTGCTGCCCCTTTTCTCAAGGAGCCTTGAGATGCAGAACATCTATGCACAGAACACCAGCTGTTCTTGTGTCAGCACTCAGTGCAAGGTGCATCCTTTGCGAAGACCCATCTCCAGTCACATGACAGGCATTCCTAAAGTCCATTAAAGTATTGTCAGATGGGACAGAGAGGTCAAAGGAAGGTGTCATGGTGCACAGGAAAGAAGACTGAGCTTCTGGGGTGAAAGGGTGTTACAGGCATTTAAGGGCCTGCTGTGAAATCACAGAATATGGCCTCAGTTTCTCTTCAAAGGCAGATAAAATATACAGGAGCTAAGGTGTGAATGTGAACAAGAAAATCCCTCTCTGCATCATTGGCCAGACCCTCTCCTAAAGGGGAGCAGATCTCTATGTTCTCTAGCACAGGTACCAGAAGGCTTTAGTCTTTTTTAGCTGTAAAGCATCCTGAGCATACTATTTACTATCATTACTTCCTGGACTTGCTAAAACAGCAGTTATTACGTTTTTCAGTTTATTCACACCTAATATTTTTCCAGTAGGGATGCAGACTGTAGTGTAGGTGACAATTGGTCTGTTGCTCTTAGTTACCTTTGAAGGTTTGCTGCTCATAAGCTGGAACCCACTGTTCTAAAGGAAAAAAAAAAGAAATTAAGCCAAAGAAATTGGAGAGCTCAAAGGGACTGACCTCGGTGGAAAGCACTGTGGTCACTGTTAATAAAATTATTTAAAAGTGCCACTGTAATTTTTGTGTTCTGAGTCCCTTCTTGTGACTGGTGTCAGTGGTGTGACAGCGTTGCCCCACGTGCCCCCTCTGTGTTTGGCGTTGCAGACGGAGTACGCGCGCTATGAGAACGGACACTACTCCTACCGCATCCACCGCTCCCCCCTCTGCGAGTACATGATCAACTTCATCCACAAACTCAAGCACCTTCCCGAGAAGTACATGATGAACAGTGTGCTAGAGAACTTCACTATCTTACAGGTGGGAATTTCAACTGTTTTCGTTGCAGCTTGGCAACAAGTAAGCACCATGCAGGAGTTCAGTGTTAAGAGTCAAAGCAGATTTCCTTTTTTAGCTCAGCATTTAATTGATCTTAGTGTCTTTCATGTGTGTTGCACTTCAAGACCATTTATGGAGCTCTATACATAGTAACTCATGCAGAGGAGCAGCAAAACAATTTGAGAGACCTGGGTTAAGAGAGAGATAAAAAGAAAAATAAAGGGAGAGCTCAGGAGGCAGAGAGACCAAGGAAGGGGAATGATGAAAAAGTCAGTGAAGGAAATGCTCATTACAGTACTTCACAAATGTTGAGGTCCTTTCTGTGCCCTGGCTCTTTTTTGCAAGGTAAAAAAACCACAAGGGCACTGTTGAGTGGCTATAAAATTTTTTGTGCAAAGAGTTCTTCACTAACCAGATGGGGGGGAAGGGGGAGAAGTAGGGTTTTCAGAACCATCCTGGACCTGTAAAGAAAATGGAGACATGCAAAGGAAGGGGCATGTTGTGGGGAAGCTCTGTGACACCTTCAGAACCACTGCAGCCTCTAGGTAGGTCAGGATTACACGGCTATGGCAATTAGATCTGCATTAGTGTTTTGTTATACTGGGAGCCTTTCCAGGCTCAGATGCAGCCTAACCATGGGCAGAGGGCAGGCAGCTTAAAAGGTGGATTTTTCTAATGGACTGAATTCTGTGTTTGCCTCTGTAAGAGGCGTCACAGATCCTCGCCCAGAGAACGTGAGGCTGGGTAAGTAGAAGAGTTGTTGGTGGCTGAATGAAAGAATGGAAATCAAAGGGGTTTTCATTCCATTCTCTGAAGATTTTGGATAACTGCAGGCAACTCATTTCACTACTCTGTGGCTCAGACACATCAGCTGTAAAACACTAGGTTAATAGTGTACCTCACAGGGCATTAAGAGGTTTACTCTTCCATGTTTGTATTAAGATCTTGAACATCTGGAAGAAATGAAGAGTATAAATGCTGAGAGTTGTTTTAGATGAGCAAAAGCATGAAAGGGGCAGAGACAGAGAGATGGAAGACCTGTGTGCTGTAATCCATACTGAGGAACACTGAAGCTGCCTTCTGCATGCTTCATTCCTCAGTCAGGCCAGCACTTCCTATAAATTCTATGAAAAAAAGCAGTCACATCAAGCAGTCACATCGTTATACTTCCTCAGGGACTTTATGTTTTGAGAAATCTCATGTCCTTCCCTTACCTTCTGTCACTGAAGGCATGTCCCATGTGGAAGCTGGCACACACTTCTTTGCAGTCCTGTGCAAGATGAAGATGCACCTGCTCCCTGAGCAGCCGCCCGAGCATTTCCCACTCCCCCACCAGGGAGCTAAAAAAAGCTTAATGTAAGGCATGTTGGTAGTCCTCAGTCCCCACTACCACCTTTGAGGCAAGCCTAATTGTTCTTTTTTCTAGACCCATTAATGAGCTTAGATACCCCTAATCCCACAAGCATCATTTATTTTGCTTTGCACATTTCCCTGCATCTAGCACTCCCAAATTTCAGAGCCCATGTTTTCAGAAAAGAGCCTGGAAACTCACCACATCTCACAGAAGAAAGGAGTCCAACTGCAAACCCAATCATGAAGTGAGAAAAGAACACAGAACAGACTGCTAAATTAATAACCAAGTTTGAAAACAGCTATTTTCTTCCTGTTCTCACAAGAACAATTAGGCTGTGGTACAGTTTATTACTCCAGCTGGAATGTTTTTCTTTTGAAGCTTAGTTGGTGCTACTGCTGATAAAAATCTGTCTCCTCCAGCAGGAGAGAACTTTAGCTATGGCACAAACTGAGGTGACAAGAATGTGCAAAGTTGTGCAGTGACAGAGAGAGTGAAGCTGAGCTGGGAGTTCTGAGTGCAATATTTCTCTTGCCTCTGCCACATAGTGCTTGCTGCAGAAACTAGGACAACACTGCTCCTTCACTGTGCTGCTGACAGAGTCACGTTGTAGAGAAGCTAAGGTTCCTGAGGGGCTGTAGGAAAAAATGGGAAAAAAGGAGCTTCTGTAAGAATGTATGAGTGTAGCAGCCACCCTTCTCCCAACATCTACAGTGTATGGAATGGGAGGTGTAATGGAGTCAAATCTGTAAGTCTCCTGTAAAAGAAGTTATACTCTTTAATCTTCATGTTCTGTGTCTACCACTGACAAGCAGGAGTAGATGAAGGGACACAATTCACTGTGATGTATCAATATATGTGTGAACAGGAGTGGGTGTGCCACAGGAAGGGGCCTCTATACCCAGCAAACAGCAAAAAGAGCTTTTATAGGTGAAACACTTTCCCTCTGCTCAAGTCTGCAACACCAGGGGGTGGGAAGTAGAGGACCTGGTGGACCTGCTTCCACTGATGTGGTCACTGCTTGGGGACAGTGGACTTTTCCTGACAGTGGACTCTGCTCACCTCCCTGTCTCTTTATTGCATTTTAGTTGTGAGGCTGCCGAAGTGCATTGGTGTGTGGGCACACAGACTGGGGGTCGTGGTGGCCAAGCTGTGTATGGATCCTGCACTTCTCTGTTCTTTGTCTATTACTGACTTTCTGCTTTATGTTAAATGCATTGGAATATGTAAACAGAGAAATAGCAGTTGCCATTTCAGCTTCTTCTCCTTTTCTGTCCAGGTTGTGACAAACAGGGACACACAGGAGACCTTGCTGTGCATAGCATATGTTTTTGAAGTATCAACTAGTGACCATGGTGCCCAACATCACATCTACCGGCTGGTGAAGGACTAGAGACTCTCTGCCCTGAGTTGTCCATGGAATGCATGTCTAAGAAAAAAGTCTGTGCTTGAACAACCCCTGCCCCCCCATACCAAACTGAAAAATAAACTGCAGATATTGTGTATTTTCAGAAAAGTACCTCTGAGCTGGTTTGTGATTGATAGAATGAAGTTTCTATCTCCAGGTCTGTGCAAATGGGAAAAAGACTTGGCGTCAAGGAAACAGGCAAATGACTGCTTAAGGGTCTCACCACAATCAGCATTCCGTGAAAAGCATTTCCCTCAGTGCACACCCAGGGTGGGATCACACACACAAAAAGGATGTATGTACCTGAGCATACAGGTAGGCCAGTGGCAATGGCAGCAGCTTCCATAACTCTGACCACATGTGAACAGGCTGAAAATGCTCATGCTACACCTGGCCTGAGTGTGTGCACTCACGTGCATTCATGTGAAACTCAACACATGAACAGACGTGGTTACCACACATTTATATAGGTGCCAGTTAGACATACATGGGCACATGCCTGTGTATAGAAATTGCACAGATATCCTACACAGCTGCCTGTCCAGCTGTCCACATCATAAGTTGTGCAGTCTCAGGCTCATTCTGCCTTGCTCTGTTAGGGGCTCATTTCTTTTCCCCTCTCTTCCGTGCCTGAGAGTGAGACCAGCCTTTTTTTTTTTGTGTGTGTGTGTGTGTTTTAAGTGTAGTTATGCTTAGAAAATTGGGTATGTTAAATCGTGTTGTCTTGCCCAGCAGATTTCCTCTGTGTATCAAGTCTGATGACTTGACAGAGTAAAATAATTCTTGCTGCTTTTGCTTCTGATCCTGCACTGCTACCAATGCTCAGTGAGCCAGGCTGTGCTCCTGTGCACCAGCAAAATAATTGTTTACAGAGGTCAAATTGTCCCACCCGTTAGCTGCAGACAGTGAGGTGCACAAGTATTGCACAGCATGTCATTTGGCCAGCAAATTGGAGGAAAAGAATGAGAGAGAACAGTGAAAACAGGTTAGCTTTCTGTGTTTCCAAGGAAATCCAATACAGCCTCTCTGCTTTACTTGTAAACTGAGGTTGTCTATTTGGGAGTCACTGAGAGGCAATAATCTTGGGCCCCACAGTGCTGCTGATGTGGGAGAAAGATGCAGCCATTCGTGTTGCTCTGAGGGAAGAGGTGGTTTGCATAACGCTCTGGCAGCTGTTGAACAGGAAATTTATTGGGTGGCCAGGTAGAGTCCCATGGCCTGGACAATCAATTCAGTGTGGAAGGGGGACTAATTTACTTACTTCCTCATTAAGCCATTGCATGCCAGTTGATCTGTTGTAACTGTAAAAGTGTGGGCTTCCATTTGCACGTGGGAGGTCCCTGAGAGGGATGAGTCTTCACCAGGCATACCCTGTGCTTTGAAGCATAGGAAGCAAAGGACAAGGGTAAGGAGGATAGCAAAGATGATGCCATGAAGTCAGAGCTGGAGAAGGATGTTTTGTTTCTTATTATGGGAAAAGTGCTCCATATGTTTTTTTCCTCCCAATCCTGCAGACCCTGCATTCTCAGAGGCTGCTCCTAAAGACTTTGCAGAGCTAGTGCTGGTAACTTTCTCTGTGCAGGAGCCAAACATGGTCAAGAACAGAAATTTTGCTTGCACCTATTAAGCAAAATCTGCACCAAGTTCTTGCTCTGCCTGCTCTCTCCAAGACAAACACTTTCAAGAACTGACCTCCAAACAGCAATACAGAACACAGATGCCAATAGCTTTCCATAAGATCTGCGTGGCTGGTAACCAGAATCAGTCAGGCTTGGAGAAAGATGAACCAAGTACTTTAAACACGTAGAAAACAAAGCATCTTGAAATACCTGCTGTTCTCTGCTACACATGAAAAATCCATGCAAGCACAGGCTGCCCATCCATCGGGTGTTATTGCTAGTCCCAGCGGGGTGACCAAGCCACCCAGGACTGAATTAACTAAATCTCTGCAAACCAGCCAGCCCCTCCAGCTGGCCATGTAGGTATGAATGGCACCAACTACAGTCCACTGCTGATGCATGCACCTGCCTATTTCAGCCCTGTGCAATTTCCTTCCTGAGCTCTGAACCATGTGTGGAACAGGCAACAAATCAAATAAAACCTCGCTAATAAAAAAGACTGACCCTTGGGAAAAGTATTTTTGGCCAATGCAGACAACAATGTTTTGAAATGAAGCCTGTACAGAGAAAGGGCAGAGAAAGTCCCCAGCAATGGAAAATTCCTTGTGATGTATATTTGTACTCTCCTGCAAGCATGAGCCTGGTGCCTTGCATGCATTCACTGCAGGGTTACACCACAACAGCAGACCCTGTGGAAGTCAGTCCCTGAAGGAGATGAGCCCTAGAAGTCCACTTAGTCCATTAGCTGATCTTGAATCAAATCACATTAAGCAACGTTTTAAGATGTTATCAAGGCAGTAAACACAAACCAACAAGCTGAGGAACAGATGAAATCTTTGCACAGTTGATTTGGGGACACTTATGTGGGTTTTTTTTTTTCAACTTAATAGCAGTGGAAGACTACTCTAGCACTATTCCTTTCTGTGCTTGCTCTTGGAGTTCACAGCTCCTTGGTGTCAATAACCAACGTCAGCAAGAGACATCTACCTGTCTTTGAAGGCCAGTGGAGAAATGAAAATTCACGTGTCTGGGAGAGCTCACTTTCATGTAGGCCATGAGATGAAGAAGATTTAGTAAAGTTGTGAGGCAAAAGAAGCACTGGAAATTTTGATCTGGACTAAAAGGCTTCTGCCCCCTTGCAGAATGGGTGAGATCCATGCAAAAATACTTCAAAGGCTAGAAGGACTGTAGCTCTCTGTCCCCAAGGCTTCCTTTCTTGGAATTTCACCAGAAGAAACCAGACAGTGCATCAGAACTAAGAGCCAGCTGCAATTTTGCTAAAAATAAAGCAAAGCAAACACAAAATAGCAGCATATGTGAAAAAAGAGATAGCCTAGTTTCAAGAGGAGAGGCTAAATTGAAGTCTAAAGAACCAACAACAAATGAAGGTATCAGAGTGTCTTACAAGTTTAATTTCTGTTGGGGCAGAAATACCAGAATTATTAACCTTAGTCTGTAAGGACTTGCTGTAAAATCAAAGGACAAAACAGTAAAAGCTGATTCTCCTGGTCACTCTACAGCCACAACACTGAGACATTAGAAGGTAAAGTGCCAAAATCTATATATCCATGTTTTCTTTATAACAAAGCACTTAAAAAGTTTCCATTTAACTGACTCCCTTTTTTTCGAAGGTACATGCTTCAGTTTATCAGCCCTAATTTGTGCAGCTACATCTGCTTGTGGAATCATGTCAAACTGAATTAATAAATGATTCCACTTACTGATAGTCTTCTGAGATAAGACACAACAGGCCATGGGTCTGAGCAACACAGAACTAGGCAAGACAGGAGCCCTCCCTTCATCTTCACTTCAAAGCCAAAAGGAACACTTCAGGTAAGACAAGTTCATTTGAATTCATTCACATATCTGTGGTGAGGGGGTGGGAACTTCTTAAGCTGACATTGCCAACAAAGAAAACACGTAGGTAAGCCTAGAGGCAAAGGTAGGGACTGAATTTAAATCTCTTTCTACTTCAGTATCTAGACCCAAGGATCTTTATTTCCTTGAGTATTACACACATGCTTTAGCCTTTGGTGCAATGGTTTCCCAGTGACCTTTTCTTCCCCATTTCCCAGCTCATTTTTGTCTTGCTTCTTTGACATCCTGGACCAGATGAAGGACTTGAAGAACTTGTGTGGTAACAGCAAAGAGTAAGAACTAATTCAGACAGGTGAGAACACCTTCAAACTTGCTCTAGGACTGTAGAAGAGGAGGAGGAGCACATGCTGAGCCTTCAAGAAGCTGCCAGGGTGTCGTGCTGTTTCATCAGTCCTGCAAGAAGAGTCTACATCAAAACCAAGCAGGAAGGCAGCAGACAACTTGCATGCTTGCAATGGAACAGCAAGATCAGGGCTACTCTCTACAAGGGAAGGCTAGCCAGAAGGTTGACCACAGCTTTATCAGTAACCTCACAGATTATAGTGCAGCCCCAATCCTGTTGGACACCAGATCCAAAGCTATGTTTGCCTGCATTTAACATGCTGGTTCATCAATTAGTCAAGACTCCAAATCTGTGATTCATACGATTTTTGGCCTCTTAAATTACACACAAAAGTAGTGGTGCTCATTCTGAGGAAAACAAATGGAGCATCATTAAAAGGAAGCACTGCCCTTATCTCCTTCAGGTGCAGAATACAGCAGTAATGATGGAAAGAACCTGAATACAGCAAAGCTAGACAGTCTAGATGGATGATCTCTTTCTGACAAAAAGAGAAGCATAGATTTTGATTTTCTACCTCCTTGGTTTCCCCGCAGGCCTCAGCTCTGTTGCCATGTTATCATTTCATCTGAAATTGGTGGCTGGCACCAAAGCCACAGACTTGCTATTACAATAGAGGGGGTACATCCTGTGAATCACACTGGAAAGTGTCTGTTTCTAGATGTCTCAAAGCTGTTATCAAAAGCTGCATGTAGCCCTTAGGTTTGCTGGTCAGATGCCATGGATTCAGGTATGCAGAATCACAGAATTAATGTGGTTGGAAAAGACCTTTGGGATTGTCAAGTTCTACCTATGACCTAACACCACTGTATCAACTAAACCATGGCACTGAGTGCCACATCCAATATTTTTTAAACACCTCCAGGGACGGTGACTCCACCACCTCCCTGGGCAGCCCATTCCAATAATGAACCACTCTTTTTGTGAAGAATTTTTTCTAATGTCTTGCCTAAACTTCCCCTGGTGCAGCTTAAGACTGTGTCCTCTCATCCTGTTGCTGGTTGCCTGGGAAAAGATGCTGGTCAGGTGCAACTTCTTCTGTTCCTCACTGTATGGACAACATCAGAGTGTCCCTGCGTGAGATTCAGTTGCATGTGGAAGACAGCACGTTGAAGCTGAAACAGAGGACTAATTGAGATTTCTTTCCTAAAGTTACTGGCATAAATGAGAAGAGACCTGCAGACAAACGCAGTTTCCTTGGCAGAAAGTGTGTCTGCAGTATCAGCCACTCCAGTCCTCAGTTTCGCAGTGATCCTCAAGCTCTTCCCTAAATGATCACATTCCTACAAAGCTCCCATATATGTTTTATTTTCTTCCCATGCACTTTTACCTTCTTTTCAAGGTAGACACCAAATGATGACTTGATTACACATATCTATTTTTTGCTTTGACTTGAACAATAGAAATCCCATATACCTGGGTATGAAGCTGCTTGTGCTTATACAACAGGTAAAGAACACACGCTGTTTCTTTTAGAGTAAACAACCAACCAAACAACAATAAAACCACCACCAAAACTGTCAAATGTGTCCTCATTGTCTGCTGACTTCCTGTGCCGCTTGTCTTTCAGGAAGTGGTTGTTTATTTCCAAAGTTTGAGTTATTTAGAACTTGGCAGCAGTTCTGGAATGAAGAACCTTCAGTCCTCAGGTGTAATGGGATTTACTGCATTAGAGCTACAGCATCCAGGAGATGGATTCTTCTTGGAGTCTGGAACCAAAGAACCAAAAGACCAGGGACCTCTTTATCTCCTGCTGCATTGCAAGACATATTTCCTTCATTGCTTGCTTTAAGGTAAAACACACAGCAATGTTTGTGTACTTCTGTACATAAATAAATGACAACAGAGAGCTGCTGCACGTGCTTCTCTTCTGGGAGGGAGAGAAACAAACATGCAGCAAATGACAGTTGTGTTGCTGGCAGCACTGCCACCAGGATGCTTCAAGTCTGCTGAACCAAGCAGTTCATAAAAATCCACTTAGGACACAACGGAAGGTACAAGAGAATATATTTGATGTGGACATCCCCTTGAACTGAGAAGTGTGACAGCAGCAGCAGTACCAGAGAAGGAAATGAGAATACACAAGGGACCTAGGAATGTGAAACAGATCTTCCTTCTGCAAAAATATTTACAGTAAAGCCTTGAGTTGCTCTTCATACACTGTAAAATACAGTTCCTATCAGGAGACCCATGTCCATAGCTGCATTGGTCTACTTCTGTAAGCATCTCTGCCCCACTTCTACGTTGTTTCCCCACCACATAACATTTCACTTAGTGGTCCATGCCAGAACCTTCCCCAGCTCTGTTAAGATAACTCAAGAGACTCTTCCACTGGGGACAGTGTTTAAAGTTGGCTTCATTAAGTTTTTGTTGCACTTCCACTGGGGACAGTGTTTAAAGTTGGCTTCATTAAGTTTTTGTTGCACTTCCACTGTCACCAGGGGAAGGCAGGTGGGGACTTTCTGTATGATCTCAGAGGATCTCCTTTATGGTCCTGTCTCACACAGCACCACAGGTAAGAATCATTAAGGTTGGACTCCATGAGTCCAGGCATTAACCCAGAACTGCCACATCCACCTCTAAAGCAATTCTCTAAGCACCACGCATACTCAGTTTTTTTAATACTCCCAGGAATAGCAACTCCACCATCTTCCTGAGCAATCTGTTCCAATCCTTGAACACCCTTTCAGTGACGAAGTATTTCCTAATGTCCAATCTAAACCTCACTTGGCACAGTTTGATGCTGTTTCCTCTCGTCCTATCACTTGTTACCTGGGAGAAGAGACCAACCTGTCTACAACTCCTGCTGCGACCGCAGAAAGCTCAGAGGAGCACTCAGACACGCTTTCTCCCTCTGCTAGAAGCCATAGCAACATACTGGCCGTCGTGGTGGGCTGCGGACCACCGAGCATCCGAGCTCGGGTTCGCCGTTCGCAGCAGCGGCCAGGGCGGCACTCGGGCCGCCTGCGGGCACGGGCACCACGCCCGCCTACCTGAGCCCGCCTGCGGGGCCGGGCAGCCGCGGCTCCCTCGGGGCAGGGGGCAGCTGAGGGGGGCGATCGGTGCCCCCGCGCTCCGGGAGGGTGCGCCGGGGGATGCTCCTGGCGCCCACCCCAGGGGCTTCCCGGAGGGTCCCGCGGCGGGGAGAGGGAGCGGGGCGGGCTCCAGGCACAGCTCTGCCAAAGGGGCTCCGGCGGGCGCAGGATGGAGCGGGTGCGGTGCGCTGGAGAAGCGGGCCAGCAGCGCTCCCTTCCTCCATCCTCCCTTCCCTCCTCCGCGGGGCTGGAGCCTCCCCTGGGCAGCGCCCCCAGCTCCTCCCCGCTCGGTAACGCCGGTCCGAGCCCCTCCTCCCGTTTCCGCTGGCAGGAGCTGGAGCCGTGTCCTGCCGTACCTCTGCAGCTTCCCCGGCACTCGGCCCCATCCGGCCCGGCCCAGGGACGCGCGGGTGAGACCCGGCGCCGCGGGGGGCGAGGGGCGGCGGGGACCTGCGGGCGGTTCCCGGCCCTGGGAAAAGGGACATGGCAGGAGCGGGGCGGCCCGGGGCGGGGGTGCCGGGGGCTGCTCGTCGCGGGGGTCGCGGGATGCCGGCCCGGCCGCTGGAGATGCTGGGAAGCGGCGGGGTCCCGGCGGGATTGGGGTGCGGGAGGGGTGCGGGCAGCTCGTAGGGGTGAGGAGTGCTTGCTGGAAACAATAATCCCCCCACCCCCTCCGGTGCCTGTGTGATTTTTGCGGAAACAGGAAAGTTAGTTCAGAGGGATGAGACGAGCCCAGTGGCGTCTGCGTGCGCGGTCCTGCCCTCGGCCGGGGAGCCCGCGGTGCCCGTCCCGCACGGCAGCGGATGGCTTCGGCTGGGGACGGGTTTGTCCCTGCCAGCGGGGAAGACAGCCCTGGGACAGCGCTGCCGGCAGGCGGGGGCTGCCTCTGCTGTGGCCTTTGCAGCGGGGCCAGGGGCTGGGAACGCGCAGGGCACGCTGAGGGGAGGCTGCGCTCCGGCCGCGATGGGAGCGAGCCCGCGGTGGGCTGACAGCTCCGCTCGGTGCCAGCGGTGTCTGCCTTCCCCCTTCTTATGTAAAACTTGACTCCAGCGTGGCCTTTTCCTGTTAAAGCTTTTGGAAACTTTTCTTGCTGCATCTTGGATATCCGCCTGTCAGCGCGCTCCTGGTGGGAGGTGGGAGCTCTGTGAGGTCTGCCTCTCGGGAAGGCCTGTAGCTCCAGGGATTTCTGATGGGCAGGGGGGAGGAACTGTGGTACGGGGATGCTGTGTTAAGGAAAAAGCTACCAACGCTTTCATTCTGTGCTTTTCCTCTGTATGGTTCTGTGGGTTTAACCACAGGAATGGGGGGCACCTGATTTTCCTACCTGACTGCACTGAGCTTACTTTAAGACTTGGGCATAAGTCACCTGGGATATGTCTGGGAAAAAGTTAAATATTCTCTAGAACAGCCATGAGAGTCAAATCACACAGTTTGTTTGGGCTGTTGGCCCACTCCTAGACAGGCCTAAATGTTTGCCTGTGGAAGCCAAAACTTAACATGTTCCTGTAACAAAGTTCTTGGTTACAGGTGCCACAAATTATTTTAATGGCTTGTTTGTTAAGCTGGCAGTGGAGTCCTTTGTAGCCAGGTTGTATAATTGCAAAGGACAGCAGCCACTGAAGTGTGCATTCATATGGGTTGTGTTGGCATGGAATGTGGGTTCATAGTTAGCAATCAATAACTTTCAGAATGTCAAAAGATAAATTATCAATGTGATGTTGAGAACACCGAGGAAAAAAACAGACCTTGCAGTTTTACATCCTTTGGTTCCATTTTTCATTTTGCCTGAGCTCCAAGTACAAAAACTGATGGAGTTAATACAGCTTCTGCCTCCAGATCTTTCCCTTTCATATTTTTAGACCTGTGATGATCAAATTGCAAATCCTACAGACAAAGCCTTTTGTATAATGGGACTGTAAGACTTGTGGCAAGCTTGGTTTTGGACACTTTCTTTAAGCCTAATTCTCATTAATAAAGCTGCATAAGAAGACCTTGGGGTCAGAACATAACAAATGCAACATCATTTGCATTATTCAGGCAAAGCTCTGGGGTTAGAATGGCCCTGTTCATCTCTGTTGAGCAGGATAGAGGGTTAACTGTGAATGCCAGTGTTATCTTAGCTATTTTGGTTATTTTAACAGAAAGTAGCTATCAGAGATGCATATCCCACAGTCTTTGCTTTCTGTGCTATTTTAAGTTATTTTCTTCCAAAGCATGCCAAACCTCAGCCTGTCCATGAGGGTATTTCCATCACAACTGTATATTTTTAGTGTTTAACCCTTGTCTCCCCAAACACACAAACTAAAAAACTGCAACAGAAAAGTGAAACACAGGAAGAGCACAGATTAAAATAGCAAACCAACACTGAGGTGGCAGCACTGATTGGAGGAGTTACTTTCACATTGATGTCACATGTGAAACTGACAAGTTTACACTAGAGAAGCTCAGACTTGGTGTTGGTATTATTCTGAGAGAGCTGCTATGGAGCACAAGTGAGTGCTTGTTTTAGAAGTAGTATGTTAGTATTTCCAAGGTACTTGGGTTTTACAATTGAAAACCCATCTCAGTTTTCCCCTTTTGTCATGTTTCAGGCTTGTGCTGTTTGCAAGTGACTGATGCCCCGTTAGTTTCCTATGTTGAATGTCACTACATTTATTGATGCATGACAGATGAGAAAGCTTTAAAGAAGCTGAGCACGAGCCAGTGTTGTGCTCTGGAAGTGAAGGCAGCTGACAATACTCAGGGCTATTTTAATAAGACTGCAGCCAGTACTCAAGGAGGTGATTATCCCAGGTCAGGGTCTGCATCAGCAGGGTCCAGGACCAGGATCACACACATGGCTGTAGGCAGGCACAGCTACAACACAAGTTGGGCAGGCACTGAAGGCCTCAGGCAGAGCTAAAATGGGGTCCCTGGTGCCATAAGCAGAGAGTGAGGATGGATGTGAGACTAAGAGAGCATTTAAAGGCTGTTCAGTGTTCATGTACAGCATGAGGATCATATGCTGAGGGAACTAGGCTTGTTTAGCCTGGAGAAAATTTTGATGGGACCTGTAGAAACCTCCTGATACTTTAGAGGAAGGTCTCAAGAAGACAGAGCTTCTGCAGTTTGGTATGTGGTGGCTGCATGAGGGGCAACAAAGGAAAGTTGAAATGAGGCTCAAGATAGATGTCATTTCTTGCAGTGAGGACAGTCAGATGTTGGAACAAGTTGCTCAGAGGGGTTGTGCAATGTCTGTCCTCACAGGTTTTCAAGGCCAAAGTGGATGAAGTGCTGTTGGTTAAAGAGCTCCTAGCTAGCCCCGTGTAAGGTAGACCATGATGGAATCCCCTCAGGCCTGCTCCAACATGAATTCTCTGATTCTGAGTTCAGGCAGCCATTTGATCTGAGAAGAAAGGAGGTGTGTAAAACTATGGCAATACTTGTAAATACCCCAGATGAAGACATGAGGGAAGGTTTTGAGAGGCTGATGTGTTGCTAAGGTGCTAAAAGAAATTAAAATAAAACTTTACTCACTATGCTAGGAGCTTATGCTGGAAAGGTGTGTATGTGGGTAGGGAGGTACTTTCTATTTGTAAACTTGCTTTCCTTTAGTGATTCTCAAAGTATAAAAGTGCCTTTTTGGTGTAACATCATTTAAAGATGTGTTCTGGAATAGAACAAACCATGTTCTTTCAAATTTTGTGCAAGAAGTGTAATGACAGTAAGGCATGGTGCTGAGCTTGGGGAAAGACAGTGTATGACCAGGGAATAGCTCTTATCTGAGGGCTGCCTTCTTTGACTCTCTAGAAAACAGAATAAGCTTTCCAGGACCAGCAAATCATCTCCCTGTTTGTGCTGTGGTTGTTAACAGACCTTTAGGATTGGGTCAATTGTGGTGAGGCCATCTTAGCAATACCCAGAGAATGTGAGTGGATCAGAAAGAGATATTTGTCTTTTCCTCTCTACAGGGCAGTGAAACTGTAGGGATGTGCTCAGGAAGTGCCATCTCAGTGTGATGCATGTTAGAATTTAATTTTGAGGAGAAGTACTCATTGGGAAGATACAAACCTTTTGTGTATCTTACTTAGGTGTAACAAGATGCTCTATTGGAGACTAAAGAGGTATCACTAGTGCACTCTGCGCTTCCTCTTCATCTCTCCTGCTCTCCTAAAACTGGCTTCCAGAGGCTGTTTCTGCTGCTCCTTGTAGCCCCCCTCCAATGAAACATGCATCACTGAATGTCAGTGCTGCATTTCCTGGGGAAAAACCCCATCATATGTGTCTTGTCAGTCACTTTTTGTGGTTCAGTGACATACTTTCTGTGGTGTGTTTGTCCCGAGGCAGGACATTGTTCTCCAGTGAAAGCAATGAGGAAAGTATCCAGCCTCTCTGGTGTCTCTGGGAAAGTGATGTGTCTCTGTGAGTTAAGTGTTGATATGGCTGGACAGCACTGTTGCCTAAATGTCTTTCAAGCCCTACCTCACCTTTCCCTCTGTTTTCTGGTGGTATTTCAAACACTTGCATTCATTGCTGTCAAAAAATAAACCTTGAGGGCTAGGGTTTGTAGAATGAGGCATGAGGCATGATCCTGGGGCAAAGCCCAGCTGCTGCAAGCTGTTACTGTCTGCAAGCTCAGTAAGAAAGGAGACATCTGACTGTGCTTCACATGGAAGAAAGAACAGGTAGGACATGTGGGATCCCGAGTAAATAATGAGCTGTGTTTTGATGCCAGTGGGATGCATGGGTCTGTTAGGCTGCCTGTTGAGGAGGGGTGTAAAAATTTTATTGTTGAAAAGTTTTTAAAATCAAGAGTATAAAACAGAAAGGCATGTTTTAGGGATAGCTCCAGGCAGATGGGGCAGACTAAATCATAAATATATGCTCCAATAAGCCTTTAAGTGGACAAAGGTATTAATTAAGCTTAGCATTTCTTTACAGTGGTGTGAATATGGCATTGTAATACTATGATAATACTGAAGTAGTAACATAAATTTAAAAGATTTGACGTTTGCATTGATCTTTGTTTCAAAAGGTATAACAGGAAAACTTATTAAAGTTTTTTTTGAATGCAGTTTTCCCTTTTGCTGTCAGAGTTCTCCTTTGTAATGCAAACGCCATCATGCTGTTCTAATGCCTGATATTTCTGGAGCTGGAAGTGACTAATAGCTGGGTGTTTATTTCCATGATCCCTGTTACAAGTGCAAAAGGGGAAACAAACTGTATTAACCAGTGAAAAGCTGACGATATTTCTGAGGCCGAGTCTCACTGCATGTCTCTAGAATCAGCTGAACTGTGTTAACTGGGCTTTAGTTTCTACTCTGATACTGCTCAAGTAGAGCTGCCTTCGCTCTGGGCCATCCCCAGTGGTTTACAAGTCTTGGACTGATCTGTGTAAGCTCAAAGTGGGTATGATGGAATTTATCAGCCTCCTGCAGACACAAGACCACAGGAGCTGCATTATCCATGTGTGGCTGTCTGTACAGGAGGCAGGGATAGACTGGAGAAGGAGCTGGGGGGAGTGGGTGGGAAGGCAGGAGCCTTGAGAAGGCACTAGGCTAAGGGAGAGGAAGTCTGTAGCCCTCCCCTGGGAGGAAGGGCTGAAAAGGAAGGATGAGGTGGTACACGGAGCAGAGAGCTGAAATGTCACACCCTGTCAGCAGGTTTGAAGGCGACTTAGATCAAAATTTTGAGACTCTCTGCTAGGGAACAGGGATCAGTGCAAATCCTAGAGAGCGGAGGGCCTCTGTGAACTCTCCTGTATTTGGTGTCCTTTAATTTCACTCTTAATTAAATTCACTTGACCTGAAGGACTGGGGGAGGCAAAGCCTGAAGTTGAAGGAATCCTGGGTTTAGAACACTGGTGGGAAGAACCCAGGTGACTGGTCTTGTGCAGTTGGGTAGTCAGTGCTGTCTCCTCAAGTGCCTTATGGCAGTGTGCTGACAATCACTTTTATGGTGATTGAAGCTGTACTCCAAACTCATGTTGAGCTCTGGCAAGGAGACTTTCAGTTTTCATTTGCACATTTCTAAAGGTTAAATAATTCAAGAATGCTTTTGAAAGCATACTTTCCTTTCTGCTTCTCTACTGCTGTTTTTTACCCACAACTCTGCATACAGTTCAGCGTAAGGTGGTTCTGCCCAGGATGTTCATCCAGGTTTATTTTAAACAGTTCCTTGATTTTGTAAATATATACTTATCCCAAAATCAGCTTTGCATTCCATTTTATTTTAAGACTCTAACCATATGTGAATGAAGGTTGTTACCTGCCTGTCTGAAGGAAGCACAGCTGAAGTTGTGAAGGATTGAAAGCAATGTTCTCAGGATGTCTTGTGTGTTATTTTCGCTGGAGGACAGTCTGCACTGTATTGTTTATATGTATTTATATACATGTGGACAAAATACCATTAGGGGAATGGGATAATGGTTCTGGCAACAGAAGAGACCTGTTCTAACATGCAGATGGGAGCATGTCTCCTTGTAAAATAAAAACCTAAATGGCTGGCCTGAAAGCTTGTAAAGGAAACCTTCCAAGTATAAATTAAGTGTTATTCTATCATACTTCAGAGCATTTGGATCTCCCCAGTGCTGCTGTGCTGTCTCACTAAGGTTTGCCAAGTAACAGTGGCTCTGAGTGTTAGAAAAGCTCTTGATGGTCTGTTTCCCAGAAGTGGAGAAGGCAGCAGGACTGGCAAGACTTTGCATTCATAGCACCTGGGACACTGTGGACAGCAGCAGAGGCATCTATAAGGAGGATATAAATAGCATAGACACCTAATGCTGAGCTATTTGGTGCCATCAAAGATGAAGAGCAAGGGGAAAGAACTGCAACTCTGGGAAAATTCCCAATGTATTCCCCTCACACCTACTCAGGATGGAAGATCAGCTAAATCCTACACACTGAAACTTCTCCTGTTTCATGTGGGAAGACCCAGGACAGTATTTCAGGTGAATATGGTCATAGATTAGGATATGATGGCTATGGTGAAAGTAATTGCTGGAACCAGTGATCCGTAGAGGGATTTGACTCTCTAGAGGAAGAGACTTCATTGAGAACAGGAGCTTTTTGGATGTGTTCTCTATTCTAGTTATACAGAAGGCAAAGTGAAAAGGACTGTGAAGCAGAGAAGGGATTTTCTGGGGAGAACCAGGAGGAGGAAATGAGAACAGACAGAGTCTTAAGTTCCCACACCAATGTAAATTCATCTGGATGGCTTTCAGTTTTCCAAGCTCCATGTTGTTGCACCATTTTCCTGGTCAATGGTCACCACAAAGTACCTCTCAAGACTTATTTAAAAAAACTCTCTTCTTTTCAATCCGTTTTTCCTAAAATAATTTCTTAAGACGTCTTTCTTAAAGCAGTCAGTTTTCCTTGAAAAATCCACCTTCAGTTTCCTACTCTCCAGGGACACCCAAGCAATCTCTATTGCATCTTGATTTCTTTTATGGAAACAAAAAATCCTGCTTGTGTTTCATCATAGCTTGGTTTTCATGGCTATTTAGTCTCGATCTTCAGTTCTTCCTTCTTACTCTGTTCTCCATCAGTTCCTCTTTAAAGAGCTGAGGAAGTTCATTCTATGGTAAGAACAGAACAGTTTTGCTGTCTTCAGTCCATTTCGTCCTTGCTATTTCTACATTAGACCACACAAAGGAAACAAAACTGGTCCAAGTCATTTAGATATGCAGCTGTTGTTTTTTTTAAACTGCTTTTTAAAGAGCTCTTTGAAGAGAAGTGTTGCTTCGTTTAGGAATCCCCATATTTCTCCCTGTTTTAGGAAGTACTGTTTAGTTCCTTTGTTTTTAAAATTTGAAAATAATTTATCAAAATCATCTTAAGGCCCTTGTCTGTTTTGAAGGTGCTAAGTCATTCCCTTCTTTTACTTTTAAAAGACACTGAGAGGTGATGTTCATTGCTCCATGTTCTGCTTAAGTCTTTAGTAGAAGATCACTACCAGACTATTTCTGCTTGTATCACTAGACAGCCCAGTTGCTGTTTCAAAGATCTGTAAGTGGTTAGAGCTGAATGTTTGAATTTTATTAATAAAATGCACTCATGTCATACTTCAGGTACAAAGTATCCCCATGGCAAACTTAAAACTGTCAAGGACAACCAAAGTAGGTACTTATGTGGTGATGACATAGGTCCAAGGCAGTCATTTGCAAAGGCAAACAGACTTTGCTTGCCCTTGGGACATGGTTTGAGGAACTGAAACACAAGTATGCTTTAGTTCAGAGGATAAGGTGTGGTGATGTACCTAACAGTTACCAGGAGATAAGTGCCTGCCAGTCACTGAGCTTTCTAGAAGAGAAAAGATCAGCATTTTCTTGTAGGTTTTGTTAGCCCTTATATTACAGACTTCTGCTTTGGAAGGCAGACTTGTCTCCTTACTTTCTTCTGCTGTAAGCTGTGGATTGAACAGGTTGTCTGACTGCTGAGTACAGTCCCCTACTCTTGTAGAAAACAGTGAAAGATTCAAGTTTCTGAAGGATTGGCAGAATGGCTGTTCCTTGCATCATCATTTTTTCAACAATGTTGTACCTATCCAAGCCCTGTAGTGAATCTGTGTGGGTATGAACTGAGCTCTTCAGTTGCATCTGCCCATGAATTTTCATGGCACCAGTTCTGGTCTGTCAGAACAGTCTTGTTTCTTTGAGTTTATTATTTACCTTGGCCAACAACAAGACCTCTTTAACAGTTTTCTTGCAAGCATTTAATTTTCCTTTCTTAATTTTACTGTGTAGAGCTGCCTTTTGTCAAGCCAATCAGTGTACCTCTGACATGGCTAGGACTACTACCTGTTTTATGGGATTACGTGACTTCAAGTGCTCCTCTCAGGCCATTCCTGCCTTTGCTACAGATCATGGAATTGTGGGAAGCTTGGATTATTTAATTCTTGATTATTTTTTAAAATAATATATTTATTTTATTATTTATTAGTTTTTGCTCAGCCACCCTTGACTTCAATATGAGTAGTTCAGTGGCTGAAATTGTTGTCACTTGTGTCACTGGGGAACTAGTTAGAATGGATTGGTGCCTGCAAGTCCTTGCCATGGAGCCTGATATCAGTTATGAGTTCATATAGCATTAGTCCACTTTAACAAAGATGTATAGAGCAGGTAAATAAACAGACTGTGTGAAATCAACAGCAGTGTTGCAGTGTCTTACTTGATACAGTGAATCAGGTGAAGGGAAAGCATTAATTTAAAAATCAACAACAGTGCAGTAATGGAAACATTTCCATGACTAAGTTTGGTGAATAATCACAAATGTTTTTAGTAATTAGTCTGTACTTCTTTTTTTGTTTGCGTTTGCAATAATATTGATGGGCTTTTAAACAGTGGAAATGGCACTGTTCCATGTCTTTCCTCTATGTGGTTGAAGAAAATCCTAGTCTCACTTTGGTCAGTTTTCTATTTTTGTAGCACCCTTCTGACATTGGAGTGGTGCTGTTACAGGCCTGAAAGCTTCAGCATAAATTGGAGAAGGTGGGGTGCTTTCTGTTGTGTGGTTTTGTGTGATTTTCACTTCAGCAGTGTTTTGTTGTTCTGGAAGCAAAGGTGACACCAGTCAGAAAGCAAGGCTACTGGAGGAGAGTTCATCAGGAAGGGTCTTGCTTAATTTCTAGTTTGGCTGCTGTAAGCAGGTCATCAGGAGTCACGGTTGTAATGGGGGACCTGAATGTGAAGGGGTAGAAGCACTGGGATTTTCTGACTAGCATTTTTGCTTTAACAGACACACAACTTTTGCTTTTCCCCATGATCTTTGTTTTCCCTTTAGTTTCTGTAAGTCTGTTTTAGTATTTTGTCTATTGCCATTATTTAAACTTGAGTCCAGATCAAATCAGTACATTATGCCCTGGAGACCAGTGTTAAGATTTACTCCTTTTGTTCAGAGGCAGGTGGAATTTGATATACCTTTTCCTGTTTGTTTTTTTTTTTTTAATCTCCCTAAATCTCTTCTTTCTGTCCTCCTAAGCTAATTACTTTTGTGGTGGGAAGTGGGTCCAAAAGGCAAAACCCTTCATTTTCTTCTTCTTCTTCTTTCTAGGTTTGGTCTGCGACTTTTTCCTTGGTGTACCATTGGAAAATTGGTATCCAATTACCTCAGTAAGTAAGATCTCTGTGAAGGATTGGAGTCATTCAGCATTATCTTTATTACTGCTCACATTGACAATAAGGGGAGATGAGTTGGTCCAACACTCAGCCCTTATAAAACCTTCTTGTAACCTGTTATTTTCTTCCCACAAATGCTGAGAGAGTCCAGAGTAATGTGGTTGTTGTTGGGGTTGTCTCCAAGTGCCGCCAGAAGTACTGAAGGCACTGTAACAGGGGAGGGCAATAATCCTCTTCATTGTATGCAAATATTCTTCTTCCTCTGTTTTTTTACCTGTTTGTGACATTTGTAGGGAAAGGAAGCAGGGAAGAATGAAACAAGATTCCTACTGATAGCACTTTCGTTAGTCCATCCAAGTTTTATCCTTTTGTGTATGGGTAATTCTATAAACTGGCTTAGAAAAATAGATTCATCTTGGAGGAACCCAGGGTTACCCTGGCATTAGGTGTCTTAGTACAGCTTCAGGCCCACTGATTTGTAATTTTACATTCCCTGTGTTCTTCAGGGATTTAGCCTCGGCCAGGAGCGAGTGGAAGATGTGGCACTGCTTACCTTTCATTAAGTTTCTGATGTAGTAGAAGAAGCAACTTTTGCTCCTTTAGGGAAAGCAAGGTGATCCACCTTTGTGCTGAATGCCATGTGTTCTGCGAAAGACTCCAAGGAGTGCAGCTTGATAAATCCAAGCAGTGAGAGCAGCAGAGAGACAGTGTGGATAATAGTCTACTCTTGTGCTTGGCTTACCAAGAACCGTTTCATACTTCTGTGCTGCTGTGTAAAACTTGTCATGATAGCTGCAGGCAAAGTACATTTACTGCTGTACATTTTGGGATGAATGATAAGAGGTTATGGTCTGTAAAGGGGAAGAATCATCTTGCAACTGGGAAAAGCTAAGAACATGTTAGGTGAGGCTAAGTAAAAGGAATGCTGGAGCTTTACTCTTGTGTAAATCATCACTACAGGTGATGCCGTGCAACGGCTCATTCTTGGGGATACTGTAAAGATGCATTGACTTAGGAATACTGTTTATTTAAGAGAGAACTGGGAAATATCCTGAGAGGGTTTTCAGTGTCAAGGCAATAGTTCTGTTGTCTAACTGCTGTGGAGAATTTCACTTGTAGGACTTGTGTGTTTCCAAGAGAAAAATCAGTAACAGGAGGTATTAATAGTAGGCATACAACAAACTTAAAATCTGTGCATTTGATATTGGACATGGTTGTGGTTTAACCCCAGCCAACAGCCAAACCCCACACAACTGCTCACTCACTCCTCCACCAGTGGGACTGGGGAGAGAATTGGAAAAGTGAAAGCTGGAATACTCATGGGTTAAGCCACAAGCACAAGCAAAGCAAGGAATTAATTCAGTGCTTCCCATGGGCAGGCAGGTGTTCAGCCATTTCCAGGACAGCAGAGCCCATCACAAGGAAATGGTGACCTGGGAAGACAAAAGCCATCCCTCTAATCTTCCTCCCTTTCTCCTTCTTCCTTCACCTGATACACTGAGCATGATGTTATATGATATGAAATATCCCATTGGTCAGTTGGGGTCAGCTGTCCCAGCTGTGTCTCTTCCCAATATTCCAAATTTCTTCACCGTGGCAATACAAGAAGCGGAAAAGGCCTTGGCTCTGTGTAAACCCTGCTCACCACCACCAAACACATCTCTGTGTTGTCAACCCTCTGTTAAAAACAAATCTAAAACACAGCCCAATACCAGCCACTGCGAAAAAATCTAACTCTACCTCAAAACCCCAAACCAGCTTCCCAATATTTCTGTTGCAAGACAAAGAATGAAAAGATAGGTGGGGGGGTGTTAGGCATTGACACAGGTAACATCTGTATTTGTAGTAGATGAGACACAATGTTACAGTATGTAAGATAAAGAACCTATGAAATTTCATGCTGTAGAATTTAAGATTGTTATAGAGTCTTGTCTTGGTCATAAAATGTGTCTCCATAAGGCTGCTGTGTGTTTACATCTTGCAATGATTTTTCTGATTACCTTTTGCATGTGTGCCATGCTCTGAATCACACTGAATGGTGGTTGGTTGATTACTGTGTCCTAGGAGAGCTGGGTGATGGAGTGCACTAGGGAAAAGATAGTTGGGGAAGATTGAAATGGTTGTTATTTGTTACAGGAGTTTTCTTACTGTTCATTCTTGTGCCACTTGAAGTGATTGCTGTATTGTGAGCTCTTTCATCTTGTTTCCACACCTTTAAAATTTGATACTGCAGAAATTAATGTAACATCATCCATAATGTTTAAGCTGCCTCATGTTATGAAAGTGAGAATTCCCACAGCAGCCTTAACTCTACCCCCAGAAGAGAAAGCAAATCAAGTGAGTGTGTTAAGTTACACCATTGTGTAGCACTGGGCACTAGGATGTACAGTTTGGCAAATATTTACGTTTCAGATCTGGTCCAGGTCCATGGCAGTAACGAAATATCGTGTGTTAATTATGCTAAATGATCATATTACACTAGTAAATGGGAATAGGCTTGATTCCCAGAATGCTGATCTGTGATTCACATCATCAAGGAGTACAAAAGAATCCACATGCCTTGGAGAGGGCAGATAAATAGGATATTTCAAACATTTTTCTTGCATGTGTGGTAATGTGCAATTTCCCCGCTTTCCATTATGTTTCTGAAATGTGTTTCACAGCAAATTGAAAAATTAGTATCCCATCTCTAATGGAGGTTTAGAAATTACCCCACTTTCTTTATTTGCTTATCAGCATTAGCTACGGGATTTCAGATACCCTTTTGTATTGACTCAAGGTTTTCCTTTCAAACTGGTTTGTTTCTGGGAAGAAGACAGGACTTGAACTTGTTGAGCAGAATGGGAAATGTGCTTTTTGCTTTCTATGAAATGTACTCATGCATATTGAAAAGCTTGCCAGACTTGAATTTCTAGAATCTGAACAACAAATTGTTGTTGCAATAAAGTGATTGAATGCCTTGTTGATGTGTGGTATTGAAGTTGAGTGAAATGCTGCTACTCATCACTCAAAATTAAATACAGTGTACTACAAAAGCTATTGCAGGAAACTGCTCAGTAGAGAAATCAGACCCAGACTGAACAGTGAAGACAATCTTCAGTTATATCTTAAAACCACCACACACTGTGGGGTTTTTTAAATGTCTGTAAAACACTGTTGGGTAATGAAATCAAAAAGGGCATGTGAGATGCTTTGTGACAGTTTGTTTTTGGCAGGCAGCCCTTCTAGATAAGATGGACATTTTGACATTTAGGGTGTATTGAATAAGGGGTTTTAAATGTTTAAGGTGCTATTGTATACTACAAGTTGTCAGTGTGTCTTAGCCATGTGGTGTACTGTGAAGTCTTCTAGGGTGACCCTGGGTACCTCATGGGGCAGGGCAGTTCTTTGTGTGGTTTGTTTTGGACTGTGAGCAGGGTCATTGCTCTCAGCTTTTTCATACTGTGCCCAGCAGAGTGAGGCACAGAGGGGAGGACCTGGGACCTACTGAACAAATACAAGCTGTAAAATTTAATCCAAAATGAGATCAGGCAAGCAAGGCGAGAAGGAGAAGTAGGAGAAGAGGTTTTGTTAATTGGTATTGGCTGTCTTACAGTCATAGAAATAACTTGATAACCCCATTGTGCCAAAGGCACATATTTGTAAATTGTGTGAAATGTGCTCAGATATTCCACAGTTGGGCCAACATCTTGTTCGTGTCTGATTTGAATGGTTACTTGGCATCAGTTTCTGTTCTTGGTCATAAGAAGAGCTTGTCCAATTAAATGAACAATGTTAGATCACATATTCAGTAACATTATTGGAAGTTCTGCTAAGGCAGCCTGAGGAAAAGAGAGTTGCTGTGGGCAGTGGCCTTGGGCCTGGCATTTGGCCAGGTCAGGATAATTTCATTTTCAGAGTCTCTGTTTTATACTGGATTCTGAGGCCTTGAGGCAAAATTGTAAATGATCCTGTCCTGTAAGTTACTAAGTAATATGATATAGCTAAACTTTAATGTGCCATAAAGTTAAATCTCCATGTATGAGAGCACCCCACTGGCAAAAGATAAATTAGTTATGGGGAAAGGAAAATTATTTGTCCCAGAGATACTGTTGAGTTAATCACTGGTTCTTCTCAGGTTGCTTGAACCTGGAATATTTGTCCCCATCATTAATGAACATATTATTACTTCTACTCCCTTGGAATATCAGATTTGTGGCACCTTCCCATGGGTGGATTTTTATTTAAGTTTTTTAATATGGCGAATATTCACACTTGAGTATTTAGTGACACGTATAAGCAAATCTCCTTATGAATGATAGGGTGAGGCTGTCTCATACTTGTCATGTGAGAGAAGGCATGAAGGAATGTGATGGAGCACACTTTTCTCTCTTACTTAGCTTGTTGTCCCTGTTGCTTGTCATTGAGCTCCCACAGGGGCTGTGATCCACAGCTGCCTTCCTTCCACAGAGCAGTTCTTGGGCATGGCAGCCCTTGAAAGGGTCCATCCCTCTGGGCTGAGCTGGTTTGTGGTACCTCTTTTGTTGCATGTAGTGAATTGTCTGTGGTGAAATAATAAAGCCTCATTTTCAGTAGTGATGTGTAGATGTTCCTGTGGTAGCCTATTGGACAGCTGTGAACTAAACTAAATTTCTTAAAGCAGTAGTTTTCATTTTTTCTATTATCAGACCTTAAACATTTTCTGGAGGGTCTCTGTAGACTCCACTTTGATTTCTGCAGTATTTAAATTGTTGACCCAGCTATTAATTTCTGCTTGGTGTATATCACAGTCATGCAGCTGAGCTTCAGAGAGGCTGTGAATGGTTATGTATAGTTGTCTTAAGGAGCCACAAAACTCATCTTACTTGAGTACCAAAGCTTTGATTGTCAGTGGATTCTTTCTTGCTTTCTCTTCTTCTGCATGAAATTACTGCTCTTGGGATCCCTGAACAGTTTCTTTCAGTGTAGGAGAGAAATCTGTGGCTTCATATGGAGGTGGGTGGGAATTGCAGAAGCTGCATTACTTTCCTTGCTAGAAGCCCTGGAATCCTCCCCATCATTTACAAAGGGATACTGCTGTTGCTCAGCAGAAGCATTTTTAGTATCACAGAGGTTAGAGATAGCAGTGAGGAAAAAACATTACACTTTTCAGCCAGCTCTCTGCAGAGCCAATATCAAATTTCTCTCTACTGATGTGTTTCTTGGCACTTCGGTTCAGTTGCTGCGGATTTTCCAGCAGCTGAGTGCCCCTCAGGCAGGTAGGTTTCCCCCAAGCAGAGGCACAAAAATATATTCCTAACACACTTGATACTTTTCTTGCAGTGTATCATTATTGATTGTAGAAGTCATTGCCAAGGCTGTCTATTTCCAAGCCCATTTTCCAAGCCACGTTTAGTGTTTTTGGAAAGAAAAGTTGGGGATCCATGTAGGTATCAACAATATCTGTTAATCCTGTTTCTCAAGCTGTTTAATCACCCTTCTTCTTTGTGTTCCTGCCTTGGCGGTACTGGGAGGCTGTCAGCTCGTGCTCAGCCCTGTGCTGTTCCTGACTGAGCTGTGCTACTCAGCTGCTTTAGCTTTGCCATCCTGCCAGTTCCTTCTCAGCCTGCCTCTATTGCCCTCAGGCTGACACAGAGATTAACTGACCTAATATCATAGGATGCTTCCTCTTTTAAAGTCCTCGCTCCAGCAATGTTTAAGAAGGAGAAAGAGGGAGTTTGGAAACAAATAGCTAGCTAGGATTTGCTGTGAAGCATCTGAGGACAGCTAACACAAAGCAGCATTATTAATGGAAAATGTATTGCATAAATGTA
Source organism: Rhipidura dahli (assembly GCA_013399225.1). Classification (NCBI taxonomy): domain Eukaryota; kingdom Metazoa; phylum Chordata; class Aves; order Passeriformes; family Rhipiduridae; genus Rhipidura; species Rhipidura dahli. The sequence goes on from VXAC01000021.1 coordinate 219,303, forward strand.
CTATTGCTATATAGAGCACAAGATGTGAAAGATGTAGTCTATTTCCTCAGTTTCCCTCAGTAGTGGGTTTCAGAGGCTCATGAACAGATCTCCTGAAGTAACTCATCAGGAAACTTCCTTTTTCTAAGTGGTATGCATCAAGTAGATCCCAGAACCTTACACAATTCAATTATTTGATTGAACTGAGAGTTGGGGCTTGATAAGGTCTTCGGTAACAAAGCCAGGCAGTAAAGTGAGATGGAAACTGAAAGACACACGAACTGACAAGAGCCTGTCACATGGACCGGGAGGAGGTGAAGCTGCAAACATTTTGAAGTGGCCTATTTGATGCTATGCAAGATGGGTAAAATTTGAACCCAGGATTGCTAGCATTTGGGCTGTCTTTGTGTGTTTATTTTTGCCTTCTGTTCCAGGGGAGCACATTAGGTCAGGCTTGACTGTACATTGCGAGCAGTGCTGGGAGTGACGGGAGATGCTGTGGGCATGGAGAGTGAGCCATGCATGACTAAGAACAGAAATGGAATTCAGTGCCTGTGACTCCGAGCAGGACAGATAACACAGATTTGCGTGGAGCAGTTGCAAAAGCACAGACTCTTCCTTACAGAAAAATTACTGCAAAAATTAGTTTGAATATGGGAGGAAAGTAAGCTTAAAGCACAATTGGGCTTTGCAAAGAGCTCTGAAATGAACATTCACACAGACTGTTGACACTGTAGTTATTTTGGATTGTTCTCAGCCTAAACAAGCTGAAAGGCGATGGACTTGTCACATAAAACTGCTGAAAATAGATATGTTCATACCAATTACTCAGCAGAACTCGTATCCTGATGAGTATCTTTTTGTCAAAATAATTTTTGTAATCTTTTGAAAGCGTCTGTGCAATTTAAAGGTGAAAACAGAAAGATGAGTAGTTTTAGATGACATGGTTTGATTTTAAAATGTGTTTTCTTTTTACAAAGCTTATTTTGAGAAATGTAATGTCTCACAATTAGTTTATCTTGTCTCCAGGGATTTATTTGTGGCCTAAATAGTGCTTATGTATCTAATTTGTGTTTAAGTGTTGTATGCTTCTTTGACAGCATTGCCTGTTTGTTTCTTACATGCTTTGTGCATATGAAAAAGAATACAGAAACAGTCAGGAAGAAGTTAGTGAAGGCTGCATCTTGTGATGTGTGTGTTTTGTCAACTGTGTCAGGAAAATCCACAAATGCCAGAGGTTTGTAGTCAAAAAGGACACAGAGGAATCCTGCAACTTTATTCGAATAAAGGCAGAGAGCCCAGCGGGGCCCACGCCCGCGGGGTTTTCTCTCTCGCGGTTTCGGGGGTTTCCTTTTGTCCCGAACTCCGGCCGCTTGGTGCCCTCTTCCTTTCCCCACTGCTGAGGTACAGGGAAGGTACAGCCTTCCCGAACCACCTCCCACAAATTCCCCCCTGAACCTCCTATTTTACCCCAAAGTTCAGCAGTTCAGGCTTGTGCGGACCCTTGGCTGTTTCAGGAGCCGAGCAGTGTGGGCTCTGTAACAAACCTGCTGCCCAGAGCCAGTGGAGACATTGAAACCCATTTCAAAGACGTGACACCCACACCTTCACCCACCCAATTGTTTGTAAAGACATTCGCTTTCCTCTCAGCTGTTTTGATGTTAAAATTTTTAATGGTTGCTGTGCAATTTAAACTAACAGCTTTGTGAACACTGTTGCTTGAAATATGCATCTTTAAGCCTGTTTGTTTCTCTCCTGTGGCTTGTGATTTTAAGTTCTGCTCACCTACTGGAAAGTAAAGATTTGCCAAGAGCTGATTTTTTTTCTGGGAGCCTCACAGAGAAGAAGTGTCAGGTGTGCTCTTTATCCAGCCGCACCTTAGTGCTGTTTGGGTCATTCCAGAGACATGCAAGATGGGAGGAGGACTCCAGGAGGGAACTGAAAATTAATAATTTGCAGTTTTGATTAACTAGTTCAGTGTGCTGTCAAACCTGGTATTTTTCCTTGTGATTTATTATTATAATCTTGGTACATAATTTAAAAAAAAAGAGAGGGAGAATTTCTGAAAAGCCAGTCAGTTTGTCTATATAAAAGTACTAATTTTTACCGTTTGCATTTACTGACATTTATATATATCTGGCTTTCAAAGCTGACAGCTGAAATAAAAATCTCGGGGACAACATTGACCTTTGTTTAGGCTTTTTTCTTGTCACAATTGTTTAGTGCTTTAGTCTTCAGTCTGCTTGGATTTTTGGTTTTTTTTTTTTTGGACTTGGGGGGTGGCTGTTTGTTTGGTTTGGGTTTTGTTTTGGTTTTTGTCATTTGTTTTTGCTTTAAAGCTGCTCACAGTGCACCTTTTATTTATTGGTGTGATACAGTGCACAGTGAAGACTGAAGCTGGCAAAGAGCTGGTGCCACGGAATGTACTTTTTTACTGTTTCCTGCTTTTGTATTTTCATGCGAGTGCTTCCTTTGATAGCAGCACAGAACAATACATAGCCTAAACTCTAATTTTTTTATTTTAACAATTGTTACTTGTTCAGGAACAGTGCTTTACAGTTGGCTAGTACCAGTCATCCACAACTGGTGGATGAGTGTGCAGTTGAGGGAATCCAGCCAAGCTCAGACAAATTCCTGTTTGTTAAAGCATCCTGAGCTACCCAACTTGAAATATAATAAATGAGGCTGATGATCCTTTGATTAATGAGAAGATGTAGCAGAATGTGGAAAGAAATAAAGTAGTTTAGGCATGGAAATCTTCTCTTTTAAGGGTATGTAAAGAGAGATAAAAAGACTGATCTTCAGCATTCGTGTAGGTTAAAATACTGTAGTGACTTTGTCCACTTTTTGTTCTTTGCACTCAGTTTAAATAAAGCTGCAGATCTGTTTGTGTACCCTTGTTTCAAAATAACATCTGTTAATTCACCTTAGGCTCTTCTATTACATTATCATAATTCCATGGATGCCCAACTTGAACAAATATATGAAATACTTAAAACTGAAAATAGATGGTATTATTATGCATGCTGTCCTATCTTTTAATTTAGTAGTCTCCCAAGATTCTTAAAAGAAAGAAATGGAGGTTCACTGAAACACAAAGATGGTAAAAACAAGAAAATTGTATGATTCTTTTAATACGTCATTATTGTAGATTGTAGAAGTCATCATGAGGGTTTATGGTGGAGCTGTGAGTTTAGTGCATGTAAAACAGTTTGGGGTTACAACTAGGTAGTGAGTACCGAAGATAATACACAAGAATTCCTAATTGGTGTGGGATATAAAATACTTGGGTTTCAGCTCTTAAGTCTATTCTCCACCTATTAAGTTCAATTAGGGATTTTCAAGTATGAGCAATTTCTTTTTTTGCCAACTGCTGTGAGGTTCTCATCCTGTTTGAGGACGGCACTCGGCATTTCAAGGCTGCACATGATGCAACATTTTCTTCAGTGCAGCACCATCAGACTGTGTCGGGGTGCACTGACTCTGATCTGACCACGGTGCCCACAAACAGGAAATCTGTGGGCACCCGTGAACTCCTGGTGCCGTAGGAGCACGGCTGTATCACCATGTGCTGGGAAGGTGGTCACATCCGATCAGAGGCGCGCTTATTAGTCAGCAAAAAAGGAGGTGTTTTCCTTCTCTTTCAGTTCCTTCTGTCGTGAAACAGTGTGTTTTATGGGAGTGTCAGGAAAGAGAGAGAAAAGAAACAGGCTTCAAGGCCCTGGGGCATTTTTCTGCCCACAGCTGTGGGATGGTTAACAGAGATGATGGGAAATAGGGTTAGATGAGTTGTTTTGTGAAAGTGGATGGATGCCAGACTAGATGCTGTATTAACTCAGAGATTCCCAGAGGATGGCACGTGTGCTAGTTGTTGTATCTGAGCATGCCCATGCATCAGAATTGTGTTACCGTGCTGAGAATGTGCATAAAGCAGCAGCACTGCCATAAAAGTATGTAGCTGACCAAGGTGATTTTCAGACTTCTGTACTTGATGAACTCTGGTCAACTTTAGAGACCTTGACATTCCTATCAAATATTTATATACATCATTCTATGTTTTAAAACTGTATTTTCCTTTGTCTTCCTAAAGATTTAACTGGGCTTCAGCAATCCAGTGTGCTTACTGTTGATGTAATGCCTTCTGCTGATACTGGTGTGAACAGCATTGAATTTTTTGACATATTTCACAAAACTGCTGAACAAAAGTAGCTGTGTAATGTGGGTGACTGTATCTGTATGTGTAACTGAGAGTCATGGGAGCAACTGGAAGCCAAGTATTACATCAGACTCTGCATTCCAGGCAGTGATTTGGTTTGGCCCTGCTGGATTATTGCTGCTCTCAGAGTTTGTGTCAGCAAGTTGACTCATGATTGACATGAAGTTTTAGTTCAGATTAATGCTATTAAGTGTAGGCCCCATCACTGACTACCGTGGTCACTTGATACTACAAGTGGCAGCCTTCATGCCAGTGGTGGTTCTTATGAAGAAGCTATGGTAAGGACAATGGTACTATGGATGTGATACACAGGCCAGGGGTCACCATCTGTGTCATGGAAACCTTCCAAGGGCTTGCTTCCAGCCTGATTAAAATTCCAGCCTGTGTCTATATGACCTTGTGTATCTTGGTACCCGTATCAATATGTTTGTTCTGAGGGAGGCATATGGAGGGAGTGGGGACAATGTTTTAAATTTTCTTGAAACAAATGCTGCTAACTAAGCAGATAAGCTGTGGGTGGAGCAGCTCAGACGTTCCTCAGAGATACAAACATATGCCTGCACTCCTTGTGCATGGTGCAGGAAGCCCTGGGATAGGCATATCTCAGATGTTAAAGCCATTTCAAATACCATTTTATAAAACTGTATTTATAATTCAGTTGCTTCAGAGTAGTGAGCACCCAACAATAAATAAATAAATATTGGTGTTTGTGATGTTACTGTCAGAAAGGACATTGAATCTATGATACCCCAGACTCCCCTGTGCTTAGGTTTATAAGGTGATGATGTCACTTGCAGACTCATTCAGGTTGGAAGGGACCTCTGGGGGTCATCTAGCCCAGCTCCTACTCAAAGCAGGATCAATCCTGATTTCAGACTAGGTTGCTCAGACTTTGTCCAGATGGTTCCTGAAAATCTACATGGATGTAGATTCTGCAGTCTCTCAGGCATCTGTTCCAGTACTTCAGAGCAGTGATTTTTTTAATGTCCTGTGGCAACTTCACTTGTCTCTTGTTCTCCTACCACATACTTTAATAAAGAGCTGGGCTCATGTTCTTGGTAACCTTCTCTTTGGATTTGGAAGTCTGCTACTGTGTTCCTCCAAAGCCTTCATAAGTGAAGCAAGCCCATTTTCATCAGCCTTTTCTCACAGGCCCAGATCTCTAATTCCCTGAGAAACTTGGTGGCCTTTGGCAGGACTTGCTCAAGTTTCTCATGGAAGGGACCTTTTAAAGGCTGTCTAATCTGGCCCCCTGCAGTGAGCAGGGATATCTTCAACCAGACCCGGTTGCTCAGAATCCCATCCATCCTGGCTTGAGTGTTTTCAGGGATGGGGCATCTGTCACTCTCTGGGCAACCTGTGCCGGTGTTTTATCACGTTTGTTGTAAAAAACTTTTTATATCTAATCTAAGTTGATTCTCCTTCAGTTTGAAACCTTTCCTCTTTGTCCTGTGGGTTCATGCCCTTGTAAAATGTCCTTCTCCAGCTTTCAGACCCCCTTTAGGTAGTGGAAGGTGCTATAAGGTCTCCCTGGAAACTTTTCTTCTCCAGGCTGAACAACCCCAACTTACAGCATGTTTTCATCAGGGAGGTGCTCCAGCCCTCTGATCATCTTCATGTCCCTTCTCTGGCCTCACTCCAACAGTTCCACATCCTTTATCAACACTTTCTTTTACTGGAGGCCCAGAACTGGATTTGGTACAGTGTTAAGTAAAGGAAAACAATCACTTCTGTTATCTGCTGTGTATTGTCTTGTGGATACAGTACAGTAAGCTTTTAGCCTTAATTGCAATTCTGAGTCCTGTTTAGCCCAGTCTCCTCTGGTACCCACAAATCCTTTTTAGCAGAGGTCTTTTCTTGGTGGCCTGTTTCTCTGGCCTATCTAGGTCCCTCAAAATGGTAGCTCTGTCCTGGAGATTACTGTCTGCATCCCCTAGTTTGCTGTCATCTGCAAGCCTGATGAGAGTGTACTGTGTCACCTTCTCCAGGTCACTGATAAAGGTGTTAAACAGGATGAGCCTCAAGACAGATCCATGCAATACTCTCTTCTTGGCATAGATTAACACTTGAACCACTCTTCTTCGAGCCCAACCTTCCTTTTTACCTGTCTAGTTGCCCACCAATCCAGACTGTTAAAAGACTGCTGAGGTAAATCAAATCCGCTGCTCTGCCACTGTCCCCAAATGCAGTTGGTCAGGCATTATTTGTCACTGTAACTCGTGCTGACCGTTCCCATTCATCCACAACATCTGTGTATGCACAGGAATGTGTTCCAAGAATACTTGGTTCTTGCTCCAGTTCATGGTGACCCTCTGGAAAACAGCTCTGTCTGGTTGATGACGAGCTGACCATGAGCCAGCTTTGTGGCAAAGGCAAAAGCATTCAGGAGTGCATTAGGGAGAGCATTTCCATCAGTTTGTTGATGGTCCTTCACACTCAGCACTGGTGAGACGCAGCTGGAGTACTGTGCCCATTTATAGCCCCTCAGCAAAGGAAAGCTATGGATATAATGGAGCTAGTCCTGTAAAAGTCCACAGAAATTATTAAGGGACTGGACCATCTTTCATATGAGGAGTAACAGTGAGAATTTGGACTGTTCAGTCTGGGGAAAATCTTATCAATGTGAACAATACCTCATGGAGGGGGGGAAATGATGAAGAGGGAGCTGGACTCAGTACTGTCCACTGACAGAATGTGAAGCAGTAGACACAACTTAAAACTTAGCTTATCTATTAGAACATTTCTCCTTCTTCTATCAGTACCTAATACTTTTAGCAGTCTCCCTTTTTGTCATACAATCTTTGTTTTGTTATTGGTGCTCAAGATTTCATTGAATTTGCTGGTAAAGAACCCTCCAGAGAAGGTTTCTCTCTGAGCTTTCCTTTTTCTGCATGCTAATTAAACTCAGGTTGAAATTTATATGTGGAGCCTGAGGAAGAAAAGGGGAATTTTTCAGCCATGCTTATGTATAAACAGTTTCTTTTAAATAGAGTGAATTATAAAAACCAGTATTTCTTTAGTTTTAATATTTGCTTATCTTACAACATGGGTTATGGAAATAGATGATTGATTCTTTTCTCTTTTAAAATTTTATAATTTAGTTTTTTGCCATCAAGCAGAACTTCTCCTTAAGCTGAAATACAGGGCTGAAGCAGAGTAAAAGATCTCCCATAATATCATATAGTTGCTGTGGGGCAGAATTGCACGTTGCAGGAAAGGTTTGAATATCTTAATTTTAAAGACCAAATTGGCTCAGTGGTATTATATAAATCTACTTTTTAATTTTTAGTTTTGCAGTGGTTAAAAATAAGCCATAATGATTGATTTCTTAACTCAAGTATCTTCTTAAGCCTTCCTCTTGGCTTACCTGTGCGTTAATTTTAACACTAGAGGGCAGCTGAAACACTTCAGTTGTTTCAGAAAACCAGCTTTAGGAGAACAGCTTTCATTCTTCGTTACCCGAAGAAAGGTGTTTTGTTAGCTGCTTATTAGGTGATGTTTATTTTAGCAATTAATTTACTTTACTTCCTTCAGTTTTTTTAAAACCTAAAAATCTCACATCTAACTTTCTATCTTTCTTTGTGCCTCTATAGCTGTGTCATGCAATTAAACTGATCATCAGTCAAAGAGAGAGAATAGTTTCACATTATATATAATAATATATATAATAATTGTATATATAATAGCTATGAAGGCATACTGCTTGTGCTTCCTGTGTGGTGGGTGTTTTGAACCACCTTGTTTCAGAAACAGAGAGAGAGATGCCAGGGATGGGAATGTGTTAATTATCTCTTAAATTTTCTGAAGAAAGTAGAAATTTGTCTTATAGCACTTACAATTTATTTCATAGTTTTTGTTGGTATGTAATTTTAAATTAACTTCCAAAACACTTGCGTTGATCTTTTCTTATTCTCTGCTTTGCTTTATAGCCATCCTTTTTTTTTTTTTTTTTT